>BLKR01001030.1:0-352599 GCA_011170035.1 Teleogryllus occipitalis
GAAGTAAAATTCGTGCGTCTAGGAGATGTCTTTCAGACGCCATCAATGTGTAAAATTTTAAGGAAAAGGTGGGTACTATTTATTTAAGCAAAAATGCATCACATTGCCTAAAATCCTCCCACAAAACTAGAAATTTCGCCCATTGGGCGGAATCCTGCGAAATGCATTTTCTTCCCGAAAGACGACGCCCAATTGGCGGAATTCCTTTCAATACGGCACCCCAGCTTCTCAACTGCCAATTGCATCGTAGTTTAAGGACAAGGCACCGCATTGGAAAAGGATAGCCAGACTACTATTGGCGGTTAGGTATGCAATTCCTACAAGCAGATCTGCACGGATGTTGCTATGCTTGGAAAAAAATGGACTTCGACATTAGAAGAGTTAGGACATTAGAAGAATAGGAAGTTCTTTACTTTAAAGCTTACCGTAAAACGTCGAGGCCAATAGCTTGTGAAGTTTAAAAGAGTTTTTCTCAACGATTTTTTTTCGAAATGGAAGAATGGAAGACGTCTCGACCTCTGATAGCTAAATAAGTAAGCTAAATCCCCTTAATGCTACCTCCTTTTCATTGGTATTTGTCCGACAAGACCTGTCCATCATCCTCTCATCTATACACATAATTGTATTATTACTTAAAGAATATATTATGAAATAAATATAACTAATATATACAGAAAATGTATGATATTTTGCAAATTGCAAATGCAAGTGTTTATATTTTTAAGTGTGAAAAGACAGATATTCACTGTGAGGCTGGTGACATTGGAGTAACTGAATGGCATTTTAACTCTAAGAACCTGAGTTTGAATATCAATCGGAGAATCAAAATTTGCTGGTTGGAAACCCTATTGCTTTTTCATGTGGTCTTATAATGCTCCGTTGCCGTTATAAATAATGCGAGATATTAAGCACTCCTAGTTTCTAGTTTTTGAATGATAATTGATAATATCTGCTGAGTAATTGCATTGTAATTATAAATATTATAAATAATGCATTATAAATAATGCGAGAAAGTATGTGATATTAAGCACTCCTAGTTTCTAGTTTTTGAATGATAATTGATAATATCTGCTGAGTAATTGCATTGTAATTATAAATATTATAAATAATGCATTAAAAATAATGCGAGAAAGTATGTGATATTAAGCACTCCTAGTTTCTAGTTTTTGAATGATAATTGATATCTGCAGAGTAATTGCATTGTAATTATAAATATTATAAATAATGCGAGAAAGTATGTGACATTAAGCACTCCTAGTTTCTAGTTTTTGAATGATAATTGATCATATCTGCTGAGTAATTGCATTGTAATTCCACGGTAAACTGTTTAAGGACGTAGTTCTCAGGCGGTGAGCGGAGGTCGGGGACGCACGTATTTAAGTGCTCTCAAAGTATAGCTTTGTGAAGAAAAACGTCCAGATTTTTAAATTTTGAATTATGGTTTTGAGTGGTCGTAGACATTATATTTAATTCCAAAAATTATTATATCCTCCAAAATACTCCAAAAATTATTATATTTTTTCCCCTCTGTCTTCAGAAAATTGAATTTAAAACTTTCTATTCATCGCGCAAAATTTCGGGAAAACGTATCGCATTTTTGATAGATCCGGGCCCGTCTACTGTTTCAGGCTATTATTCTCGGATGTGTAGTACATGTTTTTCTGCGGGAGGTGGGTCTTGCCCCGATGGGTGGCGAGATCCAGCGCCGACCTTCGTCGGCTTGCGGGGATCTAAATATTCATGTCAAACGCGACCCACAACACTCGGGCAGATTTGTTGAAATCTGTATAATTACATAACTCCGAAACAAAGTGTTTTGGGGTCTTAAAATCCGGAATTTTGACGCCAACGGCTTCAAAAGTCATTTGCTTTGCAATTACATTTTCGAACATTGCTAAGAGTCAAATAGTAGTGATGTACTCGTCTAATCCTGTATTTTAGCATGCATAATTTTTACGTAGCTTTCTCAACAGTAAAAAGCTCTTCTAATATTTTTGTGACTATCAATGGAAGCTAAAAGCAAATTCAAATGTTTTTAAGGAAGTGTTGTGAATTGTTCCAAGAATATCTAGTATCTATAATACTGAATAAAACTTTATTGAAAATTTGTTTCAAATATCAATTGCATTGTCTTTTTATTTTTTTTATAAAGGGGCCTTGTTCTGTAAATGCATTGGAAGTTTCATGTATACGTTTTTTAAGCAAAAACAACAACAACAACAACAACAACAACAACAAACGTTTCGTTAACAAATTTCCCCTTTAATTTGGAAATGAAAGAATACGGAAGAGGGTGAGTTTTAAGATGACAGTTTTCGCACGGGTACGGTTGTACGTATCTACAAATTTTCAAAATTGAAGTTGTAGGAAGACACAGAAAAATGCCTGGTTTGAAAAGGATGTTTTGATTACACAACTTCTTGCCCATTATTTTATGGAACAGATTTAGGATTCAATTATTACTCCTATGGCAGTTAATAATCATTCTATTTAGTTTGCAAATGCACATTAGGCGACGTTTAGAGTACAAATTTATCCCCATCATGAGGCTGAAACAACATATTTCACTTCAATAATATTCTGTTTAATAATGACAAACACATTAGGCGGAACCCCCGCACAAGAAGACCTGGAACTCACCTTAACATTAATATTATACTTTAATTCAGTCATCTATGAATGTAATTAAATTTTTTTAAAATTAACATTTCCACATCCCAAAAGTGATATTTTAAAGCTCGAGACAACGAACCGACCCTGCCGCCTTGGCGGACTGACTATTGGCATGACGTACCAGTTTTGATAAGAAGGAGAATATTCTCTATCGATCAAAGGCAGTCGCAAGAAAAGTATACTTCTAATTTCCAAAGAAGTAGAGCCAACCTCTCAAAAAATTAAAACGTTAAACAGAAAAATAAAAATAATTTGAAATCAAAACTAAATAGTAGCCATTACAGTATTTAAGCTTGCTCAATAATTTATCAAAGAGTCTAGTGAAATTATTTGACTGAAATTGCGAGTTGCAACAGCTGATGGTTTTTAAAAACTAAGTTTTCAAATCAATTTTGTATTTCATCTATTCTCCTAATATCGTAACATTCATAAAATCTATTCATATCTCTATTTTAAGTCCAAAACTAATTCTATGAGTAGTCAGTGAATTTTGTTTACTAATTACTTCATTCGCATTTCTTTTATGCCCCGGAAATCTTAATTTCAACTTTCTCTTATATTAGTCTGTCTTGTGTAAGATTTTGATCATTTTTCACATTCAGTTTTGTAAACTACTCGCGTTTTCTCTTTCTGTTTAACGTTTTTCAGATCTTCATTTACATTCTTTTGATTGGTTACTCTGTTCACTAAATTATGATAAAATTTAATTTTTAACTCTGATTTTACCTTAAAATTAATAGAAGTGTGAAAAGAAAGTCATAAAGTGTTATTAATTTTCTTGCCCCCCATCTCGCTGTTCATAAGCGGAACTTCTATTCATATTTCTGTGTGCCACATTCTACATTTCAACATTTTATCAATAAACTACGAAGGATAGTCATTTATTCGAAGGATAGGTTTTGCCTTTTCCAAATTTCGGACATGAAACTGGAGAAATAGTTGAATCGCCGGATCTACAAGATTATTAACAATAGATTTCTTAACCGCAGTAGAATGTTTCGACATGAAATTTAACTTGTGGCCCGAAAGTATCCAAAAAAAATTATTTACTTCTATTTTCTAAATTAATTTGATATAACGTGATCAGACATTCCATATTAGTCGGGGCAGTACCTTCTTTTTGAGTCCCTGTCCCGTATTTTTCGAAAGGAAAACGGAACGCCAAAATGACCCGTTTTTGTGGCAATGACTAATTGACTTAAAGTGTCAACAATTTCAAATTTATCATAAAGTATTCCTTTGGGTTTGCGTTATTATAAAAAGTGAAAGTAGATCGTAGACTCATGTACCATAAAGAAGAGTTTTCCACTATTGAAATCAAGAAGGGAGAGATTCAGTTGTGGTTCTAGGAAGGGAAAATGACCTATCGCGTCATTTCAGTTTACACATGCTTGATCGCTATCAATATCGTTACCGAGTGATTGAATATTCCGAACATTCTGCTTCTGTATGTTTTTGTGCGACTTACCAAGCGATCTTAATTGAGGAATAAGGGCCAACGTTATAAAGAGAGTAAACGTTGAAATTTGGTAGTTTTATCACTTGTTGATTTAGTCAAGGAAATGTCACAATGTTCCGCTTGTTTGGTTCTTAAGATCTGGTCTCAAGAATCAAATTCAAAATGTTGCTTAATAAAGAATTTATCCAAAATATTAGTAGAAATAAAAAGTTCCAAGTTAATTTAAATATTCCTAAGATCCAGTTACAATTATTGTTTTATTTGACAAAACTTATCTGAAGTACTCTAATTCATTAAATTCATGTCCCATGAATATTTTGATTTGTTGAACATTGAATTTTTTGAAAATTGCAAGGTTACAAATAATGTGTGTGCTATTTTAGCACCACTAGTTACCCTCACGTACACGTACTGTATGTACAGGGAGTAATATTTGTAGTGAAAAGGAACTTAAGGAATTCTATGGAAAATCGATTTCGAGATTTCAATGGAAATGTACGTTTTGGGTTTTCCTGATATTTTCTAACGTCTGTCCTCTGTCTGTTACGCTCTATCTCTCTGTGCCTTTCTCTGACCCCCTCTCTTTGTCTCTTTCTTTCTTTCTTTCTTTCTTTCTTTCTTTCTTTCTTTCCTCTCTCTCTCTCTCTCTCTCTCTCTCTCTCTCTCTCTCTCTCTCTCTCTCTGTCCATCTGTTAACAACTCTCGCGCCTACATATTTTTCCAAACGAATATTCCTCAGTCACTCTGACCTGACTCAAAGCCATGCAATATTGATAAGAATATTTTAAATTTGGAGGGCACTTTACATGAAGAGTATGTGGTAAAACCGAAAAGCCAGCCCAGACCAAAGAGATTAGGAAACTAACTAGTACGAGAAAGCCAGTGCCATTTTAAAGCACCGCTAGTTTTTAAAAGGATGTTACAAAATAGGTAGTTTATTTCCTTTTAAAATTCCCTAATTATTTTGTTGACTGATTCTTTTAAAAAATTGATTTGCACTGCTGCATTTGTTAGGCTTTCCGAAAGAACAACGAAATCAGCGGCCAATGCTAGGCTATTTATTTCCATTTTTTATTTCTTATGACAAAATTCACTGGCGAATATGATGTTTTAAATTTTTTTATTCCCAAATTCTTATAGCTTTTTCTAGAGTGAATGTGAAGGAACTGTAAGATTTTTGACTGAAGGCCCAGGCGATCGAAATATGATCTATCACCTTTCACCAGTCTGTTGCGGGGTCTAAGCCCTGGTCGATCCATTTGGAAGTTGTGATAAACGGTGCGAGTTCGGCGCATGTTTTCTAGATATATTCCGTTTGCACAGCAACGACCATTTCTTCGACATCATTCAAATCATCAGTGCGAAAAAGCTTGGGTACTGAGAATCATTATAAAGATAAATATTGAAGTTAATAAGGATTTTTCTACATCCCATGAAGTGTTTTTCCTTTTGTTGGTGTCTTCTTTTGGAGCCGTGTTTTTTTCGGCCGGAATGGTTTCTCCGATTAACATCAGGAGAATGCCGCAGCAGTACCGTAGCAAACGGGTCACGGGCCGCGTGTGGTCCTTCTTTCCTTCCTCTTCTTTGCTCACCCTTTACTTTCATACTCTTACACTTCCATGCACTACACTACCACACATATCGAGAGGCCAGTCCGGAGCTCAGGTAGAGCTTGTCGCGGCTGGGGCCGTGCCTTTCTGGTGGGAGACACGTGGCTGTGGGAAGAGCCTGCCAGCTGATGTGTATGTCGGCGCCCGACCTCACCATCCAACGTGACATCACCTCCACCTCCCGAGGAAAAAACATGCGACTCTTGAGGGACAAATGATCTTTGCATTTGACGCGCCCAGAAACACGAAATAATCAAAGACATTCGAAAAGCTTAGGGTACTGAGGAACATTATCATAGATAGTACCATAAGTGCTTTGGAGTTGATAAATCTCCGTCTCGCGACGCAAGGACGGGATTTATCTGAGAATTTCCAAAGCACAAGAGGTATTTAATAGGACTATTCGACGAATGAAATTACGTCCAACACAGTTCCCAAATGCGCCAAATATTGAAACTGACTGAAAGTGTGTTGAAATCAAAGATGTCATGTTATAGTGCATGCGGGCTTAATTGCACATCCACACAACACATCGTTACATTCCGTCTCCTACCATACTTGAGTCGCAACTTGTTATTGGCCAGTAGGGAGAGGCGGCAAGAGAAAGCGATAATTTTTTTAGATACTCCTCCCAGATTGGGGCATTTTATACGTATAGTTAAACACTATTTGTTTTAATTTCACGAGTGGAATTGTCAAGATAAATATTGAAGTTATTAAGGATTTGTCTACGTCCCACGGACAGTTCTTTTTCCCTTTTTTGTCGGCGTGTTCTTTTGGAGCCGTGTTCTTTTTGGCCGCGGCGGCGGCGTGTCGTGTCGTGTCGCGGCGCGGCGCGAGTCTAATTGGAGGCCGAGGCGCGATTGTCCTTCGAGGACGCGGCTCCGGGAAGCGTCCGGGCGGAGCCGCCCGCATAACTCCCCGCACAATGCGACGGGCGAGCGCTCCGCTGGCAGTCATTTGGACCGCTCGCCCGCGCGCCCGCGCCGCACGCGCGTGAAATATTTATGTTTGATTTCGCGCCCTGATTTGAATAGCGTCGTTATCTGTTGGGTTTGTTTTATGGCGTCGTTAATTCATAGCAGTGTCGTCGTGTATTTTATTATGTGTATTTTTATGTAGTTTGTCAAGCCTTGGTGTGGCCATTGTGCGTTTGTTTGATATATTTCAGACCGAGTGGGTTTGCGGGTATTGCTCGTTTCACCTGTCACGCGTCGCAATAGTAGGTTCAAGTGACTGAGGAGAAATAGTCGTGCGTGGGGTGCAAGATGCGAACACTGTGGAAAACGTCTTTTGAGGCGGATTCTGGCGTAGTAGCAATTCACTGTCAGCTATGTCCTGTGATGGAGTTGGTAATGGAAACACCGCTGCGATAAATTTCCGTTCCAACAACTACAAGTGTAAGAAATTTTGTTCCTGTGATAGTTTGATGTTAAATCATGCTAAAATGAATTCGTGTTGTATTAATTATTGGAGTACGAGCCTAGGAAAACTTTCTTTTTCTCGAGGTATTGTGTTTGATGGCTATCTGCGTCTTTCACTTGCCAGGATGAAATTAGTCACGTCCATTGAAAATGAATAAACGTATGTAATATAATGTGTAATTGTGAAATTATCTTCTGCTTTTCGTGAACGCATATTCGGGTCTGGCATATTCAGATATTTCTGGTAAAAAAGACTCTCATATGACTTCTAGACGGTTAGAATTCTCTAATGTCGTAGTGTCAAAACATTGAATGATAGTTCAATGACATTGATTTACATTAATATCATTCATTTTCTGAAAATGGTTGTTTCTGAAACAGTTATATTTGTGTACCTTGTGGTCCGCACTTTTTTCTGTCAACCTATGCAATATATGGGCCTGTAATGTTACTTTGACTGTAACATACGAATATATTAATCGCTAATGAACTAGTTTATGTCGTCTGTTGCAGTGCATTTACCACTATCCCAACAAAAAGTTTAGAGCAAAAATTTGGAATCATTTTTCAGAAAATTTTGAAAATATTGAGGGTTATTTTAAAGAACCCCCAAAAATTAAAATGTCCGTTTCAAACTCGCAGAACGAGTTCGTTCAGAGAATATAAATTTTAGTGAATTCTGTACGGTTTACGTTAGCGCTGACCACAGACGAGACGGACAGAGCGATGGGCGGACAGACTGGTACACTGGCAGACGTACAGACAGATAGACAGCCATTTTGTCGTCAATCAATTTTTCGGTATTTGAGGATCCACAAAACATGGTTTCTGATTTCACGTGTTAGAGGAAGTAATTTACTACATTTGAGAACAAAATATATTCACTTTTTCGTTTCCAAGGCCCGACATTAAGAGTTTTTCTGTCAAAAAATCCCTATATCTGGCGCACGATTACAATACTTTCTCTTCTTAAGAAGAAAGGCCAGAAAGTTTAAAGCTCTTCATTATCGCTCGTTAGCAAACTGCCCTCCAGAAGTGTAGCACATGTTTACAGTATTCGAAGGAAAATTACTATTAAAGAGGGATCGATGGGCTGTTTGGTATGTTGTTGCAAACTTTCTTTGCTTCTCCTATTAATAGGGAATGCAAATCCGTACGCCAATGAGAAGCTATCCGAACATTTCGGTATATTGGCCGAAGCGGGTAACTACGCTGCCCTGCATGCTGTTTGACTTTGCCGACATCTTCTTGATGCCAGATCGTTCAAAAGACATCGAAGCGTTGTCTTTATTTTGCGACAGGACAATGAAACTGTCTTCTTATGCAGCGTTCCTTGGACTTAATAAAGACTCCATTAATTGAGTACCGGGTAATTGCCACTTTTCTTTGTAATTTCTCCTTGAGCCGCGTCTGTAATGATCGCGGTTAATTGTCCGAGTAACGCAGACAATAAAGATTATGGTCACCATCAAATGTCGTTTGCTCTCCCATTAGAGTTTACGACGTGACAAAATATAGGAAGTGTGTGCCAAAATTACAGTTCTTTATTTCATACTTACTTTCTTTATATACACCGTTACAAAACTACACGAAGTTCAAACTTACCTATTTGGGAAAAAAATCCAGTTTTTTAGGTGCTCGAAGAAACAAAGTAAATATATCCAGGTTGAGAGTATGGTATGCAATTGTTACTCGCGCCTTTTTGTTGTCAAATAGAGAAAGAAATGTGTGATTGCTGTAACGCAGAAGTGAAATATCTTATTATTGAATATTAATTTTTTTTAAATAATAGGTTGCACCATTCAATTTTTAAATGTATTGCATTGAATAATACGATGAGGACATGTCACTATTATAATCTATTAATTGCTAATATTAATTACATTTTTACCCTTACTGGGCACCCTTTACTATCCTTTCTAACCGTGGTCGCTCCGTTTGTGATGGGTAAAGACGTCGGGATTTTCTCCTGTTTCATTCCACCCTTGTTTTATTGCTATTACTTGGTTCACCAAACCAGCCATTCGTTCATTCGTAAGTAATTGCCTGTCGTAAAAAATCCATTGACGCTGATTCAGATAAACGAAGTTAAAATATACAATATAAAGATATTCGTTCTCAAACAAAAAATAACGAAGGTTTTGCCTCATTGGGTGACATTTTCGGGTCTGGGATATTGTAAGAAAGGTTTTATCAATGTCTTGAGTTGCTTTCAAGACGATGCCACGCAAGCCACTTCTTTCCTACTAGCTAAGTGTCGTTATAGTAAGGGCAAAGAGTGTAAGCGAATTGATATCATTTTTGAGGTCTTCCCCGCGTCGCCTGGGCGTTTCATCTGTTTTCTGTGTACCAATAATGATCGCCCAACTTTCGCGTAGTGGAGGAGAACATACAGCCGTAACTGCATTCTTTGAATGACAGGCCTCGGCGAAGGCGATTGAGGCAGCGTCAAGTACACAAGAGGCCGGCCATAAATTACGTAACGCACATTTTCAGTATTTTGAATACTCCCTCTCTCCTGTAACGCAACCGTAACGCGCGCATTAACCCTCCTAAATAATTACGTAACGTATGCGACAACACCCCTCCCGCTTGTAAATGCAAGATGTGAAAAAGGAAACAGAATTTCCGGCTGCTTAAATTCCTCAGTGTGGTACAACAAATATTTGACACAAGACTCAAAAGTAAGAATATATAAACTAGTTAGACCGATTTTAACATATGCAGCAGACACGTGGTGAAACAAAAAGCATGTAACGTCAGCTAGAAGTGGCAGAAATGCGTGTGTTGAGGAAAATTTTAAACAAAACGTTCTTGGATAGACAAGGAAATGAGAACATAAGTACAACATGTGCAATTAGTCTCATTTCCAAATGTATAATATCACGTAGGAGGGAATGGACACATTGATAGAATGAATGAAGACAGAATTGTAAGGGTCTCGAGAGACAATAGACCTGTGGGAAGAAGATATCCTGGAAGACCGAGGCGACGATGGCACGAATGCTTTTAAATCCAAGGAATGGAACAGGCCTATGGCCTACTGAGAAGCAGAAGAAGAAGCAGAAGAAGAAGAAGAAGAAGAATATGATGATGATGATGAAAATGTATGTTAATTAAAATCGGAATTAGTTGGCGATGCTAACTGCACCGAACAAAAAGATTGAGGGGCAAGTTGTGAGTGAACGCATAGGCGAAAAAATCTATGATCACAAGCCGTGCACACGCCGTCGTAGATGACTCATAGTCCAGAGTCTATTGAGCCATTTAAATGGATTTTAGAATAAATTACATATCAGTTTTGAAAATTATCTTCGTTATCTTACTGATTCAATAAAAAAAATTAAGAAAAATATTTCCATTTAGTGACAATTTACATCTAATAACTTTAATTTATTTATATTTTTAAAACAAATTAATTAGTTAATATTTTAATGCTTTTAGTATGTCTCAAAAAGGAATTATTTCAGCAAATGTTGCGTAACAATAAACTAATACCCCATACCCCTATGTAGCACAGGGTAACGCTGCCTCAAAACCCCTTTCCTCTCTTTAGCGTTGTTCTTTATGGACGACCCTTAAGGAACAGACGGCCGCCAGTTTTCGCCCCGTGTAAGGCAAGAACGTTTTCAGCATGTGTGGTATGGTGGGTTTCTTATATCTGTTCTATCGACGATTTCTATTGGAACATCTTTCAACATTCACCTTCATGCACACCCGACCACTGCACACCCGACCACTCGTTTGAGCGCAGGAAAGGGGAGGACGTAGATGTGTGAGTCCCATCGAAATGAGAATGGTCCTCACCCACACATAGAGTTTTATTCTTTGTCGTGGCACCAGTGCCTATGACTTTGGGTGAGATGAGGCTATGAGTGATGATGGAGCAGCTCTCTCCGTCCACCACGGGCGGCCCCTTTCCTCGGCGGCGTGTGCGTCGCGTGGGCTGATGAAGTCGCCCGCCCCGAGCGTCGATTGCGCCGAGCGAGCGCCTTGGGCGGCGCGGCGGTGGCCGGCGACTGACTGCGCCCAATTTGTGGGGCAATTGCGCTTCCGAGAAGCGGCCAGTGCGCCGGCTGCGGCGGCGGAGGCGAAGGTTCTGGGCGAAATGGGATGAAAAGCCGCGTTGTGCGGCCGCGCTCGGCGCTCCGACCGCTTGCCTCGCCGCCTCCCCGCTCCTCGTCCCGCCCGGCCCGACCTTCCCCGCCCTGCCCCGCCTGCCCATTACCACTCCCCTCCCCGCCCTGCCAGCCGCCCCGCCTCGCCCTGCCCGTCGCCATGTCGGGCCCACCTCCCCGTCCCGCCCGCCACCACGCCCTGACGGGGCCCCACCCTGCCCGCTGTTTCGCCCTGCTCACTGCCCCGCCCTTCCAGCCGCCCCGCCCCGCGCGCCCCCCGCCGAGCCAGCTACCCCGCTCCGCCCACCGTCCCGCCCTGCCCTCCGTGCCCTCCTACAGTGCTCCGCCTGTCCTTCCTGCCCACCGCCGCCCCGTCCGCCGCCCTCCAAAAACTCCACGCTAAGCTAATACTAAAACAGACAATAATTGAACCTTCGTTGCAGTCATTGGTCATTGATTTCGATAGTAACTTCATATATAACTTTACACTATTTCAACATTCAATAATTGTATAGGATATTTTTAAAAGCTCGTAAGTAAGGAATTGTAAAGTTGTGAAAAAACAAGAAAAACTGAATAATTAAGTAAATAGAGTACTTTTCTCTTTTTTTCTGATTCATGATTGAGAATATTATGGAAACATGTAATTTACTTGTATCAATAGTACAATAGTCGCTGGTCTTATTTAAACGTTTATGACTTACGGGATTTCAAAAACTAATCAGAACTTTTTTACATAAATAAGTAAATCCATTGCAGATTCAGTTTGTAATTTATTACAATATTATGTGAAATGACAATGTAGAACTACATCAAACATGATTCATAATACGGAAACAGTTGCTTTAAATATGTGTTTCTATAATAATACATAGGAATGTTTCCGTTTTGAACATCCCATTTAACCAATCTCCGTCAACATATCCCTATCATACACAGTGTATACATGCACACATACACATACACAATCATACATACACACAGTCATACATACCCCGCAAACACTCAAAAGTTGATTTAAAAAAAATACTTTCTAGGCAAAAATTTCCATTGCAGAAGCATGGAAACAATTTAGAAACATGTAGGTTGTTGATTATTGACAAAAAAAAATATTGGTTCAGAAAGAAAAATTAACCGAGAAATAAAAAAAGTAGTCGGATTGTGTAGATTGTGTTCTTGCTACATTTTCACGCAGAATTAACGAAAGACTTATTTATAATAACGGTAGTGAATATGTGAACTCCATTGTAGTTTATATTTCGTTTCACCTCTCTAACGGAGGTATAAAACTGATCTCTCTACCTGTGAAAATTATTTACGTTTTACAGTTGGGAACGCCAGTGATAAATAGCTGAATGGTCATTTAGCCTCATTAGGCAGAGGTTAATTGTCACTAATAGAAATTCTGTATAAGGAAGTGCATGAGATTTGAATGAAATGGCGAAATGTGCAAAAACCTTGGGGAATGTGATTAACCGCAAGGACATCACATATTGAAAAGAAAAGAAAACTCACTGATGAAATCCCATCGCTAGTGATGGTCGAATTTAGCATTTTCAATTTTAAAAAATTGCATTTTGAAAATAAGGCTATAGCATTTGATAGCATTATAAAAATTAGGATATCGCGTTTTATAGCATTTGTTGAGAAAATTATTGTTAAGGGAGGTCCCTTAGAGATAAAAAATTATGTTGATGCTTTTTAGATTCTCTCATTAAAGTCTGGTCATGAGGGAAACTAATTTAATATTTCGCCATTTGTGAACTTCAACAAATATTTAACGAGGTAGTTTTAAATCTACAGAATGATTCCTGCCGCGTATAGAACTATAGGTTTCTGTATAACACTTTTCAAAGGTGAGAAAAAGGATTGTCTTGCAATTTCTAACTACTTATTTTAAAAAAAACATTTTTAAAGGATAATGTATTTTGTTAAATGAAATCAATGTATATAAATAACTATAATGAATATGTAACACATTTAGTGGGAAATTAACTGATGGCATATTTCAGTGATGACTTCCTTTAACCTATTTCTTCTGTCAGTAACAATAAAACTATATTGACTGAAAAATCATTCAGCTTCTATACTATTGGCCACCGTCAAATTAAATATTTTCAAACATGGATGTGTTTTGTCAATGTCTCTAGATATAGGGCGAACACGAAGGAAACCATAAAATGTAATTTAGCAATTATTTCACAAATTCACGACCGTTTCGCACTTTGTTCGTGATTTGTCTTTTTTCGATCGATTTCGCATTTTATCACAGATTGAAAACCTTCAGAAATGTACTGCACCGACCGTCGGGCATACAAGTACTATTTTTTTATCGGTAACATTTCGCATTTTTAGCAATTGCTAAAATCTACCACCTCTACCCATCGCGGTCGGGATGTCGAAAACTATACTGATGAAGAGGAGACGAGGCGTTACTCGTATTCGTGTGCCAATTTTTTAGAAAACTTGGGTTTTTCTTATGAAATGCTTGTATGTTTCCATCTATTTCTAAGACCCGGAACTGCTATTTATGAGTTAAATGGTCAATTTTTTCATTTGGTCGGCTCTCTTTACTTTGCATTTTTTTCGTGACTGCTTATTTACATAAACTTCTCTTTAATTGCGGGGTCCCGCTTGTTGGTATCCGGGTGTATTGCCCCCGCGTACTCCCGTGAAGCTGAAGGCTGCAGCATTTGTAGACGTTATTTTTGTACTGGATGCGCTAAACATTCTGCTCAGTGTCATGCGTAAAGGAATGTTGTGTAAAACTCATAGTACTTGGGTAATTACTGCGATAATGTGTTTTGTTAAACGGTTTTTAGTGAATGGTCATATGTGTACAATAAATTTGCTGAAGTTGTCTAAACAACCTCAGACAAGTTCCAAAACATTCGTTGGAAAATTCATTTTTCATGTAACATATGCGAGAACCAAAAAAAACTTCTTGTAAGTTTCTTATTTCCAGAAAAAAAACTGGTCTAAAGAATGAAACTCAAATATTTTCCTTGGAAAAAAGGCTACACATTAGTTTTTATGAAATGTTGTTATAGTACAGACTAAAGTTTTAATTGAATTATTTTATAAATTGTGTGTTTTATGTATATCGACCGCCCACTTCTAAAAAATCTTTAAGTTTTGAGATATTGCAGTTTTGAAGTTTTATACCCCTCTGAAAATGTCAGTTACGATAACACATTTGAAATTAATGGCATAGATGTACAATTTTTTTAAAAATTCAAGTGATGAAAATTGTCTTTTTCAGAGGAATATTAAACATTAAAACAATGATATATTTAAACAGAATTTTGAGTTGTGGCCTTTTGGAACTGGGCCGTCTGTATATTAATTTACCTATAGATGCTAATAACGATCAAAGACTGTTGTAGTATTAATCTCATGATTCAGTGTCACAATGATTGACTATGTATTAATAATGTTCTTAATTTCCCTTCATTTTAATTCTTATATTTTTAATGATTTGCTAGCGAAATGAATCTTTTCGGGCTGTACCAGTCTCAAAGAGTATATCCAGTCTGTACTGGACAGTCTGTACAGACTGTATCAGTCTCATCCACACATTGTCAGTTCCAAATTCTGAAGCCTATTGGGTTTCGGTTGGGTGATGAATTAACACACCGTGTGCATCCTCGCTACTAGCGCTCCTGCACTTTTAGACCGGCACTTATGCTTTCCTCCGGCCGAGTGCCAAAGAAATGAAGAAAGGAGCACAAGCCATGCAAGTCGGAGTTAAAGGAGAGCCTTCGTTACTTATTTTAAAAGATATTAAACAGCTGTTCTTGGTTCCAAGTGAACCCCATATATTTATTCTATTCTGAAAAGAATTCATTAGTATTTTTAAACATGATTTCCGTTAAAATGAACGGTACACAATTCTATTTCATAGAATGTAAATGTTCAAGCAAGAAAAGTAATTCCGTTGGTATTGAATACCGTGATTTACGAATTATATTGTGGTTAATTTGAATATTGTTTTCTTATATGGCTGTTTATCCAACTGTTATTTCATATGCTTCACAAAAAGCATTTTGATTTCTGCATACTTGTTGAGGAAGCAGTGTGATTTCTGCACACGGTGGACTCGGTTAGAAGAAACGTCAATGCATAATAGTATGAAATTGCGAATTACGTAAACGAAACACATAAATAGTCAGCGAAAGAAATTCAGGGAATTCTTTTTACTATCTGGCGTACGTACGTGTGTTTGGAGTCATATACTAAATTGTATAGACATAGTTATGTAACGCTGCGGAAAACTGATTTCGAGATTTCTAGGGAAATACACCATGAGATAAAAAAAAATTTATTTGATAAAAACGACCATCCATATGTGAAAAACACCAGTTTCTGAACTATTACAATTTTGTAAGATTTTTCCAAAATGAATATTCCCCGGTCGCTCTAATGCGGCTCAAAGCTCTGCAATTTTGAAAAACATTCTTTAAATTTTGAGGATACTTTGCCTTGATCCTCCTGAAACATTTTCAATTAAAAGAAATGGTCAAAATTTTCTCTTTAAAATTCTTGTCAGAATGGAGTGCACTGCAATTAACACTCACCGTTATCTTTGAATTTTCGAAAATTATAAAATTTTGAATTTTTTCGGCGCTTTGCTAAAGCTACAGTATTCAAGATAGCAATTTTTTCTTCAAATTGTTTTCCCTCCAAATAGTTCTTTAATTAACGTAATGTTCATTGTTATTAGTGTTTTTCATTAGTAGTGTTTTATTAGTAGTTTCATTAGTAGTGTTTTATTCATTAGTAGTGTTGCCGTATTTTGAATGAAGTAAGAAGAATATTAATGAATATTAAAAAGAAGATTTTGTCAGAAACTACTCTAAATTTATTCTTCAAACTTTTTGTACGGATAGTGCTAAACGCACTGTACAAGATAACATAAACGCCATTTTGTTGTTTGCTTCCGTGATTACTTTTTCGTCTACGTACGTATACTGAGTAACATACGTAGTATAGAGGAAGTTATGTAATGCTTCGGAAAATCAGTTTCGAGTTTTCAACGGAAATACACGTTTTGGGGGTTCCCTGATACCGAAAAAGTGTTGGTTTTTTTTTTTTCAAAACGTTCGTCCATTCGTCTGTGTGTCGGTTTGTCCGTCTGGTGAACAACACTAGCGTCTAAACTATGCTTCAGATTTTTACAAAGTGAATAACCCCTGTCGATCTGGCCTGAATCGTAGCTTTGTAATTTTGAAAAACATTCATTAATTTTTGGGGGTACCTTGCATGAAGCTCCTGAGACATTTTCAACATTTTCTCAAAATTTTAATGTTTACAATTCACAAGCCTTCAGAAGCAAAAATGCTTCTGAACAAAACTACAACAATGGTTTTCCAAATCGTGTCACGCACACAGTTAACGAATAACAAGTAAAATACTCTGGTATAACACTCACATAAATTTTTAAAAAAATATCCAAAAAAAATTCTTCACAAATACTGCAATAACATAGTACGATATATACTGTGATAAGCAAAACAACAGTTCTTACACACCAAGAATCTTGCAGTGTAAAAGTTGCTGTTTCATAACGTGTAAACAAAGTTCTGTAAGGAAACCAAAATTAAAAGCTATGGCAACTAAACTTTGTGATCTCTATTCCATTTGCTAAGTGTCTAGCTTTTCAGGAAAGTCCAGTTCGATCGACAGTTTATTAGCTACATTTTTTGCTGAATCCAATGCACAGATCTATTTGATATTTTTCTGAAATCATTCAAAAAAGCCTCTAGATCCTGTAAGTGTTTTGATGCAATTTCATCGGAAATGGTTCTTCTATAAAATGCGATTTATAGAGACGTCTAAGAATATGATCCCATACGACTAGTAAACAAATAAATTCGAAGTTAATAATTTTTAAAATGACTTTAGTTGAATATACAGATTCAGCTGCGTGTTCTCTTTTTATCAGTTCCTTCTACAATGGTATGTAATGTTTTTTGTAATTATTTGCGGTAGTTGAGTAAACAGTGCGTGAATTGAATTATATTTTGATGACCATCTCGTTTCAGAAAGACCATTCAAAGTCAATTTTAAATTTGATAAAACTTGCCAACGTTCAATCGATCCGGAAAAGTAATTAAAGATATTTTGCACTGTGCTGAAAAACCTAGTCATTTCTCGTGTTACATAAGACGCATGAACTCCAAATAAATTTAGTGAGTGAAAACTACATGGTAAAAATCTGGCATGATGATTCAATTTTAAGATTCGCGCTTGAACACCTTGTTATTTACTTGCTATGTTTAGTGCTATTGTAATACGACTGTCCCATATCGTCTGATAGTATAAGAACATTTTGGCCTAATGTATTTCAATTTCGTCCATAAGTCTACTGCCGGATTCTTTATCTATTTTTATAAAAAAAGAAAAAACTTCCTTCAACCGTACACTTTCCATTATTTGTATGTACATAGTGTACAATTTCTGGCATTTGTTCTTGTTGGCTGCTTAAATTTCTAAAAAAAAAAAAAAAAAAAAAAAAAAATCTTGTGAAGTACTTTGATTCAACTCTCAAGCGTTTAGATAGCAATTGAAAAAAAGTCAGTATATATATATATATATATATATATATATATATATATATATATATATATATATAAACTTCTTTTTGAAGTATTCCTTGTTGCTTTTAAATAAATAGGAAAATATTTTTAAAAAAGGAAAGGAAGAAAGAAAAAAATCTTTTAAACCCCCGAGAAACCGTTTAGAACTAACTGATCAAATTTGTGACAAAAAGTTTTTCATCAGGAAATTTTTTTCGAAAGAAGGTCAGGAATTTTTTTTAATGTTTTATTTAGGGTTTGCTGAAAATTTTGTGTGATAACTACAGCCCAGAAGTTTGGAAAAATGCTTTATTATTACTATTACATGACTTTTGACAATAGGAATCTCTTGATTGTGCTTCTGTAGTTGTTTTAGTATATTTTCATGCTGCCTTTTTTGCCTATTTTAGCTTTTGTTTTACCATTTTGTCTTTTTTGTGCCTTTTTCTGACCTTTACGTCATTATCTTGATTTTGTTCTCCTCTCACTGGTCTCGATCAAGCTGTATCTACACCCGCAAGCCCGAACAACACAATGGCACTGTCGTATTTTGTCGTTGGTGGAAAATGAGGCATTGTTAACTATTTAAATGAAAAGGAAGAGGATGAGAGTCAAGATTTTCTATTTGTTTCATTGATGCCGATAGACTTGTTCGCTCACGTGGAATCCCATCCTACTTTGATTATGGCCTCTGATTTCTTCTGAGAACAGTTCTCTATGTATGATATACCGTTCACAGTGCTCGCGATTACACGAGTACGTTGGATGAACGAAAAATTAAATTCCGTTTTCAGTATTGCCATTTCAATATTGAAAAGGGAGTCCACAAACTCATTTCAAATAGCCCGCGTCTCTAATAAAGCCATCATACCGTACGGTCATGTAGAATCGGGATTACCACGAAAATATCGTTTCCTTACATGTTAAGTGCTTCTCTAAATTTTAGTTAGAATAAAAATGTGAATAATTTCAATTATTAATGTTTTACAATAATTAAGGAGGGTCTTTATATTAAAGTGTCAATAATGTCACGTCTTTGTTCACCATGTTCTACCTTTCGGTGGGAAAGGCGGCCACTTTCATTCGAAACAAACTTTGCTCCGCGGGCTCACTACAAAATTGGTCGACTTAGCTGATTTCTGCCGCACGTCCACATTTTTTCCAGTTCTTTGAGCAATTCTACGCCCATGCAGAAAGGGCGGCCATGGGTTCCCTTTCTCTCTTGTGGTGGAAAATTTATTCATAGAAGCCTTCGAAACCGTGGTTCTGGAGAAAGCCCCACTTAAACCATCATTGTTACTTCGGTATGTGGACGATATGCTCGTAGTATCGCTCCAAGGCCTTCACAAATAGTCACACTTCCTCCAGCATTTCAAAATTAACGGCAGTGTAGGGCACAATATTTACAGGACACTGACCCTTACTAGCCGTTACCTGTACGCCGACTCGCACCATCATTAGGTAATTAAACGGGGAAGGAGGTGCAAACTCTATATTCGTAAAACTACAGTACGTGTTGAGAAATCTTTTCACTGTGAAACACACGTGGTGTCTCACAAGGACAGTTTTATAGCTAACGCGAATAGAACTAACGCTACCAACGAAGTCGAACGGCAGACAGCGTCACCCTTTAGCACTGGGAATGACATCATTACAACTAGTGGTGTTGGCAACCGCAATATGGCTATTTTGCTTCATTTGCAAGGGGTCAGACACAAATTTGGGAAGATTGTGAGCCGCTAGGTCGTAAGGACGGCCTACAAATACCTATGTAAAATTCGGGAAAAAGCTAGTACACGTTAAATATCGCGTCCCTTACATTTTGACATCTCGGGTGTAAAAGATTCCATGCAGCTGCATTCACTTTACATCGACGGAACGGGACAAACCATTCAGGAACGCCTACGTGAACACATTTGGCACTGCAAGTATAATAATACAAATAAATCGGCCGCAGCCCTCCACGCATTGAAAACTGGCCACGCCATACTTTATGATGACACCCGCCTCTTGGCCATGGAAGCCATTGGAAAACTGCTGGGTACCGAGAATGGTAAAAGAGACAATGGAAATCATCAAACACCCCCACAACTTGAATGTCGATCAAGGTCTGCGTCTCCACGAGACCTGGAAATATATATTTTACCGCAAGGCCCAGTCTCGTCAGGGCGCGGTTCCCGCTGCTATATTTGGGTTTTCGTAACGTGGCGGATGACATTAGGTCATTTTCACACTTCCTCTTATAAAATCAATCTTTATAACAATGATAAGCACATGTTTGAGACCATGAGCTCCGTTGAGAAGGACGTTCGCGAATTAATTAAGAAGATTAATTTTATAAGGCAGGAGGTGTAAAAATGACCTAAAGTGATCTGCCACGTTACGAAACCCCAAGTATACTTGTCGTCCGACCTCGGGCGTTCCCATCTTCCATCCCGCCGAGAGGGACCGTTTCCTGATTGGCTGACGCTTTCTCCGCATTGACCGAACGTCCAACCGTTACCCGAGTGGAGGAAATTTTATTCTTTATGAATCCATGTGTTGTCCTCCTCGTCGCATTTCGCTCTGAGGAAAGTCGCATTATGACGGCCAAACCGTTGACAACTGTGCCTTGGTCGCGGCGTCCAATAGACAGCCTACAAAGTCTATTGACAGCTACCGTGGAAGCATACGCCTTCATGTGACTCAGTCATGAAGCTTCTCGTGTTGTGCGGGAATTCCTTGATCGTATTACAATAGTCCAGTATTGTAGGTTGAGTAATTTTAGGATTTTCTGAAACCCCCTCCAGCATGTTCTCATTAACATTAAATAATAAACCTGTACCGTTTTGGAATCGGAGACACGTACACTCCGAGAAACCATTTTATTAGAGTTATTTTATTTTCTCGCTTTACAACGTTTTACTTACGTAGTTAAGAGTATTGTAATGTTGTGGCAAAAATCGGCAGTTTTTTACAACAGTAATTGTATTCTGCCTTCCTGATATCAACAAAGTGCGTAAATCTTGTTTCTATATGTAATTAGTTCCTCTACCATTTTGTATAGTCAAAATCCACGTTTTGTGGGCCCTTGACCGAAAAATTGAGAGACGGAAAAACGTCTGCCCGTCTGTCTATCCGTCTATATTTGCCCGTGTGCCCTTTTGTCAGTCTGTCCACCTAGTTCGTCCGTCTGACCATTCGTCCGAACCTTATTAATAATAAATTTACTACATAAAGCTGTTAAACTGAGGTTTTCGGCATCAGAGTCCCACAAAACAGGTTGTTCTGTCGAAAAATGTTAGCTTGAGCATTACAGTATCTCCTCTACACCACGATACTACGTAGTAGTGTACGTGAACGCGCACATGGCATTTTTGCCTGTGCCCGCCCGGATTGTATTTGGCGGCGCGCTGGCCGCGTGCCCGCCCCCTGACAGCCTCAATCGCTCCGACGCGCCGCGCCGCGCGGCGACGGGAAGGCGGCCAGCAACAAGCTGCCTCCCCTGGCCTTGAGAAGGAGCGATACATCGCCTAACGCTCCACGTGCGAAACCGAATATTTTTCACTGGCACGCTGATTACGCGTCTGGCGCTTGGTGGACTGAAAACGTACGTTATTGCCGCTCCACTTTATTTCTAGGTTTAAAAAACCGGTATACTGTATTAAAAGTTCTCCCCGTATAGGTTCACCAAACAATGACTGTAGGAACTGCAACTGTTTCTTATTGTTGTAAGTTGACTAATGCGTTGGAAATAAAGACATTAAATTGTTTATTAGTTCATTCTTATTTCATTGGTATCTCTTTGCATGTGTGTTTACTAAGTAAAGTTTACGTAACTTGCTCATCGAAGTAGGTTGTTTTTGTGTCGTAACTGATTCACTAGTTCTACCATTCGACTTGATAGATCACTTTTCTGTCTTGAAGACTATGCGCGTGCGAGGCATGTGCGTGGTACCATGTGTCAGGGACGTGCCCTGTTGGAGAGCGCTTGTGGGCCGGCGACGACGTGCGTCAAGGAGTGGGCAGCCATCCTTAACCTGCCCCAACTTGGGTATCCTTCGCACGCCTCGGCATCCAATTGGTGAGTTCCAGGAAGACCCGAAAGATCCCAACGGAGAAATTCTTCGGCGGGCAATGGCTTCCTTCAACCCGGTCGAAGATACTCCACTCTGAGAAACATTTTCGCTCAGATATCTACACTTTAGCTTCCCCATCATCGTACACGCCACACTCACGATGTCGGACACTCGAAATTTCTTGGGACTTTACCAGCGGATAGTGGATAATCCAAAACGCAGACAGTTCGATTTTTAAATGCTTGTGACTATTAGATCACGAGTCAAGACAGAAATGTTGTTTCGTACGCTCACCGTCGGCCGTTAGGCGGAAGGTGGAGGCAATGAGCACGCGGGACGTAGAGCTTTCGTTGGCAAAGAGCAGTGCCTGATCAGCTCAAGTGTGAAAGCAGTTTACAGATTAGTTGACGAGGAACCATAATGAACTCGATATTTGGGTCTGCTGCATTTCCGCACTTCTTTCCCGGCCCATGTCGAATTTTATTCAATGCCTCTGACCGGGAGGTCCTAGGGTTAGAGTCCTGACGGTGGCAAGATTTTCGACCCTAGCTTGTCAGCTAGGTCGAATTCACCCGCTGTCTGAAAGCAATACTAGCGGCCGGCCCCTCCGACTGGTAGTTGCGGCTGCGGGGAAAAACGGCGAATTTTCGGCAAAAGAATTCTTATTACAGGGCCCTGTTATCGAAAAAGTTGATAAATTCAGTTACTAAATTTAGAAACTCATGGTACTAAAACAGCTCGAACTTACTACGCAAAATTTGAGTACTTTTCGTATAATTTTGCGTGAAAGTTTTTTGGTATCTCTTAATTTCTTCGTTTTCCAAGAAAGACGGTATTCCTCAAATAATATCGAAATCCAGTATAACCCATAATAGTTTCCCACAGAACCGGTATATACTCGGTACGAAACAGAGGTATGATTATCATAGGAACGCAAATAAGTTAGTACATATAAACTGTTGTATAGAAGTGGATTTTAGGCTTTACAGATTATGTAATATACATTTTTTGTACTTACATACAATACATAATATGTGCTACTCTGCATTTCGAGGGTAAATCAATAAATATCAGTTATTTCGTTAAAATTGGGTGTAGGTTGACTGTACAGCTTTGTGAACTTCCAAGCCTTAAAGATGACATCGTTCACTTTGCTTATGGTAAGTTATAGCATTGTCACCTAATGTTCGCTTCAGTTGTTGTGACGTAAACATGGTTTCATAACTCTCCGTTTGCACCAAAAAACAAGAGAATTTCGTAATCCGTTTTTTGTGATCTGAATTTATACCCAAAGCTGAAATCCTTAGAAGAATGTCAGCATAATGTGGATGCAATGGTTTTTTGTTGTCTAAGAGTTTACCAGTGGATTAAATCATTCTAAAGGAGTCAAACAGCTGTGCCCTGATTCTGCATAACCATGAGTATCTATTGATGAAGTAGCAAATACTAGCACATTAGTCTGGTTTTGCAAATGAGAACGCCAAGATGGATTGTCGAAAGTCATTCGATTTTTTAAGACATTGTTTTGTTTAAAACAAGGGACATTCACATTCCGTCGCTAAAGCTCTTAAAAAACTGTATTTTCAAAATCTTTATATGCTCTTAAAAATTTATATTAATGGAGTGTTAGTGCATTCCAGATACAGTTCCGATTTGGTTACAACTATTTACCTTCTGTCTGGTCCACTTCAAGATGCTTGAGGCCGATGATATACCTCCGTTCTACAGGAAGTAGTATATACAAAACTTCCTGCTCAATCGAAAATTATTTTTTTCATTCTCGCTTTAGTATTGTAATCGTTTGCCGGAAATCGGCGTCTGTTACACAAAAACTCTTATTGCTGAAGTCTAGTAACGAAAATGTGCATAAATCTTGTTCCTAAACGTGATAAATTCCTTCCTCTAACACGTTGAGTCAGACTCTTTATGTTTTATGGGTTCTTGATACCGAGAAATTGATAGACGGCAAAACGTCTGCCTGCCTGTAGTCAACGCTTCCACTTACACTGTTTCGTGTCTTTTCTTCATAATTGATATGCACCCATTGATTTGCACGAACTCGAGGTCCTGCGAATTTCAAAGGGGTTGACGATTTTGGGGGATAATTTACACGAAGCCAAAAACGATTTTCAAAATTTTCTAAAAAAAGGGCTCAAAATATTGGAATCAAGAATTCCCGGAGGGAGAGGTTCTGTTATCCCAAGGTCAGATATGTGGTATTGAGCTGTTTTCGACAACTGTCGCTTTTCCATCCTTCATCTTTGGGAAATGGATGCCCGGCATGCTGTAAGGAACAGCGGTGCGAACTGGGCGTCGGACGTCTCACCTCGCACCCCCCTCGTGGCTGTTGGCGCATGCGTGGCGCGGCGGGCCACGGCACGTGAGACGCACAAGAAGCGGCCCCGACCGTGTGGGAGACGGCGCCGTGGCACACGCTGCCCCTGGACCCCTCCACATCAGACTAGGCGCGTCAGGCATCTACTCCCCTACATCAAACTCCGAACCCAAGTAAATTTTTCAAACTATACACCATACAAAACTATAATCAGACCACTACTGCTTTATGCATGCTCCATATGGACGCACGCAGCCCCCACAAATGTCAAATGGAAAATAAATTTTTAAGATTAATCACAAATGCCCCTGGTTCATAAGTAATAAACAACTTCATTCAGAATTAAACATCAATACAATAATAAACCAAATAGCACAAATATCACACAACTTCTACCAAAACCTAACAGACATACCAGCAGCATCCCATTACAAACTACCGAAAAATCCAACCCACACTCGAATAAAAAATAGATTTCCTTTTAAAGCCTTCCTCAAAATTTTAGCCAACCACGATTCTTAACTCGGAGGTTCTTCCCTAGACTATCCTCTCCAATGTATAGAGTAGCTTAGATATTTTAACTAGAATAAGTATGAAAATACATCTGTAAAGTAATTGTACTGAACGATGAAAACCTTCCAAAATTAATAAATGTGTTTAATAAATTAAAAAAAGGCATCTACTCCCCTTCATCAAACTCGGAACCCAATTTTGCCGGAGAGCCTGATGGCACTGCCCCGAAATCTTGGAAGCAGCGGAGTGGCCACGAAAGGTCCGCGATCGTGCGTTGATTAATTGACAACCGTGGATGAATGCTTAATTCTTTTTACTTTCTCGCTACGGAGTAGAGAGAAAGTTATGTAATGCTGCGCGAAAAAAAGGGAATGTACGGCAGAAAAAACTTCTATAAATTCAGTTGTTAAATTTAGAAAAAAACATCTAACACGTGTTATAGCCAGAATTCATGTATTGGTTCTTGATACCGAAAAATCTAATGACAGTAAAACGTCTGTCCGTGAACAGCGCTAGCGGCTAAACCGTTCAGCCGATTTTCTCCAAAATTGATATTTCGCAATCGATCTAGGTGATTCGCCACCACTTGAATTTGAAACCGATATTTTAATTTTGGGGAAACTTTACATGAAGCCCCTGGAGCTTTTTCCAAATTTTCGCCAAAATGCCACCATCGTTTTTTGATTAAATTTTGTTGTTGTATAGTGTGAAGAACGTTTAAGAGTTGTATAGTGTGAAGAACGTACAAGTCTCATCTTTAAGAGATCAGTTCTCTCTCTCTCTGATTTTTCGAAATTGCAAAAATTCAAATTTTTTTCGGCGTCTTCCTACAATTATGAAGATAGATATTTTTTCCCTTAATGAAATGTTTCGTAAAGGTAGATTTTGAAATAAAGTCATGTACAATTTTTCGAAAATTTGAGAACTTTTGCGTAATTTTGCGTGAAAGTACGGGCGAGAAAGTACGTGGTGTTTTAGCACTAGTTTCTAAAAAGACAAAAGCTCCCGATCTATCCCTGGCGACTTGGCTATTCCCATAAGACTTCGGAAACCGCGCCGGGCGCTGGGGTCGGTTCTGAGTACTGATTTTAAAGTTTCCTAAAATTTAATTTGATTATTAAAAGGAAGCATACATTTCCCAGATGTAAAATGTTAACGAAAAAAATTAATGTCCTATAAAAATTGCAGAGTTTATTATTGTTGTTTCCTCAGTATTCAAGTTCAAAAATTGAAATGTAGCACTTATAATATTACATTGTTTTTAATGAAAAGTTAAAATCTCTTTGATCTTACTATTACTGTAAAAATTAATTGTAAAATTAATTATTTTCACAAAATGCCCCAAAATAGTGTATTTTAACCCACTTCAAAATTTCGGGAAATACACATTAGTTTCATTTTTTTGTATTTCCATTCTTCGGATCCATGAGTTCTCCACTATTCGATCCATTATTCCGACTTCCTTCGGACTCCACTATTCACATCTTACATAGTCTTATCAGTTCACTTCTTCCCGTATTAAGTAATGCGGTTGGGAAACTAAAGCCTCCAAATTAACTTAAAGACACGAAGTGCATGACTATTGAAAGTGAAGGTTTTCGAATTTAATGTGAATAGAACTTGTGGTGAGCGTTCCTTGGAAGTAGATTTCGGGGCCCTTACATCGAAAATGAACAAGAGACGAATTGAAGGTATATGAAATGAGATTAATACAGGAAGACGTGCATTATAAGTCAAATATTCGATCCTTTATAAATACGAATATTCATGTTGTAAAAGCGGGTAGTACATACTACTTTAAACCGTTATTCTGTAACAGACAACGGAAACACGAAAGGTGTAGAAATGGAACATGGTCGACGTTCGTGCGGTCTAATGTTACAGCGTAAGGTAAGACCTGAGGAGGTGCGGAACGATGTGAGAATAAGTGAGAATAACAACATTGTGGAAACCGTAGAGGGAAAAGCTGTGAACTAGTATGACGACTTGGGTGTGGATGTTTACGTTTATCACAAAAAATATAGTCTTGTTAACCATCCACAACAAGGGGGCTGGGGGTAGGAAAACCGGGAATCCTGGAATGGCAGAGCACTTCAGACAATGGAAGTCAGAGACCTACAGGAGAGAACAATGAGTAAGAGAAGGATCGAGATCGTCATAACATTTTAAAAAATCTTCTTAAATTTAATAAACATTAAATGTTGATGACTTCTTGCCGTATAGAGAATAATTGCTTGTTATTTACTTTTGAAACTGAACATCGCTAGAAAAATTAAACCGGGACTTATGTTTTGGAATAAGCAAAAATGGTCCCGTTCACAAAACGAACAAGTGATATTATAACAGCAAGTACTTTCTGGCATTATTTCTAAATTTTGCACTATTCAAAAATTCAGAGATGTCGCCGAAAATAGGACCAGTACCACTTTTTTACCATCCTTTGATACTTACGAGGAGAACATTTAAAGACAAAATTTGTAGCTGTTTTGACAAAATGATTGTTTAAATATTGCCTTCTATTTTTGAAAATGTATATTTAAACATCCCGTCCTTGAACAATATAGTTGATTTAGGAAAAAATCTATCTTCAATATTGTAGGTGTAGGATGACGCTGAAAAAAATTTGAAGTTGTGAAATTTTTGAAAATCATGATTTTTACCTAGAATGAGACCTACACCATTTTTTAAAGAGTTCTTATCGCTATCTGAGGATAAAATTTAATCAAAATATTTGGAGCCATTTTTGAGAAAATTTTGAAAATGTGTTTGAGGCTTTATGCTAAGTACCTCCAAAAATTAAACTTGTCCGTTTTAAACTCAAAGAGCCTCCAGTTCGTTCAGATCGATAGGTGAATATCAGTTTTGGAAAATGGTCTGAAGGATTTAGACGCCAGCGTTGACCACAGGCGGAAAGTCCGACGGGCAGACAGACGGGCACACAATGATAGACTGACGGTTCGGGGTGAATCGGTATCAAATCAAATGTTTCGGTATCAAGGACTTGCAAAATATGAATTCTGTCGCCGGTTTCCGGCGCAATATTTCAATTCTTTCGTCTTACAAAGTAAAGCGAGAAAGCAAATGCATACAAATGTACGTTATGTTGAAATTAATCTGCCTTGTAGGGCGTGTAATTAAGAACAAAGACGTTTTCTGGAAGGTATTGGCCATTGACGTTGGAGCAACTCAATCATACAATTCGGAATTCCGGGTTCCTCTAATCCTTTTTTAAGAAGTAATGTTAGTAGGCATACGAGCAATTCGCAAATTAGATGCGAAGTGTCAAATGAATTGTTCATGTACCGCATCTTAGCTACTGAAGTCGTGGCTAAATATCAGAATTAATGATCTGCAAATTCTTCAACTCCTTCCATTGAAGTTTCCTTATTAGGGTGTCTCTTGATGATCACTTCATTGAAACCTCATATTGGTGATCTCTAAAATGTGAATTTTGGAAAATCATGGAAAGGATTAATTGGACGGAAAAGTTTATAAAATTGGTTAAGTGAAGATTTTTGCGGGGGATAAGAAAAAGAAATAAGGAATTGATGGGGTATTTTTTGAAAAAGGAAGGCAGCATATTGGAAATAATTATAAAGGGCACGGTGGAAGGGAAGAGAGTGGGTGGGAGACAATTATAAATATAAAATACCATCTGAATGGAAGCGGGCGTGGAGGAAGAGAGAGAAGACTGAGGCCTGCTGGTGTGACCCCAATCGTCTCTAATAATCACGATGATTAGACATCGGATGTTTAGGCACTAAAAAATCATCTTTTAGGCGCCTAAAAAGGCGCTGAAAAAGTCAAGAATAAGGAAAAAAGGCACTGTCGTAAGTTACATACACAATAAAATAGAAAAATTGTAATTTTTGTCTATATTATTTTGTAAACTTAAATGCACAAAATCAGTTTGTATATGTTAATGTAAAACTAGATTTACATATTTAAACTCTTCTACATTTTATTCTTAATAGTTTCCATTAACCAGTAATATTTACATATTACCAGTCACTTTTCAAGAATCACAATTTCAAATTTGCGATGACTGGGAGACAAAATCAGTTTGAATGCGGAGAAGGATATCTAAACGATGTGACTGGCATATATTTTATCAGTCCAACACTAGCAACACTGAAACCTTCTGGGAATTTATATTTATTTCCACTTAAAATTTCGGTTCCCTCGGTGTATTGTCAATCGTCAATGTTCTTAGATCATGCCTGGTATTTATGAAATAGGAAAATGGAGAAAAATCAGTTGGTATGCTTTCAGGAATTCTCTCGTAATTTTAAATTTCAAGACGTGAATTTAAGGTTTCGTAATGAATGGTCACGTTGGACCATCGTCGATTTTCCGATAGCTTAGCATTTTATATAAATATAATAAATAAAAGGCAAAAAAGTCCTAAAAAAGGTATTTATGCAAAAAATAGGCATTTATGCTAAAATAAGCATTATAAAACTTCGTCATATGTCTTCATTTGTCATGATTCGTGGACATATATTATCAGCCTTTAAATAAGTTCTCTAGATAAAAATAGGCATTTCCCTAAACATCCGATGTCTAATGATGATGATTATCTATTCCTCTAGATTTAGACGGGGTCCATGTTGAGAAAACTGTTAGACGTGGCAGATCCCGGGCAGTGAGACCTTCTCGTACCCGGTAACCCCCCGTTACACATTCAGGAGATCATGCCGACTTAGGTGACTCACAGCATCAACTGATGTCACTGGAGTGCCTATGACCGGGAGGTCCTAGGAATCGAGTCCCATGGCTGGCAGGATTTTCGACACTAGCTAGATGACTAGGTCGAATTCAACCGCGATCTGGTGGATAATTCTAGCAGCCAGTTGCTCAGATCGGTAGTTTTCCGTGGTTTCTACGATCAACACTTCGCGAATACCGGAACAGTATCCTAAAAAACGGGCCAGGGACCGCTTGCGTTCTTTCCTTCGTCTTCCTTGTCCTATCCTCACCCTTACATACCCTTACTTGCACTTACGTGCACTAACTACCACATTTGTCGGGAGCATAGAGCTTGTCCTGGCTCAGGCGGTCGGCGCCGAATCTCCCCATCCAGCCCGGGAAGTTTACCGCCCCTCCGGCGATAAAACATGAACTACACGTATGGGATTGCCAGAAAAACATGTTTGCTCTTATTACAATTTGATTTCAAAACAATTATTGGTTGGTAATTAGGTAATAGCAAATCTAACAATAACATTGAATATTATATAAAATATTTATATAGGTAGGTAGTAATTTAAAAATTTGAATTGGAATTAATGTTTAAAAAATGTTTATAGGAATGTATACTACTACTATTAAGATGGATTTTGTTTACTCAACAATTATTTCAATATTAAGATGTTTTCGTAACAATAATTGTTTAATGAACTTTTTTTTCAATTCGTACCAGCAAGATTTACATGGCAACTAACACAAGCTTAACCAGCGCCCAGCTCAAAACAGACGCCTGCCGGCGAAGCGTCGAGGTCAAGCGATGAGGCGAGAGGAGGTTAGAAGAGAATGGACGATATACTGGGTGACGTATACTTAGGTTGACATTAGGCGGATGACATTAGGTCTTTTTACACCTCCCACCTTATAAAATGAATCTTTTAGTTAATTCGCGAACGTCCTTCTCAACGGGACTCATGGCCTCAAATATATGCTTATCACTGTTATATAGATTCATTTTATAAGACAGCAGGTGTAAATACGACCTAATGTTATCCACCACGTTACGAAAAGCCAGTGTAGTGGGGGTTTCTGTATTGAAGGTGGGACCGTGTACCCACTGTGGCATGGCCTCTCCCTGAGAGCAAGGATTCGGTTGGTCCTGCGTGCGGGTGCTCGGGCCCACTGCGCCCGGCATCCGGGACGTTTGCTTCCCGGTTCCCTTCCCGGGAGCCCCCGCTCGCGCTTACGCTGTGCACTGTGCGACGCGCGTCGCCGCCGCCGCCGCCGACGGCTGACGCAGGCGTTGCGTCATGTGAATGCCCGCGAGGCGCGTCGCCGCCGCCGCCGCCGTACCGCCGCCACCACCGCCACCGCCATTACCACCGTCACCGCCAACGCCGCCACCGCCGCCGCCAACGCCTCCACCGCCACCAACCGACGCCGCCACCCCCGCCGCCACCCCCGCCGCCACCGCCGCCGCCACCCCCGCCGCCACACCGTCACCGCCGCCACTACCACCGCCACCCACTACCACCGCCACCGCCAGCTGGTCCCTCCCTCGCCACGCAAACGCCGTCATCTTCACAGTCTCAGCTCATCTTTCCTTCAACCTCGGCTTCTCTGCCAACTTTCCCCTTCCTCTCTCCCTCGTCCACCTTCTCCTACTCCTCCCCCATTTCCATCTCCCTCCGCGCTCGACTCCCTCTCCCCTTCTCGCGCTCACCCCAAACACCGCCTTCTTCATCGCGACACGCGACACTCGACGACCAACGGTTTTTGACTGCCGTCATATTCCGTTTCTTCCACCCACATTCGCATTCGCCACCGCATCTGCCGTCTGAAGTGTTCCCCAACAGCGTTTGTCACCTGTTGCCCCAGCCCCCTGCACCCGAACCAGCAGAGCAGCTCCCGACCTCACAACCCACATCTTCACCCTGATCTTTGGGCTTCTTCTGTTAGTTCTTCCGCCGCCTCCTCCGTCAATCGCGCAGCAGCAGCAAGACTGGAACAGTGGAATCAATCGAACCCATGCCCCCGCCGCCGTCCCCGCCACCGCCACCGCCCTCGCTTCTGCCTCCGCCCCCACTTCCGTCCCCGCCCCACCCCCGCCCTCGTCCCCGCCCTCGCCCTCGCCCCGCCCTCGCCCGCCCTCGCCCCCGCTCTCGCCCTCGCCCTCGCCTTCGCCCTCGCCCCCGCCCTCGCCCTCGCCCTCGCCCTCGCCCTCGCCCTCGCCCTCGCCCTCGCCCTCGCCCTCGCCCTCGCCCTCGCCCTCGCCCTCGCCCTCGCCCTCGCCCTCGCCCTCGCCCTCGCCCTCGCCCTCGCCCTCGCCCTCGCCCTCGCCCTCGCCCTCGCCCTCGCCCTCGCGCCCTCGCCCTCGCTCTCGCCCTCGCCTCGCCTCGCCCTCGCCCTCGCCCTCGCCCTCGCCCTCGCCCTCGCCCTCGCCCTCGCCCTCGCCCTCGCCCTCGCCCGCCCTCGCCCTCGCCCTCGCCCTCGCCCTCGCCCTCGCCCTCGCCCTCGCCCTCGCTCCTCGCCCTCGCCCTCGCCCTCGCCCTCGCCCTCGCCCTCGCCCTCGCCCTCGCCCTCGCCCTCGCCCTCGCCCTCGCCCTCGCCCTCGCCCTCGCCCTCGCCCTCGCCCTCGCCCTCGCCCCCGCCCTCGCCCTCGCCCTCGCCCTCGCCCTCGCCCTCGCCCTTGCCCTCGCCCTCGCCCTCGCCCTCGCCCTCGCCCTCGCCCTCGCCCTTGCCCTCGCTCTCGCTCACGGCCGCTGGAAGAGGAAAGAGCCTTCGCACCCACCGATCGCGGGACGAGACAAGCCCTGGTCTCAATGCTGTGCACCCCTGGCTGCCATTCTTAAGAACGGCGGTGACTTACATAAAATATTGCCTTGAATTAATACAAAAAGAAGACAAATTTTTGTCTTGCTCCAGAACTGGTACGGATGTCTACATTCCTCCTGCGTGCAAGTTCAGTATTTACATAGTTGTGCTCTATAGGCATACATTTTAAAACATATTTGCTTTCACTGTGCCTTCTCTCAACTTCGTATAATTTTTTAATAGGTCAATAAAGAAGAGGTCTTCCCGCGAGTTGGGCAGTTTTTAAATTTGTTAGTGATTTCATTTTCGTGTATCCAGCAGAGCTATGATGTGCGCAAAGAACATCTGTTAAAGGTTGCACGAACAGGATGTTCGGAAGTTTTTCTTATTTTTCTTGTGATCCCCAGCTTCTTGCCTTTCTCCCATTCCTCAGATGAAATGATTTTGATGGATGACATAATGAGGATGATGGGAAGAAAGCGAAACAGGATAACCCCCTCTGCCGACCACAAATTCCATTTGATGTGTCTGTGGTGTGAATATACCCAGAAGAGTAAGGTGAGCGACCTAACCACTACATCCTTGAACGCGTGCGGATAGATGGAAATGCTCCCAAGGCATTGGCAGTCTGGACTCCGGAAAGGCTGCGCGTCCCACGGGATGACGGCCGCCCGGCCCGCGCCTACCCTTCCAATTTGCCGTGGTAAGGCCGCCGCACCGCTGGTGGACGGTATTGGTTTGGTTTGTTTTTTTCGTGTTTCCGGGCGCGCCAACTGCTTCGGTCATTAGTGCCGAAAGTGTAGTGCATGTTTGTTCTCGGGAGATGGCGGTGATCTTCCCCCGCTGGATGGCGAGATCCGGCGCCGACCTACCGCCGGCTACTGGGGTTTCCCCCTAACCAGGACTCTCCCACCAACGGGGCACCGCCCCAGTCGGGACAAGCTCTAAGCTCCCGACCGGTCTCCCGGAATATGTGGTAGTGTAGTGCATGTTAGTGTAAGTGTGTGTGCAAGGGGAGAGGATAGGACAAGGAAGAGGAAGGACAGATCGCGCGCGGTCCGTGGCCCGTTTGGTAGGGTACTGCTCCGGCATTCGCCTGGTGTTGATCGGAGAAACCACGGAAAACTACCGATCAGAGCAGCCGGCCGCTAGAATTCTCCTCCAGACAGCGACTGAATTCGACCTAGCTGATAAGCTAGTGTCGAAAATTCTGCCACCGTGGGGAGTGGGAACCTAGGACCTCCTGGTCAGAGGCGCTGCAGTGGCATCAGTTGATGCACTGAGCTACCGCTCCCGGTCCGACGGTATTTAATTACGGTATTTAATTACGCCTCATGAAAAGGGGCCTGATGAGCGGGGTCAAGCTCAAGCGCGCGAAGGGTTGACGTTGGCGAAGGAAGCTGTGGTGGACTAGATAGGGATTCTACGTTCGTAGTAGAAGATGCGTACGCTTCGGCTTATTTCCGAATCTGGCCGATCTAGTATGTTAATGTTCACGTAATCAAAAGTGGATGAATACAGTCCAACGAAGGAACAGCTTCGTAGAGTACTTCGTACTTAAACCTGATGAAGTGCACATTTGCCAAACTCGTGGTGGATAGAGTAGGTGAAATTCCTATGTTATGGTTGCGAGGAGTAGCAGTTATAATGCGATATAAACAATAATTATACTGTGACTTCTGAGGGAAGGTTTTGCTATTAAGAATAGACTAGTTTGTAGTTTCCAGTTCCACTGTGCAGTTGTAAAGGCCTATTTACATGATACCACCTAACCTAACTTAATCCTACTATGTGCCTTTGTTCACCTTTCGCTACGCTTTTGTTTGCTTTTTTATTTAACATCAAAATCAGATAAAAGCTGTGTGACGTACTGTGGATAGAAGTGGAATATGTGTATGATTTCTTGAACTCTCTCTCATCCTCGCTTTCCAGCTAATGCCCTTTCACTATTCGTTTCTCGAGAAGGTATAGTCCGACTCCATCCCTTTTCGTTCATCCAGTGTTTCGGGAGGAGTAAAAAGTTTAGTTAAGTTTGCATTATGAGTAACGCATATACTTACTAGATGTTCTCGTACCAATCCAGAGAAAACCTCCAATACAGGTGAACACGGCAATATCTTTGGGATTGGGTATAAGTCAACGAGATAAGATGATGCTTGTGGTAGGCGATTTCATGTTTTTTCCACAAACTTTTAAGCAGTGGTTTTCATCGTTGGCAGTACTCTAAAAGGACATGCAAATGTCTCTTGAAAACTTGAATAAATTATAAAAACATGGATAAATTATGATCGTTTAATGTAATTCTAAGCAGACCACTGGAAAAGTAGAAATCAATCCATCAATCCTCATGCTAAGGAGAAAAAAAGCAGGATGGAGTCGGGCTATGCCTTTTTGGAGAGATAGACAACAGCTTAGGAAAAGTTGACTGCGGGATACAGTCGGTATACGCCCTTTCATTTTTGAAGATCGATCTTTATTTTTAATTAATATGTTTTTAAAGTTAATTATATACAAATTTACAGGTTCCCTTTTTTATAATACTGAAATTTTCATGTAATTTTAAGTGAAATGACAGCAATTAAAATAAACCCTGAGCAGGTTTTGTTTTCAAAAACGGCTACAGTATTTGGTTTAGGGCAAGACGAGAATCCCTGTATCTTCCATGTTAATTTGGCTGTATAAGTGACCCATTATCTCAGAAACTTTTCAACTTGGTGTTTAATATTTTAGGAACAGCTTGGTGGAAGTGTTTAAACTAAATATAAGCAGATTTACATCTTTTAAATGGTTTTTGTAATAAACAGCATATTTGAAGTAAAAGTCAACATTTTTATATTATTTTTTCTTTACTTTAATGAAAATGTCCTGACCTATGAACCAATGTAGATACTCTTTTTCCTACCATATATTCATTATTACCTGCCCGGCCCGCAGCGTAGTGATTACGGCGCCTGTAGCTGCGGGGTCTTCGGATTCGAATTCTTTATTTCTCCTGGGGATTACGCAGTAGAACGTACTTCGCAGGCGCGTCAAACTGCGCCTGCACGACCACATGCCGGCATGGGAACCTCGGTGCTCTTGTGGGCACAGGCAACTTCCCCTAACTCCCCTCTCTTTTCCCCTCTAAATTCACATGCGCTGCCACTGCTCTTTTAGCATTGACGGCGACACGATGGCAAGGGTAAACATTTTCCTAAGGTCACACACAAGTAGATTTCCGCACCCCCATTTAAATTTCCTGATTGGCCTGTCTGGGCAGCACTTGAAATCCAGCGAGAAAAGGTTAAACTGTCACAGCAACACTGTTGAAATTTAAATTTGACTTTACAGCTGCAGATTGGCCATTGTTGCTGAGATATAAATTACTGGTGGTTTACGTAAAAGATGCTTTAATATTTATTTAATATTGTTGACTTCTGATTAAATGAGATTTGAAAAAGGTGTTCAAGAACAAAAAAAAGAAATATTTTATTGTATTAGTTTTAAAATTCAGTATTTATTGGTAAATTTGGATGTATGCATTTTATCAAATTATTTTAGCTTGGCATTTCGCGGGATTTATTTTAATATTCCACTTTTGAAAACAGGAGGAAAGCAAGTTTAAATCGTCCTGGAGAGTATCTCGGGTACTTACATTTTTATGAAAAGTGTAAAGTGTAGTGTTGCCTTCAAAGGCGATTTCGGAATTGATAAAATAAGGTATATCTAAAACGAAGCTATTGAATAGAATTTCGGAAAGAGGAGAGCCTTGAGGTACTCCACCGGTTGATGTTTAGAAGATAAACTAAAATTTATTTTAACATGAAAACTCTTCTTTGATAGAAAATTTTGAAAATTCTTCTGGATATTAGAAAGAGAAGCGAAATTTGTAGGATGGAGTGCCTGCCACCGGTGGGCGGCCGCCAGCGCCTTCTGCGCCTGCTGCGCCTTGGGCCCCGCTCCGCCGCGCTGCGCGGGTCGGCGCGTCCCAGGAATCTTCCTCGGCCGCGGCCTTGTGAATGGCGGTGACGTCGCGGCGGCCGCTGCCGGCACTGGGGCGAGGCCGGGCGGGGGTGGGGGCCGGCGCAGTGGGACTGCGGCGAAAGCCTACGAGACCAACGCCGCGCACTGGAGATTCGGTCTTGACCAGAGTTGTCCAACTGGCGGCCCGCGATGCCATTTGTGTCTCGCGAAAGATTATTAGTCAAAAGTGGAAAATCCTTACATCCATAAACGGCGAGAACATTGTGCGCCTAGCGCACGCGCCCTGCCGAAATCCAAACCCCTTTGACGTAAAAATAGGCTGTTTAAAATTGGAGATATTTTTCCTAGTAAAGTCATAAATTCAAAATCATCCTAATGTGTTTCCCTGCGTTGTACATGCTACAACATGATATCATGCACGGCTAGACTTAACCCTAGGCAGGAATATCACCGAAATCTATACACCTCAGGTGGCTCAGGGCATCAGTTGATGTCAATGAAGTGCATCTGACCGGAAGGTCGTAGGGTTGAAGCCCGGACGGTGGCAGGATTTTCAACAATAGCTAGGACGAAGTGGCTGGAGAATTCTAGCCACCGGCTGCTCTGATCGGTAACTACTATGGTTTCTCCGATCACCTTGCAAATGCCGGGGCAGTACCCTCACAAACGGGCTATGGACCGCGCACGATGTTTCCTTCCTCTTCCTTGGCTTTCTTCACTTCTTTCTTACTCACACACGTACATGTAGCGCACTAACACACATGGCGGACGACCATTCGGGAGCTTTGAGCTTGTCGCAGCTGGGGAGGTGCCCGACTGGTGGGAAATATTTGGTTGGGGAAAACCTCGCTAGTCAATGTATAGTTCCATGCTGGATCTCGTGATCCAGCGGGCAAAGTCACAGCTTCCTCCCGCGAAAAAAAAATTCGCTTCACTTACGAAACTAATGACCATATCAGTTGACATGCCCGGAATCACTAATCAATCAATCATATACATATCTTCATTCATTAATTGCATTGTTGGATTAATGGATTTCGCTGCTGCTTCATCAATTGATTTAGCTGCTGTCGCGACCAATTGAAACTGATATTTTTATTTTGGAGGATACTTGATATCCTGTCTCAAGAATATTTTGTAAATTTTCTTAAAAAGGACTCCAAATTTTATCTTTTAATTTTTTCGTCAGGTTTACTCTCATAAAATTCCGCAGCTTTGATTTTTGTTGAATTCTCTACATTTATGAAAATTGTAAAAACTTTTGGACATCTTCCTACGACTAGAATATTAGAGATAGAGTTTTGTAAATAAAACCTATTATTCAGAATTTTATTTTTAAGTAAGATCTCGCAGAATTTTTAAAAATATGAGGTAATTTTGTGTGAAATAAAGGCAAAATAAAAAAATCTCGAAAATGGCTCCAAATGTTTTCTTTATTTTTTTTCTCACATGGTGTTTTTCGAAATTTGCGGAAGTTGCAAAGAATGCGAGAAAGGGCGTGTTATTTTAATACCACTAGTTTTTCTTTTGTGTTCTGTTTTATTTTCGCATTATAATGTGTCAATTTCTCGAGACTTGGAAAACATTATGTGAATCCTCTTTCTTGCTAGGGTGACGTCGCATCCGTCTAGATTAGGATTGTCCAACTGACGGCCAGCAGTGTCATTTATTTTGGCCCGCGAAAGGGTTTAGTCAAAAGCTAAAGTCCCTTGTATTCATATCGAGCGAAAACATAGAACGCCTAGCGCACGCACCCTACGCCCTTTAATGCATAAACAGGTTCAAGTTTAGATTTAATGATTTGTTTCTAGTAAAGTCATTTCAAGTAAAGTCATTCAAAATCATCCCAATGTGTTTAACTGCATTATGAATGCTACGGCCTGATATCATGCCGCGTTTCAGAGCAGCCGGGCAAAGTGCCGGGATCAAAACGGGATAGTCGGGTGTGGATTGTTCGTTTAACCCTAGCCATGAGTCGAATCGACTCACATAGTACACATAAGTGCCCATGCGCAGCCCGCATAATGCACTAGCACTCTGACCGGTCACCTAAGGTTCCACTGTTTAGTACCTCTTGTGATCCTACCGAGGTTGTGTCTGTGACTTCTGACGGGTTAGTGTGGCGTCACCACCTTCAAAGGTCAGTGAGTCGAAATTACTCATGATTGGTAATAAGAGACTGTTTTAGTACGCGTCGATCTTAGTCATCGTTAGTAAAAGAAGGTAATTTTTGTTGTCTTGTTTTGACAATTACAAATTGAATATTGGTTCAGCCACTCCATTATATGTAATTCTTTGAAAACCAAGGAAAACCAAAGCAAAAATTTATTATTTACAATTATTTAACGTTGAGTGAGTCGATTCGACTCATGGTTAGGAATAACGTACCAATAAATATTCTTAGTGTTCTATGGTTAATGAAAAACTGGACCGCAATCATATTAAAAGTTTTAGTTATGGGCCTTGAGGCCTTGCAAGTTGGACGCCCATGGTCTAGCTTTAGAAGGATACTGTAGTGGCAGCGGCAGCAACTTCAGGAGACTGCCGATGGTAACGGTACATTAAAGCAGCAAATGTCAGCGTACTGCCTGCAAATGAATGACGGAGGATTGTTCTCTAGAAACGCGTAGTACGACTGATTTTCAGACCTAATTGTTTCTGTTGTAAATATTTGTTTAAGAGATATTTTTTGTTGTTGTACATGATCTCGATTTCTATCTAGACCAATATATTTATTTATTTATTGAAACCGAAGCATTTTAATATGTGAAGGAATGTACAATCCTATTGGAATGCTCTCCTTGCAAGTACAATTTCACTTGCTAAATAGCATTGGGCTCTTCTTTGTGGCCTCTCATTGTGTAATGACTTGAAGTCCCTGGGGCAACGAAAAAACATTTGTTTGGCGGTTTCAGAGACAAAAAACTATTTATTGATTTTTAAATACCTTCTGTTTAAACACACAAACGCTGATAATACGTAGATATGTACTCACGTTTTTCGTCATCATCTTGGTGATATTATATAATACCAAATTCTGCTTTCGACATTCCATCTTCTCTAGCATTATATGCGCTGTTTTCCTTATGGGGACGTGTTCTGAATATAAAATGCATCATAATTGCTGTGTTGTTAGAAATTGTTTCCTATGGCTTGAATTATGAGATTACAGCTCATCAACTACAGCGACAAACAAAACATAATATAGGTATAATCCTTTGTTCATTTGAATGAAACTGAATGATCGTTTGTATATTGGAATGAAACTCGCTACACTATTTGACTTGTACTAAAACGACGTTTGTTTAAGGTTTTGTCAACTACCTAATTGATGGCAATTTTTAATGTCGGTACCTATAAATAAATCAAGGCTCAGAAAACCATTACCTACAATCATCAGCCAAACTTGTTTTGTTGGAAGGTATTTTCTTTTAATAGAAGTAATTTTCTAATAATTTTGTTTGAAACCACTTTTTCTTCTTCTTTTAATACATTTCCTCTACCTACTTCTCTTTCTTATTCTTACTAATGTTACGATGTTGCCACTGGAAACTCTGGAACTAATAATTAGAATTCACCTTTCTTGTTTGTTTTTTTATTAAAAAAGTTGAGATAGTACACACACTGGTTTTGGCATCGTATGAAAATAGAGACATTTAAAATTATGATTGTATTACAATAGTTAATTATAATCTTAGAAGCCGGAAATATTATGTGCTAGGTGACACTCCCAGGAGATTCCTTACAAGAAAAACATTAGAAAGCTATGTTTTTCATAGATATGGTCGTGGAAGAGCATTGCATTATATCTTTGCATGGCCTTTATTGTTAGCCGCGTCACAATTCAGTGAATCTAATGGCAATTGTGATGCAAACGTTATTAGCCATTCGCTTTGAATGAAGTCCTCTACTATGCCCGCTGTGCATTGTCTGTTCTTCGTGGAAGGAGTTTGTATCCCGTTACCTTCCGTTGTTATGAATTGAAGAGGCTTTGTGACCAGAGGAGAATATCGTTTATAAGTGCAATATCGTATGAGTGATAGTCGTCAAAAGACACTCTTTATTCTTTGTTCCTTTATTCTTTGGTAAGCGTCAATGGATGCTGAATATGTATGTGTCACTTCCTGCTTTATTTCAATATGTTCTTATTCAAAACCTTGCCTTCTTCGCATTGTAATCGTTTACGATTACGTTTCATCTTTTCCGCCCCTTCCTTGCATAAGAGTGGTGCTATTCTAAAAGTGATACCACGATATAATATTTACTCACGTGAAGGTAAGAATGCATTACCTACAAACAGTGCTTAAATACAATGCTCAAAAGATATTAGTTTCTTAATTAACCCGCTTTATATTTACTCTTTCTATACGAATCAAAACTAAATGTGACATCAAAATGAAATTACTCTACTTTTATTGCTTTCTTTAAAAACATTTTTTTTTAATTTTATTACTTTACTACATATTTACTACTTTTTACTTAATGCGTATCTGTCAAAAAAGAAGAATAGATCAAAAAACCTGAAAACGCGCTACTTACTTTTTTCTTTCTCGCCTTTCCTCCTAACAAGAAGGGAAAATATTGCAATCATGCTATGGAAAATAGCGAATTTTCGACAGAAAAACCCTTATTGCCACACCCTGATAACGAAAAAGTGGATAATCTTCTTCCTATACGTAGCAAATTACTTCCACGTTTTGTGGATCCTTGACGCCGAAAATTACATTGACGGCAAAAGTGTCAGTTCGGTTGTCCGTCTAGCCGTCTGCCAGACAGACGTATGGAGGGACAGGCTGAGATACGTTTTGCCGTCAATAGAATTTGTATGTGTCCGTCCGTCCGACCGTCTGTATATACCTCAATTGATTTAAAGAAACTCCATACCCTCTTGAGTTTGAAACGGATACGGTAATTCGATTTGTAGGTGGGAATAAGGCTTCACACTTTCAAAATTTTCTCAGACATGGCTTCAAATTTTTGGAATGAACTTCCTCTTTGAGTAGCGTAAACGATATTTAAAGGAATGATACATGTCTTATTTTCGTTGAAATTCCTGATTTTTCGAAAATTCAAAAGTTTATTTTTTCTTTATTTATTTATTTTGCATCTTAAGGATTCAGATTTTTCCTGAATTAAATCTATTTTTATAGAAAGATTTTTAAATAAGGTAATGCAAAATTTTTCAAAAATATTAGTAACGTAATTTTGCGTGAAAATATAATTTTTTTACCTTTTTTAACAATTCAAAACAGCTCAATTTTTTTCTTTAAATTTTCGCCTCATATGCATCAAATGACAGTATAAAAAATGACGCTATTCTCATTTTCGGCGAAATCACAGCATTTCAAAAATTGCAAAAATTTAACATTATAAAAGTACAATATTGAAGATAGACAGTTTTGTCTTCCCTTCTTTGAAAAGGCCATGTAGAATATTTTTAAAAAAAAACGAGTTTTGACGTTATTTTTCCTTCAAGTTAATACAAATAAAAAACAACATTGTCTTGAAAACCGCTCCAAATTGTTTCTTGAATTTTTCTCCGCGGAGAGAGCAAAGGTCTCTTAAAGAAATTGCGGAAGGTTCATTTTCGTTGAACTGTCTGTATTTTTCAAAATAGCAAAAGTTGTGATGTAGTACGACTATTTTTCCTCTAAATATTCATTTTCTCTTTAATTTGAAGCTCTGCCATTAAGGTGATAGTGATATATTTAACATGCACTTTTAGTTCTTCGTTTACTCCTTACATAGAAAGTATTGTAATGTACCAGCAAAAAACCGCTTGTAGAAAAACGTGTATTGTGGAACCCTAAAACCTTAAAAAGAAATAAATCTTGTCCGATACGTGATAAATTGCTTCCTCAAACACGTTGTGTAGTCTGAATCCACATTTTCTGGGTCCTTGACACCGAAAAATTGATTTACGGCAAAACTGTCTGTTGCTTCGTCTATCAGTCTGTGAACAACCCTAGCGGCAAAACCATAAGCAATATTTTCTCCAGAATTAATAATCTCCAATCAATCTGGCTGATGATACCGTAGGCTTCTGCGGTCGGAGTCAGCAGCTGCTTGGCTATCCGGGAGATGCCGCGTCCTAAGAGAAGTGAACGTTTCGGCCGCCATTCTGCAACCTTTCACACGCCGAAATTTATTTCGTTGCGGCTAGTGTCAGACGAAGCCGAAGAGTAAATGCAAGAAACGAAAGAAAAGAGTCAAGAGGGTGACATGGTGCAATACCTGGTAGAGCTCCAGACATCGGAGAGAACGCTAGTTGGGCGCTCCTTGGTTTCAAAAAGATTACATATACATCAATGTTTCTGTAATATTTTTAAAATTGATTATCATTAAAAGGGAAATATGTATCCCTAACATATCATAAGTTATTTTTTAATTTTCTGGGGGTAGTGTAACCGTGCAACCGAAGCTCGAGCTGCCTCTGATTACCAATGTGAGACATTCTGATCTAAGAAATTCATTAAAGAGAGATTTTAACCTGCATTGAGTCCACCAATGAATACACAGATAAACTGATCAAGGTTATGTTCAGACCTTGAGTGGTACGCTTTCCTCATAATTTCAGTCGCGATTTACATAGGTGTTCACTGACATTTCTAGTCAAAGGAGAAACACTTCTTGGGTGGCGGGGCAGCCGATAGAATTACTCTGGAATTCTGAATAACGGAATTCAGCAAACCAGTAGAAGATTTATGCGCCTACACACTCGGTCACAGAGATCAGGAATTTCTGATAAATAATAATCACCAGTTACGCATAGAATAGGCATGAATCTGCAGAGTTCTGCTGTTTCCTATGTAGCAATAATCTGGTTTGTACTAGTCTCAATAATTCGCATTGAAAACTGATGTATAAAATTCCAAATTAAAGACCTGAAACACAATGTGTTTTATTGAATATACATTTAAATCATATTAGCATTTCAGTACTTGACTTTTTCTGACTAGAAAGGGGTCATTAGCTGAATAAATATTGCCATAACTGTGATTTGTCGACATCTTTTATCGATGGATAGGAACGAATATACAGATGCACGAATGAACGAATAAACTCGAGCGAATGAATGAACCAATCAACCAACGCAACCAAACTGAATGAACCAAATCCACAAACGAAGGAGTGAACAATTGATTAATTTTTTCCGGGTACGTCAACTCTATGGTAATTAGTCCCCATTGTGTAGTAAATGTTTTATTCCGGGGGGTTCCTTCCCCGCTGGATGATAAGATTCGACGACGACCTTCTCGTCAATGAGCGGGGATTTTCGCTTCTGGTATAGAAGGATTTTCCTAAGAATGAGCCAAAGTGACAGTTCGCTAAACAAATGAACATCACATGTAATTCAGAGAAGTATCTCTCTGCCGCGACAGCTGTTCAGCCACGCCTCTTCCTAAAGTGTGTATGACTCCTGTGAAAACATCCCTATTCAGACGTCTAAGAGTTTCGCTGAGGTATATGCACGTACGCGAGTCTGGGAAACGTTTAAATTTAATTACGTATGTGGAAAATCTCTGAACATGCTCGCACAATCAGTAAAAGAAAATTGCCACGAATGTATTAATAGGAAGCTCTCAATCGTTACACAATATCACAATAACCAGAAACACGTGCATCAGTACGCATCTCACACTCAAGTCTCGGTTTTAAAATAAACATAATATTTTTTACACAAAAAGTAAACTCAATGTAATGTTTATAGAAAAAAATAATTTTTACGAAAGAGCACATAACACTGCAGTTCCTAATTTCAATTATTTCTCGTGGCGCACTATCTTTTCGTCGGACGAAACATCACAAAAGGAGGCGTCGAAGCTCTTTACAAGTTAGCCAACAGCAATCGAATTAATGTAGAAAGGGAGTCTGATGGGCTCAAGGACACAACGACCACTGAACCTTCAGTAATGTTGCCAGCACTAGCTGTCACTTTGGCTCATTCTTAGGGAAATCCTTCTACATCTCACGTCAGGGGGCATCACCTCAGCTGAGACAAGCTCTAAGTTTCCGTCCGATATCCGGGCATGTGTGGCAGTGTAGTTCATGTAAGTGTGTGTGTGTGTGAGTATAACTTAGGGGAGTGTATATGTCGAGGAGGAAGAGAAGGAGAAGGAAGAAAAATAGCGCTTAGTACGTGGCCCGTTCGTTATGGTGCTGCTCCGGCGCTCGATTGCTATTGAGAAATCACGGAAAAGAACCCATCAGGGCCTGCAGTGCACTCAGTGTCTGTATTACCACCTTGGACTAAAGTTCAGGTTGGTATTATTCGGAAAGAAACGAAAGAGTAACTTCGAAATCGAACTCCTTCAATTTATGAATGCTTTTGAGAACTAGAAAACGTTCCCAACCACCGCAAATTCCACAATGAAGATTTGGATAACACTATCGCTGAGTTAGCGTACAGTGTACTACCATACACCTACTTTATCCTGGAAGTAACTTCACCGGAGGTAACCAGGAGTTAGTTAACAGGCGGTATTCACCAAAAGTGGTACTAAGAGGCCTTTGGGCGGTCAGCAGTGGTGCGGGAGGCGCGGCGCCTTGGCTGGGGGCGCTGTGGAGGCGGGGCAGTGTGGGGGCGGAGCAGGGTGGGTCGAGCAAGGAGGCGCGGCGCCGTGGCAGGGGGGCGGGGCGGGAGCGATGCGGTGCGGTGGCAGGGGCAGGTGGAGCGAGAGGCGCGGTGCGGGGGCAGGAGCGGGGGCCAGGCGGGGCGGGGGCGGAGCGGGAGACACGGCGCCGTGGCAGTAGGCGGGGCGGGGCGCGAGCAGCGACCTCCGCGCCACGTGGCGCCGCCGCGGCGCAGCGGAGGGCGCGCCCTGGGAGGAGTGGACGCAAAGGCGTGGGCGGCGCCCCAAATGGGATGCGCCGCCGCCGACGCCGCCTCCCACGCACGCACATGCGCACGCCGAGGCGCACCTTCATAGGCAGTGGAAGCTGCGCGCTGCTTAGCATCCTTCGCTTGGAGGAAGGAGAGTCAATGCATTTCCGACCAGGGTCGCTGAATGTTTTAGGAATACAAGGAAAAAATTCAAAACTGATTTCATCTTATTAACATATTCGCAGTACGTTGTAGTCTAAAAGGATGTTGACTCTCTTGAAATTGACGTGGATTGGACGCTACGTATAATCTTGGGGAATCACGCTACAAAATTGATCGAACAAGAAGGGACCCCGTTAACGTCGATCGATGTGGACGAATATGGTGACTGTGTGGGTTACCGGGAACAAGAAGAAGGAAAACTTGTAGATTTGGCGTTCGAACGTAGTGAAGTGATGGTGCCTTGGGATTTTTAGCAGTATTTTAAGGCGGTGAATTTGAAATAATACTCATTTAAATAATACTCGAAAATTATGTTTTAGCGGTGAATTGTCATTGACATTTAAATAATTGAAATAACTCAAGGCGTTGTCATCGACAACAATATTGTTTAATTCAATAAGAGCCTGTTAGAAAGCAAGAACAGAAAGAAAGAAAGAGAGCGGAGAGTTAAATCGTTTAATAATATAGTAATTTTGTAAATCTATGCAAGAAAGTGAATGAAATAAACATGTAAAATTTTGTAACAAAAAATATGAAAAGTATCTGTTATGTTAACTTCGACGGTAATGGGTATTCTTTCTCGCGAAAATCCAAAGGAAGATAACCTTGTTTCTGGTAATTCCTCCGCTTCTCTCACTTTCGGATCATACAAATAGTCGCTTGGCAGGTGACCGAAAACCGTCCATATTTTCTACATACTTCAATGTTGGTTTTTCGGAATCGAATGCTTCTTCGAATAAGCAAGATGCGACAGTTGTCCATTCTGCCTGCAACGACATCGCACAACCTCGGTTATTAAAGTACCTACCTTAATACAAATTTGCTGCTGTTTGCAACTTGATTTTCTGCACTTTTAGATCGAATAAATGTATGTAAATAATTTTGAAAGGACCGTATGTAAGTGTATCATTTAAAATGTGAAATGTTCAACCTTGCGGACATTACTTTTCTTCATTGGTGTGAAAAGTTTACATTTTCCCATCTACAATGCTGCGTATTACGCGGGCATGTATAATTAATAATTCATATTTCCATAATAATAATAATAATAATAATAATAATAATAATAATAATAATAATAATAAGTTGTCAGTATAATCCTTAATCTGTAATAATAGACACTTTATATTTCGGGAAAGTGTAATCTTTTATTACTTAATGTTCAGATAATATTTTCATGGCCCTTTCATTGATACCACATATATTTTTTTTATCTTAATTAGAAGTACGAAGAGTATGCGTCGATAGAAATAGAACAAAGTTCCAAAGGAACATTTAAAAATCAGAGGCTGCATGGTACCAATTGGTAGAATCTTTCTCATTCTCTTGTAATTTACCAAGAAGGAGTGAGTAGCATGAAAATTCAGCATGTCATATAATTGATGTATGTTTGGGAAGATGCTCGATTGTATTTTATCAATTTTGCACGAGGAGAAAACCAATTCCTGTGAAATGAATACATGGCATTTAAAAGTTCTGAAATCGTCGAAGTATGCATTAACTAACAAACCAATTCCAGAAAATGATAATGCTTGATGGCCCTGCCAAGGTAAAATGTGCAAGAATGTACTGACTCCCTGATGTATTAACTCCCTCTGATTTTCGCGTGCCAATATGAAAGACTGAAATCGTTTCTTTTTATGAGAGCGACTTTCTGTTTTCGAGAATAGAGGAAATCCTGCGGTTGATCCGGTATAGAAAACTTTTTTTCTTTATTTATCCAGTCGGATCTATTTCACAGCGTTTATCGTTCCTCGGTTCACCTTTTGTAATTTTTGCAAATTACTGAACTAATTTCGTTAATAAGTATTTTCAAATAGTATGAATGGAATTATTTTTTAATTAATGGTGTATTTTAAAATTTTGGAATGTTGAAAATCGTTCTGTTCTGTAATTTTGTATTCAAAAGTATTTTAAAAAGATTTGAAGAAAAAAACAAACTAAAACCATTTCTATATTATTATCTCTTAAAGTAAATGAATAAATTCTTTGACGAACATTGACAAACAGTGTTCCATATTTTCCGAGTATCTTGCATTAGAAATGTCATTAAATCAAAATTTCATTTCTTTGTTTCAGGTATGTCGGACAGCACTTCATTCCCTGCCATGTTACTGTGAGTCCTTACCCGCTTTTCGTATTAATATTTAGAAATGTGACACTATTTTTGCAATTTACTAATGGCACTAGTGTACTGATTTCATCTCAGCATGCAAAGAATCTGTAAGCTGCCATGGAGTAGTTTTTGTGCGATTTCTTTTTACATTTGCAGAACTATCTCTGATGTTGATCGTTAATTTTCCGTACTCCTTTTCTAATATGTACGCGCTACTAGTGAATAAAGGGAGAATCGAATCATGGTATAGGATGAGGAAGAAAACAGTAGAAAGATTATATCAAAGCTCCTCAGTGCTGTTTGCTTCAAAAACAGGTTTAACGAGTTTCCTATTCACGCACATTGGCTTGCGTTGACTGTAGGCCAAAACCTTCGTTTACATGAATATACTAAATACAAGTTAAAAACTTACGTATCAGCACAGTTATTATAGAAGTATACAAAAGTAAGAACCATAATTTCTTTAAGGAAAGCAGCCGGGCCAGTAAGTTGAATATCCGAAAATCTGATAACGAGCTCATTGTGGCAAACTTAAAATTGAAGAAAAAAAAGAATATTTCAGTACCTCATTTAAAGTGTTCTTACAAGTTCATAAGTTCTGGATTTGGCTTGAAGATATTGACAAGAAAATGAAAGTCAACAAAGTTTAAATTGTTGAAACGGCTGCACAGAACAGTTTAAAGAAATGGTTAGTCTATTAAAAATTAAATCTCAATAACTTCAATAAAATTGTGATTATGACAGAATTAATTTTCTCTTTGTTCGGCTTTTTAATTTGTAGGTCATGTTTTAATTAGAAGCTCACCTAATCTTAACTATGTGCGAACTGAAATAAAATTTCACGAATTATTGTTTTGTCACTAATAAGGAATATTTATTTTATAACCGAATTGTGAGTAATAGATTTTGACAAAGATATGAACAAAGAGGAAATCGGCTAATGCGAAATAACCAAGATAATAATAGAATCGGGAAACACAAAAAAGCGTATAGTTGATGAGGTTTAATTGAGAGTTTCAGAGATAAAAAGATTATGTGTCCGGAGATCAAGTATTCGCTTGTGTTATAATTTTTTGCAAGAAGAGAACTAGTTGTGGTACAGAATGGCATGGACTTTCTCGTAGTAAAGTTTTCTAATTTCCTTGGTGAGTGCTAGCTTTACTGCCTTGCCCCTTCTTCATGTCAGCTGCCATCTATCGCCGTCCTTAATACATGTTTTGAAGTTTTATCAAGTTTTCCGATCCCTAATGGTACATTTGAAACATTACTTTTAGAATAGTAAATAAAAGTAAATCTCGTCCTATGGAAATTTTCATTGATAAATTTGGAGCCGTTTTGAAGGAAATGGTGTGTAAGAATTACTGTAAATGCGAAATTTGTAGGGTTTTTTTTCACAGGAATCTTTCGGTTTTCGAAAAACTTAATTTGAAATCATTTGAAGCACTTCCACTCAGAAATGCAATAGTGTATACACATCAATGAAAATGTGTGTAGTAACGGCTTGAGAGATATTTAAAAAAATACTTTTGTGTAATTTTTGAAAAAATAAAAGAATACAACAAAATTAATTCTACTTCATCTTAAACGGTGTTGGAAGAAAAAAATTTGAGCCGTTGGAAATTTTTGAGAAAATGGCGTTTTAATGTTTTTGAAAACGCGAAATTTTGAGCTTGTTTTCACGGAAAACTATTGAATTTTCAAGAAACTTAAATGACATTATTTAAAGTGCATGTACTTATAAATACAATTATGTGAACTAATTGCCGTTAATATAAATATTAACGACTTGCGAGGCTATTAAAAATTGCATTTTCTAATATTCTTTAAATTTCACATATTGCAGGCAATATTACCCAAAAACTACCAAAAGTGTTTTAAAAAATGTACACGACCTTAATGAAAGAAGTAATTACGAACAATAAATTTAATTTGAAGGAAAGATCTCTATCTTCAATTTTGTAGTTGTAAGATGCCGAAAAAATTCAATATTCGGCATTCAAAACACTTTTCAGTTTTCGAAAATCCAGAGTTAACAATGAAAATCGGACTTGTACCGTATTTATAAGTGTATTTTACTATATTCTTACAGGAAATTTAAAGAAAAAATTTGGAGCCGTTTTCGAGAAAATTTTGAAAATGTCCTGGGGGCTTGATGTAAAGTACCCCCAATTTTAAAGAATGTTTTTCAAAATTTCAAAGTTTCAACTAGAGCCAGATGAACAGGGATTACTTCAATTTGGAAAAAAATCCTACATATGGTTCAGTGTTCACAGACGGTCGGACGGACGTTTTGGCGTCAATTGATTTTCGGCATCAAGGACCCATAAAACTGAGATTCTGGCTACACCACATGTTAGAAGATTTTTCTCTTAATTTAGCACCTGAATTCTAGTTATCAGGGTCCGGCAATGTTTTCTTTTCTGCACAGCATTACATAACTTTCTCTACACTTAGTACATTACTCCATTTATATATCCGTACGTATCCGTATGTATACGAGAAAGTAAAAAGAGGGAAGGAATAATGGTCAGTTTCTGTATCGGTTCGCAGGTTTGTACTCTTTGTATTCCCTCCGCTTATTGATTCTCAAGACAGTTTAAAAATAATATAAATGAATTATTGTATAATCAAAAACTTATTCAGTTGAGCAGCGATTCTTCGAAAGCCGCCTCCCAAAGCTTGTAGACATGTCTAGAAAGTCGTATTGTCGGTCCAGTTCTCATTAATTTTTCGTGTGCAAAACTTGATCATCTCCTGATGTGCTGCGGTTTAGTATGCTCAAGGCAGAGTGCAAACCTCCTACACTAGGATTCACGTTCTTTAGATGATATGATAGTGCATAAGGTACCGATTAATGAAATTTTTCTACTGCTGAACAATTTCTTTGTGACAATGTCTGTTATTCCTGCAGTTAAGAACGAATACTTTGATGTTTGAATCAATTTGCGACAGATTTCATTGTTACAGGACATTTTATTTATTTTCAAACGCGTTTTCTTGGCTTTTGATGTCTTGGACAGGAGGCCGCGTTGCATCAAATGGGTACCGAATTTTAATTTGTGTTGGAACCAGGTATTTTGAGGCGTGGTTGTAGTGTTTTGCGTGTGGTGCAGGGTTGATGAGTAAAAGTTATTGGAGAGGTAGTCTATGTATTTAATGTTTGATGCTATATTCAGTTCTTTGTGTAATTGTTTCTTGGGTATAAACATTAAGCGTGAGTTGCTAATCGGAGATATCTATTTGTCTTATGTGAAGTTTATTCATGGTTTGGAGCTAAAGTATTTATCCAAGCGGAGCATGCGTGTAACATTGAAGTACTGATAATCAACGATAGGCAGCGTTGTCGACCGCTCAGGCGCGCCATGCGCCGCAGGTGGGGCGTGTCACGCGGCCGTGCACTCGCCTCCGCAGCCTTCGGCTCAAGCAGAGCAGATCCATAGTAGCTGAGGAGTCGGCTTATCGCACCCAACAGCATATTAGATGCAAGTATTGCCTGCTGATGAGTGTCAGTCGACTTCCTTTTCAGTAGCGAGCTCTGTTCGCTTTATTTACTGGTAACTGCTGCTGGTTATTTCTGTTGCGCGTTCCTGTTTCTCGGCACAGTCACGTCGCGACGTATCTGTTTCGCAGAAGAAATGGTGGATTGGCGATGACGGGACATTTAAAGCAGAGTGTCAGCCAGCTTATTTTTCTGCACAAATGATGGGAAGAAAAAATGCTTATTAAGAAAACTTATGAATTAAAAAAAATCGCTTCAGCACCGCTGGGAGGATGAATACAATGGCTTCCAGACAGACGACGAGATCGTATGTTTACGAGATTTTTAGTATGTGAGCACGAATTATGAAAAATTAGACATTTTGTCAAAGTTTTGTTTTGCTTCTTTATTTATTATTATTATTATTATTATTATTATTATTATTATTATTATTATTATTATTATTGTATGTTAAAACGTGCAAAATGCGACTTAAGATAATGAAATGTTTAGAATGGCATGGCAGTGTAAGAGAATTTCGGAATGTGAATATGTTTGTCAATAATTGTGTATTTTCAACCTTAGTTCTAAATATTGCTCGGGTGTTTGACTACCGTATTTCGAAATTGTGCGGCATTATAATCGTCATGTAATTTACAAAACAGGTTTGTAATTTGCAAGTAATTATCCCGTATTTGAGAAAGGTTTGTAGTGAGTAATGAAGGTTGTACATTGCAGATAATCACACCACGGTTCATTGGAACAAAGAATAAGTTTGATATATTAATAAACCTTCAAAGGATATCATTCATTGTAAAATATAAGGGCGTGAATATACATTATTAATAAATGTTGTTTATAAAGAAAAGTCACTAGGAAATGTAAAATTTGTTACTTTTCTAAAATTATAAATTACTAACGGGGTGATTAAAATAATCAACCCGTTGTACACTTTGTACACGTTGTACACAAGTAACATTATTTACCTCATCTAGATTAATTTTCTGTAAAACTGAAATACATTATTGTTATTTCTAAAACAGCAAGAAAATTCCGCACTTAAACAGAATATAAGCTTGATTGAACATGGAAAAATGATTGTGAATATCGCGAGTAGAAATTAACCTATTTATATATCGGTCACATCTAGTTATTTATAACGATAAAGCATCGTTATTTTGTAAAAATAACTAGAAGTGGTTCATTCTTGCACCCAGTGCGTGGGACGTAAATTAGTACTTACAAGAGAACGATAGGAAATACTGAACATATTGCTTGATAAGTGAATACTTTTTATTCCCTCAGATCAGAAACCTTTCGACCTCCATCTCCATCAGTTTCGATTTTATGTTCTCCAATTGCTGTAATGCGTCCTAACAGCCTCTGATTGCTTATCAATTCAATCATAATAAAAATTTATTGGTGCTACAACCAAGACACTTGCCAAGTGGTAGCTAAAATGAACGGTATTTTAATTTATTACACTTCCAGCCCATACGCCAAGAATCTCTAAATCTTAGCAATAAACCCGCCCAAGCTGGTGACTTACTATACTCTCTAAGAGACAAGTTAAACCTGATCTTCATACTGATACTAAGTGATTCAAACGATGTTCTCAGTTCACCTCTCAGACAAACCATACTTCTTAAATTTTACGGCTTCTAATTCTACGGATGTGTACCTATTCCAGCCTCGTGAATCAAACAGCTGAAATATGTTCGAGCATGGAGCAGATAAACAAGATGGACCTGTAATGATTTGTGGTGGCTATTTCGTGAGGTATTGGACGTCCCACAGTCAAAGGACGGCGTTGGGTCCTGCGATCAGCGGGTGGGCGTGAGGACGGATCGAAGGGACAGTGGAAAGACGAGAGGAAAGACGGAAGGTGACTGATACCCCGAGGAACGCGATTCAGAGCGTGAGGTAGACGATGCTTTGGCCTTTGGGGCAAGGAACAAATACAATTTTGGTACAATTTATTTCATTTAAAGTCGCATCGACGACAATGTTATTAGCGACTGCAAATATACATGTTATACTATAATTAATACAGGTGAAAACATATTACACAGTACAAATTACATAGTGAAAATACAATTTAAACAAGAATGAAACGGTTATTTACAGTTTCTTGTAAGTAATTGACAGTCAGACTTATAAATCGTTATACACTTTTAATATTTTACATAATGTTAATATTTTTTCCTGAAAATCACTGGAGTATAAAATATTTTCGAGACTATCAGTTTATAGGTTTGATTGGCTTTCATGGATATAAACAAATACAATGTTGAGAAGTCGGTATTAAAATGGGAAAAAAATGATTTTGACGAGTGCCGTTCAAAAAGTAGTATCCGTTTTCGAATGAAAAGGCGAATTTTTAGACGTTTTTATTGTACAAGAAAGTACATACATGTTACCTTGAATATTCCAATTATTGTCTTATCGTGGAGCGAGTTATTTTATACCTACCTCCTAACCTCTGCCGCCAGTTTCTGGAAGAAAATTGTAAAAAATTTTTCAGGTTTTCGTCACTGTGAATTTTTTTTCATCCCAAAAGTCTTCGGATCACGTAAAAAAGTGATAATCGGACGAAGCCGAACATGAGGTGTATGGTAGGAAGTTGAGTGAGTAGCAACCAAATGTTTCAAGAAGTTGTCGTGTTTTTGCTGCAACATGAAGTTTGACATGGTCATATAAGAGCAGGCTTCCAGATGACAACAGTCCTCACCTTTGTTTCTGAATTACCCGGTGCAATTTATTCACTGATTCACAATACCCACCAGGATGAACGGTGTCGCCTCGAGGCTTGAAAGCAATACAATATTTGAACCACTTATCCTACGTTCCAAATTGTGCTTCGCCCGTTTTTAACTTGTTTACGCTATTGAATGGGTACTAGGAGCAAAACGAAGGGTGTATGCGGTTATTTTCATTTCTTGCCTTGAATATTAATGCAATAGTTGATATTCGTACTCAGTCCTGGTTAATTATTTGATTAATGTAACTCCACCAGTTTTAATTTTTGTTAACACATGCCACAAAGTGGTAACGAAACTGGGCCATTTGGACGGGTTTCACTTCTAGCCACTTACCTCACATGCACAATTATGACTGACAAAAAAAATGAGCTTGTCAATACTTGCTGCAGTTTTTCAGGAAGAAAACATTCCGTTTGGAAGTCTCGCAACATTTCTCGAGTAAAGAAGACCCAGTTTGTAGTTATTAATTTTGTTAACGTAATTCCGATTTAGATGGAACAAGTATGTGAGTGTTGATGAAAACTAAATTTATTTGCTTAGATATTTCTTATTCGTGATTGTTGGACAGTCGAACTTTTAGAATCATTAAAACCACCAAAACATTATGTGTGTCAACCAATACCACCTGAACATTCAGAACCAAAACAACTAAAGCACGAAAATCAAGAGCTTGCCTGAAGGTTTTAGCTGAAAAAGAGTGGAAAGCAAAATATATATTTCCAATATTAGAGATGACAATCAGTGAACTGTGAAAATATTACTCTCCGTGCTCTAAAGCACTTTTGATATCGCGGTTCCAACATCGTTGCATTGATGATTCTGAGACTTGTGTCGGAAGTTAGATTGTAAAAGACACGGGACCAAAAGCTTAGACTCATGGAAGCTAGTGGCCTATTTAGGCCCCGGGGTGCCAATCAGCTCCGGTCTCTCCTACTGGATATTCTTTACAGCTTGATCAGCTTTCAAAATAATGTCACCGTGAGAGGTTGTTCAGGGCATCAACTGCTGTCACTGCAGTGCATCCGTCCGGAAGTCCTAGTTTTCGACTCCCGACAGTGGCAGAATATCCAACACTCGCTAGATAGCTAGATTGAGTTCAGGCGCTCTCTAGAGAAGAATTCTAGCGGCCGGGTGCTCTGAACGATAGTTTCCCTAAGTTTTCCCGATCAGCACCTGGCGAATGCCTGAGCAGTACCTCAACAAAAGGGCCACCCACGGACCGCGCGATCTTTACTTCTCCCTTGTCATATCTTCACCCCCTTACTTACACGCTTACACTTACATGCACTTCTTTACGAAACATGCCGGGAGATTAAAGCTTGACCAGGCTGGGGCGGTAGAACGCTGGTGGGAGTTGCCTGTTTGGGAAGAATCCCGATTGCCGACAGGCAGGTCGGCCCCGGAGCGCACCAACTAGCTCACTAACCAGGGAAAAAAATGTCATACACTTACGGGACTAATGACTTTAGCAGCTGACGCTCCTGGAATCATTAATCAATCAATCCAAATAATGTCTAAAGAGTATAAGCCAATAAATGGGGAATTAGTTAACTGTCTTAAATGCAAGAGAATGAGCAGAGAGATGACCCGCTGGCGCCGGTGGGTCGGGCGCTTTCGCTGCGTCTGGCGAGGAGCAGCGGCGCGGCGGGCGATAAGCATCGCCCCAGTGCGCGGGGAGGCTGCCAGCGGAGGACATTGTTCCGCGGGCGGCTATCGCGCCTGCATCGCGCCAGCGGCGGCCGATGGCAACGAACGCCAGCCCGAGCCAGCCCCGCTCCTCCCCGCCACTCCTCGCCTCTCGCCTCCCCCCGCCCGCTCCGCTCCTCTCCGCTTCGCCCCACCCCGTCTCTCCTGCTCCGCCCTTCTCCCTGGTCAACTCCGCTCCTCCCGGCACTGCAACCGCCCCCCCCCAACCGCCCAGCCCGCTTCTTCCGCTCCTCTCCGCTTCGCCCCACCCCGCAGCCTCCGTATCCACCCACCCTGCTTCGCTCCGCCCCGTCCTTCCCCGCTCCGCCCCACTCACTGGCCAACTCTGCCCATCCCCGCTCCGCCCCCGCTCCCCTAACCTCCCAGCCCGCTCCACTCCTCTCCGATCCGCTTCGCCCTGCCCTGCTTCGCCCCTCCCCTGCACCCCCGTTGTTCCACGCACCTCGTTGCTTTTCTCCGCCCCGCCCCACTTCCTGCATCGCGACTTCTCTGCGCCTGGCGTTGACCTCCCTTCCCCAGCGATTGTTGACCATTTTGCACCGCGTCGCTCACCCACACCGTGTCCTCCACCCTGTCCTGTCATCTGGCCTCTCCCTGGTTCCTCTTGGTTTTACCCCAGCTCCCATTCTCCATCTCCACGCTTGTCCCATCCCACCGCGTCGCCAGGTGCCTTTCTTGTATTTCAAAGTAACCCACCGAGCCTTGGGCGAACTCACTGCTTGAATCTCACCGTAAAACATCGGCTTCTGAAGCTGGACCATTCCGTTGGCCGGTGGATAGTGAAGCTGTGAAAAGGGATGCAGGAGTAAATGTGCCAGAAATCAATGTCGACGGGCGACGAACGAAAAGAAAGAGAAATGAATGCAGAATGATAGTGTGAATAGATGTCTTTTCTTGAGAGGAATCGAATGAGCTATTGGTCACCTCTGCAAATTCCTCTTCGCCCACAAGATTTTTCCGAGAATTCTCTCTGAATACTCTGGAAGGATTCGAAAAAAGGTAATTTCCCCTTTTATTAGACTGCGACACGTCTAATGACACTTATTTCTTCAAAATGAAGGTACAGAAGATGTCTAACACAAGTAGCAGACGGACACACAGGTTGCCAAAGTAGGTGGAATGCAACCATTATTGGCAGGCTGGTAGATTGTATCACACATACGAAATGATTACATTTTCACATTTGTAGGTCAAACTTGTATTACACTACACGGCTACAGAATGTATATGTTATATTGGCAATGCGCTGACAAATTGACAAACTCCCGCCTGCAGACGTGACATGTAGTTGTAAGGGTCTAAAATGGAGTATTCCGTCCCATGGACCTTGCGTTTGAGAATGTAGTTTTTTTTCGGATTAGTGGGTAGAGGTGGTGTCCTTATCGTACGTACCGTAGCACCTCATTTGGGTTAAGTCGGGTAAGGTCTGCCATTGCTGACCGTAAAAGAGTATCCACCACAACAATGAGGCTTTCAAAGCAGCAGCGACATCACGACGGGCATGCAGGTTGCACACTGGCAGAGGGTCATCTTCACTGACGAGTTCCGCTTCTGCCTCGGTGCAGACGACCACAGGTGTTGTAGAGCAGGTTGCACCGCGCGCACTAGCACTTGCTCTTGTCTTCGCTGTTGGATTTGTTCGTTCGTTCGTTCCTGCAAGTGGATCCTACAGGATCCCGTGCATTCCTCCATTCATTACCGCAGGCGATGGTGGTGTCCATACGACCATGGGACTATCCAGCAGCCCCAATCAGCCCTATCTCGAACACGTCTGACTGGGTAACCTGCTTTCGAACCGCACTCCTTCTCCGCTCTCCAAGAACGCGACCGACTACGAAAAAGAAATGAACTTTTCTCATGGTCTGCAACATATTCGCCAAGTTTCCAGCGAATCGTTCGGAGTGTATTTTATTTTATTTTGTTTTTAAGAGTGCATCTATAGAATTACTAAGAAGAAGTTTAATTTTATTACGCACGGAGTGGCACAGAAACCAGTACGGTTCCACCACTCATTAGCCACTTCCACAACTGTTGTTCCCGTGCGGTGTGTCCAGGGCCAAATTACCGAACAGGCAGATTAGGCTGTTGCCTGGGGAGCGCAATCTTTGAGGGCGAACGAATTTCAACGGATTCAAAATTTCATAAGGTGAACTTTTGAATGTTCTTTATAGAAATATTTCTTTCCATATTTGTAACAAAGGAAAGAGTTAATTAATCACACACACACGCACATTATATATATATATATATATATATATATATATATATATATATATATATATAGAGAGAGAGAGAGAGAGAGAGAGAGAGAGATAAAATGAATACAGAAATATCGTATATTTAAAAAATCAATATGGCGGTGAGAATTATTTATACATATAATCAATTATTCACACGTACACAATATTTGCGTCGGTTACAAATATCGTACAACTTTTTATTTAAAATATTATAAATAGCTCTAATGTTTAAAATAAGCAGGGCGCTAAAACTTTTTACAGCCTAGGGCGCACATAAGTCAAAGTCAGACCCTAGACGTGCCCTGCGCCGTGAGTCCACATGCCAATGGTACTTACAAGTGCGGTAAAGCAGGATGCTCTGTCCGACAACTGCTGTTGTGTAATTTCCACAAAATTCACGAACATTTGTGATATAATCCGAACAATATTTTGTTGTATTAAGCTGGTATCTATTATTCTTCTAATATTACTTGCTGTCAATCAAAGACATTGTCCCTCGGAGAATACTCGATGACAGTCATTGTGCTACGACTTGTCCTAGCGGGCCGCGAGACGCGTCGCAAGGCGTTGGTGGGAGCTGCGCGCCGCCTACCGTCCGCCGCGACAAAACAGCGGTTATCTGCCAGTTAGATAACCGGCGCCTGGGAGCCAGCGGCCCCTCCCGCCCCCACTGCCTCCGACGACGTAATCTCCCGCCGGCGCGGCGCGGCGGGCGCGGCGGTCTTCAGGCTCCCACAGACCGACGCGGAAGATCCGCAGTCTACGCGGGGGGCGAACGACGAACGAACCGTTTGGCCGCACCGTAAGTTTCGCATCACGTGTTGCCTTATGGGCACGTTCAGACCTGTGCGGCAGGCGAGCGTCGCGTCGACGGATTGGCAACGTTTAATCCGCGACGAGATTTGTAACGTAATCAGACGCGTTTCTTCCGCTGCAGGTCGAGTTTTGTGGAAGTCCTCCCGTATTCGGGAGTCTTCGCTCCCTTCTGGATCGAGCGACCTTGCCAATCGTCACCAAACGCTCACTTATAATTGACGCTCCGGTATGAACTGTCCCGCGAATTTCGCAACCGCTTCTAGCTCGCAACTTTCCGCACCCCACCCGCTGCGAATCTACCGCGCCGGTCTATGGGAGCCTCCGTCGCGTGCGCGGCGCCGCCTGCAACCTTCCGCCTGGCGCCGGGACTGAGAGGGACTATCCACAGCTTGCAGCGCACCAACACCATACTCAACCAAACTGTATCCAAACCTAAAGGCGAATTTTAGGCTAATTAAGTGCTCCATTCCCAAACTTTGGGCTCTTGTGGATTTTCCAAATTCGTGGCCGCTGCTTACTTTAATCAAATACTAGCACTGCCCACCTAGAAAATACAACTTCCAGTAATTGCAAAACAACGAAACAGCCTTCAAAATTAAAGGCTAATTTTACATTCTAGGGAAAAAAATTGTTCCAGTGTTCATATTTTCCAAAAATAAGGGATGTTCAAAGAGAAACAAGACATGAATCCCTCCCTAATGTTGTACGGTGCGAAAAGTGGATTCCTAAGATAAAAAAAGCAGTTCCGAAAACAACTGTTCGTATTATGAGCCATTATATACGAGGTCAAAAAATAGCAGTCTTGAGGTATTTTAGACAAGATCTTTGCAATTCATTCGTCCGGTGCTTATTTCGATGCACCAATAGCAAACGTCCAACTTTCATGTATTGTGTCTCTGGAATACGCTCCGTGATCCTACACCGAAAGCTTCAAACTCCCATCGATGGCGTCCCATCGATGATGCCTGACGGCGTCCGGCCGCCGACACCGAGGAGGTGGAGGAGTCTGGAGGGGGCGGTGGAATGCGTTCTAATGACTGTCAGTCACCTGCTTTGATTGCCTCTATTATAGAAAAGTGTGAATGAAATAGGATTAAACTAAAGAAGAGATTTATATTTTCAAAATTAAGCAATTAATCTGTTTTCAAATGATCTGTGGATCTCTGGGTTACGAATTAATTAATTTGATTACACTATTTCGTAGTACTAAATATTGACAGCGGGCGGCTGTAGCTCTGCGGCGATTTTGCTCTCCAGATTTCATCGCCTCTCTTTGACAGCGAATCAGTGAAGATCTGACTTTAAGCGTTTCTACAATGTGATAGGTAACATAAAGATGTATGTCTACTATCATAATAACTAGTTGAATGTGGCTTTGTCGACGCTTAAAACGGTTTTAAAAATATTTTCGTATTTTGAAAATTTCATATACGTAAAATTTAATTAAATAAACTTTAAACATACAATTGTATAGTTGTTTCATTGTCATGTATAGTGTGAAAAATAATTTATTACCATTTGAAATTTAAAAAATAATACAAAACAAATGTGCTGTCGCAACTCCTTTTCAGATGTTCTTTCGAGCTACGGCCACTCACGTACCCAGAATACGGAGTTGGAGAACTTAATCTGAATGCTCCCGGGAGAGTTGTTCTGAGGAGTACATTATTTCTGTGGATTATCATGTGTCTTATTAAAGAAAATTCGTACAATTACAAACTCCTATTCCATTCTAGTAGATTTACATTATAATATAATTTTCTAGCTGAAATTATCCTTCAAACGGAGATAACGGATATCCCATTAGCTCTATCATTTATGTTAGACATAAAATTATTCTATAAAACGATCATTAATCCTACAGAGTGACATCACTGACCTTTCCTCCCTAGTGATCCAAGTCCTGCATTCCATATTGTGAACAGTCGCGGACGAATATTGCAACCTCTAGGCTCTTTAACCCTGTGGTATTCACCACCAAGATGGCATGGCGTTGGGACTTGTGGTTTGCATGTCCTTCGGTAGATCGTAGGGCTAAAAACACACAAACACCGTTTTTGTACAAATTTCTTAGAATGTTCTGCATGGTCTGACAACAAATCATCAGTTCTCCATAAAGAGTCCGAGACGCGTCGACTGTCACATTGTCTAGATTGGTGGTCGGAAAGAGGGGTAACCTTGAGTGACGGACAGACATAAATAGACGGACTCACGGACGGACGCTATTACTCGAATGCTATCTAATAATTTATTAATAATAATAAAAATAATAATAATAATAATAATAATAATAATAATAATAATAATAATAATAATAATAATCTCCATATAATTCGCTAACGAAAGATGATGTTTTTGTCCGTTTATAATAAACCATCGACACAAAAAGTGTATCGTTGCTAGATAGAGTATTATCTCTCGTTCCTGCATCAACGACTTTTAAGACGAAAATTAATTTGGCAGATTATGCCATATTTGAGAAAACAGGCGCACATGGTACCTGCAACACAATATGTTGCAATATACTTTTCTATCGTACATTACTCGGAAACAGTGTGTCTCAGGGCCTTAAAACGGGTGTTAATATTTTCATGCCGTAATCTACAAAATTAGACTTTTGAACTGTTACGTTTCTGAAAAGATATCTCACATCGTAGCTGGAGTTTCCAGAAACGCTCAACGCTAGATTCCAGTTTGAATATTTTCACTTTTGTTACTATTTAAGAACAAATTATTTTTGTAAATTGGCATTTTTACAAAATACTTTGGACCTTTGTATTAGGGTTTTTGGTGTGTCCGCTCTTTCGAGTATCCTAGCTTTTCAGATTAGCTGTCCGTTTTATCGGTCAGGAGTGTCTCTGAATTATCCGCCGCCATAATGTTTATAAAAGTATTTTATAATAAAAACCCTCGATTAATTTTTTGAACCCGCATTTTAATTTGATGTTTTGACATGTGCGAGAATATGTGGTGAACATAAGGGTGAACATATGAAGAAGAGTGGGGGAACATACGAGTGCATATGCGTGAATATGTAAGAAAAAATTAAAGAACCTTCTTTTGCATTCTAGATATCTAGAGAGTGGGTATCCCCACTCTATAGCATTCTGGTTGGTTAAAATCGAATAGATCTGCCAAACTCTGTAAACTTAAACTGTCACGTCAATAGGTTAAGCATGGAGGGTCTACAACACCAACTTATAATTGAGGGAGGAGGGGGATATCTAGCAGACTTTGAGATCGAAATACTTAGATTGCCATCGCAGTCGGTAACACCAGAAATACCCGAGGGTCAATATGATTTTCTAAATGGCTTACGGAGTAGCATACGACTACGATCATTATCTACATTGTGGGTTGAGTATATTGACTTATTCCGTATTGTAGCATCTCTCTAACTAATTCTCGCCCGTAACTAATTCTCGTGTCTTCTTTTTCGTGTTCTAGTTCCTTTAGGGTTGTAGTTGTAACGGGCTTTAGCAATTCTTGCCTGATATTTTTAATTGTGTCAGATTTTTCTTTTAAGTTGAATATATTTATTTAATCATTTATTGTTATTTTTGTTTCAAAGGTAATGACTGCTAATAATCTCAAACATTTAATTTCATCATTTTCAAGTTCACTCTAATCTCGCCTGTTAGGGATGAATTTTTTAGATAGGTATAAGTGCAGACGGACGATGAGTAAGATTTGGCGTAAAGATGAGTCGATGATTTAATTATCTTTTTTTTTAAATTATCACATTTTTTCCAGCTTTTATTAATTTATTTTAGTATTTGAAATTCCTTCACATAGTTATTAATCATATTAAAGTGGGTAGTCGAATTTTTGTGTTTGCCTTGAGAACGGAAGGAAGTCCTTCTTAACTAGCTTTGACATCCATTACCAAATGGATCTATCTGTACTTTCTGTATTTGAAATAGTACTGCTCTATCTGTACTATTTGAAATAGCTTAAATATATATGGACACTCATAAAATAAAAAATAGTTGTCTATAGCACTAGGTCTATAAAGTGACATCCGCGGATTGGGAACTCACGGTATTCCTTGAGACAACCGTTATAACCAACGGTATTCTTTAAATTGACAACCAATATAACTGTCTCTTATAAATTTCTGCCAGTCATTGAAGAGACAACCAACCTTAGGCAGGAACAAAGGATTTTTTAAATAAATCTCGCTTGTGCAAGCATTGGAATCTCCACGATCACTCTTCAAATTACATAAAATTACCGTTTTCTTTTGAAAATCTAAATATTCCTTCTTATGATTCCTGTAAATGTTAGTTATAGAATTCTGCAAGTTGACTAATTAAAAATTTTACAAAAATACGAAATTACATCTTTTAATTGGATTAATGCTTTAATTTAATCAGAAATAAGTGTAATGAATTATTAAAACATTCAGTCTCCAAATATGTATCGGGAAAATTTTCCTTATCGTCACTGGTACTGAAATGTTTAACTCATGCTAATACTATTTTAGCAATTGTATAAAAGAATGAACGGGGCGACTGAGTGAACGGCACGATCTTAAAACGAAAGCACGAACGACGAACAAATGGGCGAACGGACGAACTGACGGACGGTGGGAACTGACGGGCGGGCGGGCGAACTGACGGACGGGCGGGCGAACTGACGGGCGGGCGGGCGGACGGACGAACTGACGGGCGGGCGGGCGGGCGGGCGAACTGACGGGCGGACGGGCGAACTGACGGACGAACGGACGGACGGACGGACGAACTGACGGACGGACGGACGGACGGACGGATGGACGGACGGACGAACTGATGGACGGACGTACGGACGGACGGACGGACGGACGGACGGACGGACGGACGGACGGACGAACTGATGGACGGACGGGCGGACGGGCGGACGGACGAACCGACAAACGAATCAATTATTCAGGCAATCTATTTTATATTAAAAAGTTCCATGAATTATAGACAATCATATTTAAATTACAATTATGGAAGTTGGTTTATTACATTAAATCTTGATGGATCATTTGATCTTGTAATGTATCATTTCTAAACATTATATTCATGTATCATTCTCTTCGCATAATATTGGATATTCACACTTCGTATTATATGTAACACGATAGTTCACAGCATTCATAATTAAATATTAGAATAAACTTTGATAGTTAATCTGGTACATTTACATTTAAAATATCAATTAATAAACTCTGACTTTATAGGGAGATATTCTGAATTAAATTCTCCTGAACTTAATATTTTCCGACGGCATGGCATTTCATAATAATTGATTAGATAAATAAACTACAAATAAATTGGACAAATAAGACAAATATTGATATCATAATACAAAATAAACAATAGTTTGATTGCATCTAGAAATCATGCGGATTGAACCCTGTATACTAATTAATTTTTATATGAAGTGTTTGTATGAAATTCTCAGGCGTCGTTCGATGTGTTTATGTAGTTGTTAATGCACGAAATCTCTTTTGTTCAATTCTCTGATTTTAGAGACGACGTTATAAGCACTGTAATGCAATCTCGAATATCTTGATATTAATTTTGATTGACGTCTCTGATAGAGTAAGAAATCAGCAGTGTTTTCATATCTGAAAGTTAATTTTTGCAACTATTAAGTCGCAAATACTTTCAACACGACTCGAACACGTCATGCTAATACACGTGTTATCTGATATATCAGAAGTGTGTTTATACTTGATACTGAGAAATGAAGAGATGCTCGCTTTTCTACTAAAAGTATTTTTTTATATGATTTAATTTTCTTTGCTCAAGACGTGTACATAATTGATGACTCATTAGCAACAACAATTCAAACGGCAACTTTTAGCGCATTACAATGGTATAATAAAAAATAATTTTTATTGAATTGCCAATTTCTTTTCTGATAAATCGTTCTCCTTCACGAACAATTAATGGTGGAGGATGCATATCTTCGAAGTATAAAAATTCTCTTTTTTCAAGAGGGAGAAACAGTTTTAAAAGTATGATGTATTTAATGATCTACTATTCTTTTGTTATATAAAGTAAGAAATAAATTTTCTTATTTCCTGATACAGAAGATTGATAATAAACTCAATTTATGCTGAAAATGACTTTCAATTAGATATATTCATTCTTCGGCATGGAAAATGGTTGATATTTATTATATATGTAGCAGACAATGGAGTTCATGTAGTTACATATATTCAGTTAATTATTGAAAAGAAAATGCAGAAAAAATTAGCAATAATTCACACAATAATTCTGCCCATACAGTTATAACTGTCATCGTTATTTGCGCGTTAGAAAAACTGAATTGTTGGTTTCACGTGACTATAGGGATTGAGAAGGAGGAAAAAGTGCGAGAAAAAGGTTGCCGTGATTACTGTTTTGTTGCTCCATGAATTATCGTTGCGTCAGTGGCATAGTTGAAATTATAGTTTTTTAGTGATCTTGCTTTGATGTCTTTCGCGAAATGCGTTATGCGTTACATTCGCCATGCCTTCATCGTTGTAACGTTAGAACATCGGATATTTAATTCCTCTCTGCTTTGTCATCCTTCACCGTCTTAAGGTGTTTATAGATCCATCATTCTTCCAGCTCCCATTTCAAATGGTAGTTTAATCCATTTGTATCTAAAATGTCTATTTTATTGTTTCGAATGGATCAAGAAAGTGTTACCATCTACAAGCGACTCCCTTGGGATTGTCGTTTAAGAACATGCAAGGAGGATTGAGTGCAAGCGCACGATGCAGCACAGAGAATATACTGATGCAGCAGAAGCGGTTGGCGATCCACTGCGAACAAAAAGACATGGACGTTGTGCACGTTATTTTTTTAAATTTAATTTAATTTTTTATATAATTCAACGACATTGAAAGTCGATTTTACATCCTTTATCCCTTCGGCTCTCTCAGATGTTACGTGAACACAAAATACACAATACTACACGCCAGATAGGCAGATAATACGACTAGCACAGTTTTATATTCCCTGGGGAAACTCAATTGAGACCTTCCAAATAATTTAGTGGCTTAGGATATTTCATCGTGATGTTTGAGAAAGGAGTAGAGAGGGAACCGGTATATTAGTGTCGGTTGATTCATTGATTAATTAGTAATTCCGGGAGCGTCAACTGCTGAGAGCATTAGTCCCGTAAGTGTAGTGTGTGTTTTATCGCGGGAGGTTGCGGTGATCCCCCGCTGGATCACGAGATCCAGAGCCGACTGAGAGTATTAATTTATATTAAATTTCCAAAGATAATATCATATAAAGACTAATTAGGAAACGAAAATTTATATTATTTAGGTGAGCACCATCGTCTGTCACGATGTTCAAATAAATGAAACTATAATTACATAATAATATATGATTTTGTATTGTGTTCATAGATCATAATTACATAATTATATTATTATTATTGTTGTTGTTGTTGTTGTTGTTGTTGTTGTTGTTGTTGTAGGGGACTGTGGAGGGAAAACTCTTTGAATACAAACACGTTTCAACAATCATTATCAGCTTGCTACAGTTATGAGATATTCAGATAAAGCACGACCTTTTCCTCCTACAAACCCCTACCATAAGTAAGTCTGCCTCTGTCACTCTTCCGCTACTGTCAGTTATCTGTTACAACTTCATACAGTACACAATATAGTCCTAACGGTGGACGCGCGACTCGACCAGACTCCACTGACTGGATGACTGGCCGGGGTCGCATTGCCCACTGCTCGCCTCCCTTCGTCGTCTTTCCAACCACCAGCCTCAGCGTAGCCAACTGCAGATCGGGCCGCCAACCTTGGCGTGAGATCCACGCGATCCCACATTATTACTTCAAGTAATAAATAAAACACAAAACTCTCAACAGCATAAACAAAATGAATTGAATGAATATTACTGGATTGTTCTTAGACTAGATGTCAGTTGTTTCACAAAAAATAAAACGATTTCCAGTCCATAAAACAACAGACTGTACTGATGAATTCGCATTCAAATATTTATGATACGAGTGGTAAAAGTGACATTTTACTTAGTGAGTGGGAAACGTTGTGACACGAGGCCGATAGACCGAGTGGAGCAATCTTAGGAGTAAAATAAAATCACTTTTACCACGGGTTATACACTATTTGTTAGACACTTTTACAGACAGTTTATTTTTTATTAAAGTCTACATGTCAGTTAATGATACATTAACGTTGTGTAGTTAATGCGATCACACGAAAGTATTTTGTTTTCTTTATTGCATTCACAGATTTATCTGACACCTGAGCATTAAACACTTTCTCACTTGTAGCGCAGGTGCTAAATGTTGACTTAGGCACGCTTTTCATGCCCTGAAACACCGACCGCGTGGATCTCCGCCGAAGACCGCTTTTACTACGTTCTGTCTAAAATAGTAGATGATGCAATTAGTTTACAGTCTTCTTCTTTTTTGTACGAATAATAAAACATTACTGAACAAACGACTTAAGAGTGAATTCGGTAATATTTTCTGATGGGTGAAAAAAGTAACATTATAAATGAATTACATACGCTAAATGTTTGTATAACAGCATTATAATAGAAGGAAACGAAGTTAATTTGGATGTTAAATTGTAATCTCGGACGTCATGCTACGAATTTGTTTACCAATGGTAATTAGGTTGAAAGTAATGTTTTATAAAAGTTATAGATTCTTTGCCAAAAGAAAGTTTGGACGCAGCTGCAAAAGAAAGAAATGTATTATTACCAAAAATGTCCTGCAAACTTTATGAAAAGACATGTTCAAAGTTTAAGAAATAGGTGGATGAAACAGCGATTTTTGTGTGCGACGCTCTTGTTCTTGCTTGTCTGTTGGAGGAGGTTAGTCAGTCAGATATAATGCACAAGCTAGAATTAAGACGGTAGTTGTTATAATATTTGCTTGTTTAAATATTAAGTCTATAGTATGTTAAGTATGCATGTTAACAGTTTAAAAGTTTCTCCCACGAATCACCCCAAATGGTTGACTGAAGAGAGTATAAAGGTCGCAAATGAGCGAAGAAATGCTGAGCTGGCAGGCAACCTTGTAGAAGTCAAGACGCTTGTACTCCTCTTTTCAACGGTCGGCAGGAAGGGACAAAAATAAATTTATAGAAGATAAACGTGAAGATATTGAAAAGAATATGAAGTCCAAATCCAATGACATGTTCAGAATAACCAGAGAACTAAGCAGCGAGTTAAGATCCACATCTGGAAACGTAGAAGCAAGTGACAGCACGATGATGACATGCAAAAGTCAGATAATTAAGAGTTGGAAGGAGTAAACTTTGGGATTATACACACACGTAGAGGACAATAGGGTGAAGGAGAAAGCCGCAAACTATGAGAGAGAACCCACCAATCTTAGAAAAAATGTTAAAGCGATCGACCATCTGCCAAATATTCATACAATGAATTAATAAAGATTATAAAAAAGACGATAACTCCGGTGTTCACTGGTTTATGGACGTGATTTGGGATAGAGAAATGACCCAAGAGCAGGAAGCAGTTTGTAATGCACGAGATTGCACGAGAGAGAGCAGTTCTGGCCCGCCTCGCTCTGATAATTTCAACCTGTACATCCATGGTATCCAATTGCGAGTGCCACCGAGTGTATCAAATACTACAGTCAAGGCCATGCAGTAGGATAATATTTTTCCCTCGTCACTCAAAATAAATTGTATTTTTGGAGTGTTTCATAATAAACGACCACATGGGTATACTGCCTAATTGAAAGATCATCTTCAATTTTGTGGATTATTTCGATCACAAGAGGTGACAGTCATGGTCGCGTGAGCAGTGTGAAAAAATCGGTGCTGACTTTTATGTTGCTAAGCGGGCGAGCGTAATTGTTCTAGTCTTCGCCATGTTCAATTGTAGATACAGTTCTCAACTGTTGGCTGTACATGAGCGTAACATGTTTCACCTCGACATAGCGTAACGCATTGCATCCATAGCAGCAGGGCATCCTCCTGGGAGTTCAAATATTTTATAATGTGTTTATTCTATCGTGTAATATTTTGATATTTCATGTGTAACAATTCTGTCAATTAATGCTTATTTATTGTGTGTTATTTTACCAACTCAAAATCATCCAGGGAGTTCAAATATTTTATAATGTGTTTATTCTATTATGTATATATATATATATATATATATGTAAAAATTTGTCATTTAATGTTTCATTTATGTGTTATTTTTCCAAGTCAAAACCGTTCTTTCATACTAAATAATATAATAAATCCTACTAATCACATGGTCACACAAATGTATTATTAAATTTGTGCTATTCATTTGATTTGCTTTAATAGTCTGTACCACCGGAGAGATGGGCATTATACCCAAAAACATAATATTTTATTCACGGTCCACAAGCTGGCGGGTGGTTATTGTTAACAGAAGTTGTAATGAAAACTCAGGAATATTCATGAATGCAAAATTCAGAATGATACAGACGATGCTATTCCTTGTGGCTCTCGGTGGATGCGGAAAGTTGGATCCAAAAAAAGGAGTAGACAGCTTCGAGCTTTGGGCATGGAGGAGAAACGTTAAGGGTGTCAGACAGAAAAGAGAACTAATTTATTGATAATAAAACCGGTAAAACCTAGACACTTTGTAGAGGCTATAGCCACACATTTTAAATGAAGTACTTTGGACATATTACGAGAAAGAATGATTTACTGGAAAAGGATTTGATGTCGGGACAGTAGGAAAAGGAAAATGAGGACAGAGAACATGGTGAATCAAATAAATAATGGCAACAGCGGGAACGAGATGGATGGATATTATACGCAATACTGGATAGAAAAGGTGTGCGGATATGTAGTCAATCAAGCGATAGGGAACAGAAAGAGACAGTCACAAGAAGGATGGCAAGACCCTGGCCTTGCTGTGAAAATGCTGAGAATCTGCAGAGGTCCCACGCGACCTGAAGGGACAGTCATCATCATCATCATCATCATGTTAAGTATCTACCCTAAGGCGCACATTTTTGAACATTTAGCAATGTGCCCAACATTCCCCTAATTTGCCAACAGAAACAAAATTATAATTAGGTTATCTTATGATGAATATGATTTCTACGTCGAGTGTTATAGTAATAGACTTCGGCATTTTCTGAAAATATATTCCCACCCTTAAGCAAGTCATTTTTGACAAAAACCACTGATTCGTAAATCAATAGACAAGGTAATGGTAAAATTCCTAGATTAAAGAAGAGAGGCTTACAAGAATCACGTGTGTGGGATTTGGTTATTATTCGTACAATTCATTTTTGTAATCTAAACGTCTGGGAGCTATAAGATGTATTTCCCCAGAATATTATGCCACATCTCAGGCGGATAAAAATAGCTTTCGAAATTTTACTACAGGTGAGCTAGAAGCTTTATAATGTGAACGAATTTATTAAAATTTTAAGATTTAAAACAAAATTGGGAGACATTTCATGTAGAAGTAAATTGGTTAATATATTTTTATGTGGAATAATGAATCTGAAGATTGTGGGATCGGTCAATTAATGAAACACATTAGTTTGCCAACGTTTCGGAATATGTAATTTCTTCTTCAGGGCTTACTAATATATAAAATGGTCACACTTCATGTCTGCCAACAGAATAACTCCAACTTGGAGTTGCTAAAGCACACAGGTCCATTGCAAGCCAAGTCCGATCAGGGCCACGGCCCGAAAGGAAGTGCTTACATTTTGTATATAAGTAAGCCCTGAGGAAGGAATTACATATTCCGAAACGTTGGCAAACTAATGTTGGCATGCTTTAATTGACCGATCCCGTGATCCATATCCCACAATTTATTAACGGTCGTGAATTCTACAATGGTGAACCTGAAGATGGTAAAAAAGCTTCCGTAAACGTTGTTTACTTTGTTAAATGACGTTTTTGTAATAAAAAATGTAATAAGAAAGGCACCAGAGAAGAAAAATATAATTGTCATTGAAAATTGGTCAGTCAACATAGTTAACATAAATTTATCAGACAAATATAAAAAAAAGTTTTCTTAAAAACGGTTCAAACTTTTAAAATGAAAATTTCCACAAAGAACGAGGTTTTACTCTTCTTTAGTATTCTTAAAATAATATTTCTGTTATATCATTAGGAAACCGAAAAATTGAGAAAATTTCAAAACAATGTGCTTTGGGATGCGGTAGATTGCAGCTGGCAAGAGGATGGGACAAGGCCGGAAAGTTAGCCCAGACCAAAGACATTAGAAAACTAACTAGTACGAGAGAGTCTTATGCCGTTCTCTTGCACCAAAAGTTTATGCATGTTTTCTGCAATTAAATATCACTGACATGCAATGTAGTGGGGTCATCACTATCGTTTGTTTTGCTACCATGGCTTCATATTTGTTGATCGTTGTTCTTGTTTCTTCTGAAATGATAACGAGAATGCCTAGTTCTATCGATGTGATGGATCTTGAAATGGAAGATAATTTGGAACTAATAGGAACTCAGCTTGATATATTAGAAGCAAAAGCCACGACTGTTGCCATGTTTCCATTGAAGTCAAAGAATAGATATGTATGAAAGTATATAGGGAACTTTGTAAGCGGTGAGATGCGAGATGGGTAAGAAGCTTCACGGAAAACATGTTTCTTCCATTCTTTTCAGAAATGAGTGGAAAGTATCGTCCTACAGCTCTTTAACGGATTGTTATATTGCAATTAATGTAAGTAGTTCCAAATAAAATATTAATTGATAAGTGCATATTTTGAATGTATTGGACGCTCAGTATATTTTGGCATGGAACCTTAGCTATGTAGCTTGCTGACAGTAGTTTGTTTCTTAGCTAGATGAAACGTGTCATGTACCACAAGTGCAAGCGCGTGCTAATGCGTTGACAAACGAGATGTATAACAGGTTAACCAACACTCACGAACTTTTTAATATTTTTTTTGTTATAAACATTTTCAGATTTTCAAAATTTACACTCATATAGTACAAAATATATAGAATAGTATAGTATACAATATAGTATAGTATAAAGATCAGTTTACACCCTATATTTGTGTTGTCTTAATATACCTTAATGCTAATAATTATTTAATTCGAAAAACAATGCAAGGCTCCTTGGTTCTTCGTGGGCAGCAATTACATGACGATGTAAGTTTGTGACAGTGGAGTCGGGAAAACTTCATTTCAGGCTGCTTTTATAAGAATCGTCCTGTATTGATCAAATTATTTACCGTAAAAAAGTATAACAATTAGCTACTTTCCAGAGTTTCAAATAAGAGATATTGTTGTTACAACTTTTCAAACAAGCTTACTAATGAAACAAGCAAATATCTAACCTACAAAGTCCATGGTATTTTGGCAAAGAGATGTGATTACACTCCTCACAAAAGCTACACAAAATGATGAAATGTTTGTTTTAATGAAAGCATAATAATTATTATTTCTCTAATAGTTAAGTTTTATTTTTTAACATCATTAATGCATTAACGGCACAGTATAAGTTTTAGGTTCTTGCTATTTTTGTCATATTTGCTTCAAGATGTGTCGAGTTGTGCAATTTGTGTATCGATGATCAAAGAGAAGGATTCTGATGGATTGTAAACATTAAAACGACGATAACAGTCACGCCCAGAATCTTTACTATTGTATCCAGTAAATAATTTAATATCGTGGAGTTCTATAAAAACATTTCATTAAGACCTTCGCAAGTTAAAAACAAACTTTTGGTTTTACAATGCGGTAAATGCGCACATGTAATCCAGTTGGAATCAATACATTTGCGAGAATTCCAAAAGATGTAGCAAATTATATAAAACTCTCAAATCCAGAAATCTGTTCTCGTCGTTCGTTTAGGAGGACATCCGCAGCGTTTGTCGCCGATAATGGTGGTGATACTACAGCACTTAATCGCCACGGAGGGTAGAGAACTAAAAGGGTAGTTGTATCTTACCTTAATGAACCAAGTTAATAACAAAATTAAAATAGCTATTCAATTGTTTAGTACAGGGGGAAAAAATAAGCACATTGGAATTAAATTCTTCTTCTGGAGTGTCTTTCACAAGTTTAATCAATTATAATATTAATATTCATATGCATAAAAATGAATTTGATTTTTTTGCAATTATATACTCTCAAATGATAGCAACTTATAATTTCAGAAGCGTACGAAAGATAAACTAATTTTTAAAAGTGCAAGTTTTAAAAAATATTTTTTTGTTTAACTGAGAGCACTGCATTTATACTGCGATGACTTCATTCGTACAACAATATGCAATATTATGAAGAATTTGGTGTATAGAAAAAGGTTGGTCTGGTGCACAAAAATATACATTGTAATCACCAACTATTTTTTCGTAATTCTAAATACGTCAATCACAATTTCTACTTCTATAGTTATTTATGTATCGAGGGCATTAAGTAGATTTTGCCCCAAGGGCGACTTCCAAGCCCGAGGGCCTCTGGCCTGAGGAGCAAAAGATCTAGTAACGCCCGTGGTGCATACAAAACTTTATGGTTTACTAGTTCGTTGCTGAATTAAACGAGAATTCGAAACATTTCATAATATTTCTTGCGTCTAAAGTGAAAAGATGCATTGTAATAGTCATTTGTCAATACGACGTCAGATAAGCAAAACAGAGTATGTATCTAATTACTATTGCATAATCGTTATTCGAGTAATTGGTCATACAAAATGAAAGAATATTGTGCAGTTCCTGCGGAAATTCTCGCAAAAGCTAACAAACGTACGGACAGTGGTTTTGAGTAAAATCTCGAAAAATACATGAAAATGTTTATGGCGTATTTGGAGTTATATAACAGTGTAAATTGCGTTGATGAAACGGTTCTCGTAGGTTATTTGCTTCTATTGCCAAATGTTATTTATAATGTGTCATATCACCAAAAAATAATATTCCCAGAATATTAGCCCATGTGCCTTATAGCCTACATCTAATTACTACGAGTAGTACTGCTACTACCGTATGCTATATCGCCAATCTTTCGAAAATTGTGGAAAAAACAAACTTTAAAACTGCAAAATTGCAGATAGAAATGTTTGCCTCAGACGAAGTCTCTTGCACAAAATTAACTCCTTAAAAAAGATCATGTACAATTAAAAATTTTTTTGCGTAATTTCTTCCTGAAATTAATGAAATATATACAGGTTTCACACTAACTACGGGCCACGAAAAAAATGAATGAATGTTATGAAAAATTATTAATTTCATTTTAATTATAATTTACTATTGAAAATGCTAATATTAATTCTATTTTACATTGTCTCACTTTTACTTTTTACTCAATGTATATTCACAATGTATTGAAGTATTTCTTTTTAAACAATCCGCAAAGCTTAATTGAAATTTACGCAACAATGCCGCATCGATATTTGAGAAACTTATTGTTGTTGAACGTTGAGATTGTGGCGGTTATAATACACAGCTGTTTTATTTAGTCGCGTTGCTATATATTCCAAATAAAACTTTGATATGATTCAAAGCCAATTTTATAATTAGTGATCGGAAAATTATGTAGTATGAGAGGTCAAAACATGTACTAAAATATGTAAAATCGAATTTAACATGTAAAATTAAAATACACTAATTATAAAACGAACATTTACGTATTATGAAATTATGTTTATAAAAATATTCCTAAACAAATTTTAAAAACAATACAAACGTTTAAAAATTATTTGGAAATTAAGATTAAAGGTCACGAAACGCGGGATCAGAGATACCTTTCATACCTAAAGGTGAAACTGATACCAGTCACTGACGCACACTTCCCGCCACTTAGTTAACTGAAGGAGACACGCCGGACTGTCTGACCACCCGACCACGTTTTCATGCAGCGTACCTCGAGTTGATTGCACGCAGTAATAATGTACGAAAAAAGTGCTGGCTGTTTTGGAATACTTTTTTCATGAAAACCTACGTAATAAATTTGAAGAAAATTGATGGAATAAAAAGAATATTTTGTGAAAATAGCAAAATATGTAAAATATGTAATAAAGTTCTAAATATGTAAAATATGTAACGAAAAATTTTGATATTGTTAGAAAAGCAACGATTCGCAAAGATTACAATTTTTAGAGCGATAAGTAGAAAGACAAAAAAATATGTAATTACATAAAAATCCGGTCTCTATTGATAATCCATATTTTTTGTCGCGGTTTCCTCTCGTGCCTTCAGAGAATCTGTTCTGACAATCACATGATGGCTGATTCTCTGAAGGCACAGCGTAATTCCTAACCCTAGAACCAGTACTTCCGCTTGCGATGTATTTCGAAGCAGTTTTTTTTTATAATTACTCCTCAGAATGCCCGGTGAGGTATGTTATAAACTATTTAATACCATCTGATTCTTAAACATTTTTACTGCGTATTGAATGAAAGAAAATGGTACATTAACCGATAACGTCTTCAATAACTTAAAGAAAACTATGCCCGCGAAAGTTTTGCCTTAAGAGCCTGTACTAATTTAAACTTATTTTATTAAAAACTTAGGCCAGCAAGGGCAAAATTGTTTTTACCGTCTTGAAGAACAGAGATTTTACTTTAATTTACAGTATTTTTGGGGGAAATTCACCGTGGTCCATCTGGCAAATATACTACCTCAAAGTTTTATTTTTCTGCGCTTCGTTGTCAATAGTATATAAAAACGCGATAACAAATTAACTTAAAATTATAAATCGTAGTATATTAATTTAATTAGTGTATTAGAATTAGTTATTTATCAACTATGCATGGTGTTTTATGACTAACTGATTAACAACTTGGAATCTGAATACAGATGGAAGTAAGCGTTTTTGCAAAGAATTGATATTACTCAAAAAGCGAATACACTGTTTTGAACAGCGAATACATAGTTTTGAAAACACTGCGCTGGCAACATCACTTCTGTATAGTTTGCTGCAAATACTGTATCAGTCAAATATATTCCTGTCAGTTTCATTTGTCAAGGTAAGAAATTATTGCTGCTTCTGACTATCGAAATGAATGCAGATAAGCATCACAGGCGCGTTGTTTGAATTGGACGTTTTCAGGTAATACAGTAATCGTAGCTGATGTGTTAGTACCAGATGTTAGTACAGAAAATGCAATATTTCAATATTACGTAGCAGTTTCCAATAACGTGAGAAAGAATGTGCTGTTGTGACCCCACTAGTTTATTTCTTTTTTGTGGTTTCGCGTCAGTACGTGTGCTAGTGGAATATGAGGTCAGTACAATGCTATTCCCTTTAAAATAAATTTTCTTAAAAGTGAGGGAGGTTTATGAAAAAGCGTGAGCGCCGGAGTGAGAGCGGAGCCGCAAACCAGGTCGTGAGAGCGAGTGCGGGAAAGCGCTCGCAAACGCACCGCGTTGAATCCGTCAAGAAACAACACGCGTAAATGATGATTGACTTGTATCGTACGTTCATCTGTTCGTATTATTGAGAACCGACTCTTGTCTAATGTACGATATTTTCTTGTCAAAGGAAAACCGTAAACTGTCGATTTACCAAAATATGTACGTGATATTAATACCCAAATGATGGAATTTGAGCAAAAGGTGGTAAATGATTGTAAATAATGGAAGTGATTCATCTGCGACTTCTACAACAAGAACAACTTCTTCGTGTAGGCATGTACACGAATGTATGTTAATGGTGTTTTTGTAGTAATAACGAAAATGAAAATGATTTACTAGGCAGGTAACCATAAACTTTATGCGTTGCGCTTGAATTATTTCAATTCAGTGCCTATGAAATCTGTATCTCTCAGCTATCCCTCAGTGATCCCCTGGTAAATTGTATTATCTGTGCTTCGTGATTGTGAGCAACAAATCAAGAAGGCGGATACAGCAGAACCCTTATAAACTTTACACCTCGTAATAAACTTGTTTGCTGTTGTGGAATATAAACCTTTCCGATGATATATTGCAGTGTTTGTTGATGAATTTCATCTTGTTTTACAATCGCATGCAGTAAATTGTTATTCATGAACTTGTGCTTATGCTGCACCCACGACCTGAATTTCGTTTGCAGAATTCCTTTGAGTAGGTACGCTACATTCTTCTCACGTAAGCCAGTTTTCATTAGGTTTTATTTCTGCAACGCCCAAGTAATTTGCATAATTGACATATTATAGGAAAACACTTAATTCAAATCAGTGCTGTGTTTATTTCCAATTTTTATTTTGAAAAAAGTATAAAAAATTACTTTACATAAAATAGAATTTACTGTGATTTCTTAAAATAAGTACAAGATTTCAATTCCGAATTTAAAATTTCCTTTTATACTGATGTTCATTAAACAAACGATGTACAAATTGGGCCTCAGACGCATAATCCCTTGATCTGTTTAAAATTTCGAATAAAAGTGATGGACCTGGGAGTACATTATATTCACATATTTCCTCGAGTTATGTGCACCTGAAAGTATGAATTTAGAGTGCGAAAACGGGATATACTTTCTTAACATTCATCTTTTCACTATTCAGGCCTGCTAGGCCCGGAGGATTTAATGCTCTTCAGAATGCTTTTTAGGTGTAGGGAACGTCTTTTACTTTTGTTGTTGCTTCCCACTAACAATAATAGTGTTAACAGTAGTAATAATATTAATAACAATAATTTGTTTGCGAGATAGGGCCATAATGTTTGCATTTAGTAGATTCCTTCAGTATTAGGACCCATTTGTGAAAAAACAATTGTGTTGAGCAAGTCGAAGGTTTTAGCAGGTAAACATTCTTTCCGTCTAAACCAGAAAGTAACGTTACAGGAAATGATCGCTTTTTGACATTTGACACATGAAGATGCGATTTTAGTAAAATTGTTGGATCTCTCAGGGCATGTCAGTCTTTTATGTAGAGCATTGAGTGATCCTCCAGACTACTTTTATTTGCCATTGCAGCTATCTTGCTACAAGTATCTTCATTGTGTTGATATGCAGAGTGAGTAAGATAACTGGCTAAGAAATTAATATATTTTAGAAGACACAAAATTCATTTATTTGAGTGATGTTGAATAGTTTTGGGGATGTCGAGGTGGAATGTTAGCAATGGCTACGCATGAATCTGAATCTAACGAAGTTGAAACAGTTGACAGGGATTGAATGCTTATGAGTCATTTCCACACGATTGTTTTTTGCTGAAAAAAAGTCTTCTAATGGCGAAATATCTTTCCCTTGCTGCGTAACTACAATGCAAAATATTCTAACATTTCTTCCTAGAACACCTAATAGTAGGAGGCATTTAATATTTTCACTTGAAAGAAAATAAAACATTAAATAGGTATTTGCATGCATTATTTTTGATGGAATGCAAAAATCCTATAGAATTTTCCTGCATGGAAACATATCCTTAGCAAAGATCACAAGATACTCGAAGCTCTTTGTGTTCCAACGCTAAGTGTACTCGGGGAGAAAGACTCTATTCCCGCTAGATGCGCCTGCTCGTTGAAGTTCCATAGACCTGCGTCGGGGGTAAGCTTCCAAGGATTCCTGGGTCAAAAACACGGGTGCGTAAAACTGCCTAAGGGCAGTCTCCCCGCTAATAGTCCCATACGATAAATAAAATAAACAAATACTCAACATTTCATTAAAATGTATTAAATATGAATAGCCTTTCTGGCGGTTTGTATAATCTTTAATTGTATAGAAAGTTATGCAGCAGAAAATATTTTACTTGGCACTTATACTTTTGTATCTATTTAATCGTTTAATGTCATGACAGTGTTGTAAAATAATGTACATGCGTTGTATGTGAATTTTTTGTAGTCCGCTGTTGATACTGTAACCTGATGAATATGATTACAACGTCGCGCAGTTACAGACATCGGCGTTGGCTGAAAATATATTTCCGCCCTTGAGAATATTGTTTTTGACAAAAACTACTATTTCGAAAATCAAGAGACAAGGTAATGGTAAAATTCCTATATTAATAAAGGCAGGATTACAAGAATCACATGGTGGGTGGGATTTGCTTATTATTCGTACAATTCTTTTTTGTAATCTAAAAGATGTATTACTTCAGAATAGTATGCCATATCTCATGTTGGAATGAACATTCCCGAAATATACACGTCGAGGAGTATAAAGGCTGACTGAATTTGAAAGAATTCTGAAAGGGTTGCAAAATGAACTTAATTATGTGTTCAATTCATCCAAATAGACGTTCCATTTTAGGTTTGACTGAATCGAGAGACCTAAAAATGTTACCTTAACATCAGTCAATGGCACACCGTTCATTTCAGTGGAGAAAAAAATCATTTATTTGAAATGGAAAACTACGTTGATTTTTTTCTTTTCATTTCTTTTTAATTTGTTATTACGGGACCAATTTAAAACATCTGATATTGTACTATTTACGGTTTCTTTATTGCAAAGAATATTCAATTATTCACAAGATGTGAGTTTTAACTAAACTACGTATTCGATATACTACTTCTTATAGGAGCCAGAAAAGTTCACTTTTTTGGTATAAAGGTTCCACACAACGTGATTAAAACGATGTGTTAACTGATACCCTAATAAACGTTCTTAACATCAGTATAATCATCACTCCCACAGACAGTCACCAGCATTATTTTTAACGCGCTGCTCGTCATGCCATTGTAATTACCATCTCCTTGCCGATGGCCGGCGCGACGGCGCCCTTGCTGTGCCCCTGCACCTGTAAACAGCAATTAAGCCCATTAGCTGCCGGGGAGGGGGCAGCGGCGCAATTGGCCGTTGCGAGCGCCTGTCGACCGAGGGGCGGGCGCTCTCCGCTGCTTACGCTGCTTGCGGCTGCTAGTCATGTGCGCCGCGCCGCGCCGCGCCGCGCCGCGCCGCGCTGCGTTCTATGTAAATCCCGGCGGCCGCCAAGGCCACCGCCGCGGGGCGCCCCGGCTCGGTTCGCGCCGGCGCCGGCGCCGGCGCCAGCGCCAGCCGGGAGCGGGGCGGGATGGGGCGATGCCAGAGGGAGGTGAGAAAGAGCAGAGCAAGGCGGGGCGGGGACGGGGCATGGCGGGGGGCCCAACGGCAGGGGGCGGGGCGGGATGGGGCGATGCCAGAGGGAGGTGAGAAAGGGCAGAGCAAGGCGGGGCGGGGACGGGGCATGGCGGGGGGTCCGACGACAGGGGGCGGGCAGGGATGGGGTGAGAAATGGCAGAGGGTGGTGAGAAATGGCAGAGCCGGGCGGGGCGGAGCGGGGCGGGACGGGCCGGGACGTTCCGGGACGGGCCGGGACGGGTCATGGCTGGACGGCAGGGAGAGTAGTAGCTGGGGGCGGGGCAGAATGGGACGGGGCGATGTGAGAAAGGGCAGGGCAGGGCGAGGCGGGGTGGGGAGCTGGCTATCTCGCCCGCCTCCCACTTGCCAAGTGACTCTCCTGCCTTTACACGAGCGGTAGACGCGTAGCTGCTTCTGCCCTGTGGGGATGCGATATCGATATGGATGTTTTCCAAACGTTGATAAATTGTTTTTATAAAATCATCGATGTATTTAACATCCATTGTTTGAAGCACACGTTTTTTTTAACATCGATGTTTTGTGTTCGATGTTTTTACGAAGTCGTATATTTTTAAAATGAAAAACTTTCGTCATAACTAGTGCCCGGAAAATTTGTCGAATGAAACGGCAAAATATGTTCATAAATAAGTAATGAAAACAAGAATGTATAATAATATGTAAAAATTGATATAATATGTAATATCAAAATATGCTCTTATTTTTTCATTTACAAACAATATAAATGCACACAATTTCAAATTACGTTAATAAAACATACCAATAATACATACATAACCCAATTTTAAAAATACATATTGCTTGGTTTACTGAATTAATGTTTTAAAGTACGTTTTAAATATTTTAGAGCAACGATAACCATTATCCAAAAGTGGAAACTCAATGACCCGCAAACAATCTATGTAGCATTGTCTCCGTTGAGCTACACACCTGCGACAAACAATATTTGTCGGAAATTGGCATTAAAGTTCGAGAAACACGATCAAAATTTCCAAAGATTCCAAAATCCAAGATTCCACATCTAAAGGTAAATTCTTAGCACTCACGCGCACTTGTCCCAACACAAGCAATTGAGACGGAGGATAACCCAGAGAGACTGCGCCTTCACATAGGGCATCTCGCGTCGTAAGCACGCAATTCTAAATTTGTGTAAGGAGAAATGTGAGAATTAAAAAAAAAAAAACTTTTTGAAAATTCGTTAAGTATTTTGTGTGAAATAAGTTACAAGAAATTGGTAGAATAATCGAGAGTTTTGCAAAATACGTTATACATTAGCAAAATATGTGAAATATGTAAAACTATGGAAGTAAATGCTTGGATATTGTGTTAGGGTTGCCGTGTCTCGCCAAGATTCCAATTTTGAGATCTGAACATACAAAGACAAAAAATATGTAATTACATAAAAATCCGGACTCTAGTCACAACAAAATTTAAAAACAATTGTCAGATATCCACAAGTGAATGTTCTTCAGACGAAAGTGACCAAATGTCAAAAAATAAATAAAATCGAGTTTTCGTCAATATAGAAGCCTATATTATTTCTGAATTATCGAATCAGATAATCCAATTTTTTTTTAATTGTCTGATGTTTTTTGACTTTGTTTTGTTAGTTCATTCTCAATTAAAAATATCAATAAAAGATACCACTTTCAAATTAAATATCGCCTGCATGTACTTTTGTGGTTTTTAATTCAGTTTTAAAAACATCGATGGTTTGGAGCCGATGTTTTATTGACATCGATGTTTTAACTTTGAGCATTGATGCTTAGAAACATCGATGTTTTGTTGGCGATGTCGCGTCCCTTCTGCCCTGGTGTTCGCCTCCCGCGCCAAGAAGAAGTCAACTTGCGGTAAAAGGAAAAGGCTTCACCCACAGGCGGAAAATAGGACGTTACGTAAAATAGGGGCTTTCCCTGAGTCTTTTCCTAAAGGCTTCCCTGCCGCTCAGCTCAGGCGACGTGGGCAAAGAAAGTCAGGTAACCCTCTCGAGGATGATTTATCCGCCACTGAAATCAGTCTGGCTGGCTTCGCGCCAAATCTTTCGTCATGCAATTAGTAGGTGCTAAAGGGCTAATACTATTTTTGTCAGAAACATTGTATAATTTGATTGGTAGTGCGTACAATGGAATTTTTTCGAATACCCTTTCACTTATTTTGGATTGACTTAGTTACTATAATTGTTGTTTTCATGTTGGAATAACTAGCATGTATTAGATACAAAGGGTTGCAATTTGTAAAACGTAAAATAGTAAGGAGACCCATTCAGACTGTAGAAAGGGGATGGACGCAAATTTGATTGCCTCGCTGATAGTGTTATTTGTGATTTCAGGTGAACCGAAGTCTTATTTTCTGAAAGTTAAAGTATCTTCAACGCTCCACTCCTTTCCCCTCTCTTCAAATAGTTAATTCTTTGCTACACTGCAGAAAGTATATTTTTTCTGTTGAGTCGTCCACAATTTTGAACGTAAAAAAATGAATAGCTCCTGTACATAGGGGTGTGCATGAGGGGGGAAGGGGTCGTAGCCTCCTGAAAATTTTGAAAGGGGCCTCGTAGCTTTCTGTAATAAAAAATTTTCTACGTGTGCACATTTTAAAATGCATAATAATGACAAACACATGGACAATTAGTCTAGCCGTCTAATTTTACCACAACTACAAATATTTTAAATAATAGGAGTTGAGGGGTTGAAATATAAACAAGTTGTTAGTGGATGTTTGTTTCCTTTTAATTAAAAATTGCAAATCGATGTTGTGGCTACAGATTGCGACCCATTTTCAAATTTATACAAAATAATACAAACACTAACACACATAGTCAAATTAAGATGTAAAACAGGGAAACCACAAAACATGATGCCTGCTAACGTTTTTGAGAAACATAGTTCCGATATAACTAGTAGTGCTACAACAACACATAATTTTTCATATACATAATTACTAATATATTTAATTTTATGCTTAGTGTAGCACTTACTTTTTCATATACATAATTACTCACATACTTAATTTTATGCGTAATGTCCTGGTCAGGTATATTCATCTCCCGCACATATGGTTTTGGCTTTGATTGCCAGTGAACACTCGAGTACCCAAAATGTCCACTCGAGTTCTGCATTGAAACAATTGCTGGTAATAGAATATTCATACAAAACAAAAAGGCTCAAAAACAGTTATCGCACCCTGGCACTTTGCTACAACACTATTGTTTTCACATATTTTATATTCGTTTATTTCATTATCTTAGTTATTGCTGATACGAAATTCGTAACATGAAGAAGCAGCTAGTATCTAACGGAGACAGAACATTGGTATTCCCCTTGGAGTCCCGCGCATTGCTGGCCACCGCTCCACGGTGCTCTGCGTTCTACGATGGAAGACGGTGGCTCCATCTACCGGAGTTGATGGTTGAAAGCGCACGAGACGCCACAGAGGGCGTTCGACTAGCGCTGTTTGATTTCAAAATTATTTCCTGTACATGGTTATAGCTGCAATATCTCGAATATTGAATGACATTAAATGAAAAATTAATATTCTTAACATTATACGAATGTTTTCGATTATCTAGGGATTGTGCAACTTTGTAATTTCATTACAAGCCACCAATGTTGAAAATGATTCCAAGTGTATATATTTGTAAGATTTCAATAATTTGCACTGAAAAATGTACGTATCATGTGCAAAAAATATCATTAGCTCACTTATTTCAAAATTTTGGACGAGATAACGATAGGAGCCTCGTCCGCAATCATTTTGTTCGTACGCTTGCATTGTGTACTTGCTATGTAAAATAACGGCTATTATTTATATAATTAACGGCGAACGGTTACGGGGATGACGCGATGTGGTGGTAAAGATGTCTTCCGCTGCACATCCTGTACAACAGCGTGAATCTGCTTCGAGAGCGACTCGCCACGCAAGCTCGCTGTGAATTCGTGTAAACAAGAGCTCTTGACGCATGTACTCGACCTTTCCTCCGGCGCCCCTTTCCACTTCACACTTAGGAGTAGTTCCATGCCCTTGGCCAAGGTCGATGCAGCAATTTTCATCGGGTGAATTGGGGTCGAGTAGCGTTTCTGCTTGAAGAAGACAAATGCACTTCCAGAAGATTCCTCATGCGAGTACACGTGATGTACTGAAGATGCCAGACCGAAGTTCAATATGAAGTAATGTGTATTAATTGATGTTCTTTCTGAAAGTATTAAATTGGTCAATGAATTTTCATTTCTCAGAACTATATAGTTTTCCAACTGTGTTAATCTAACAAGAAATGCGGTAATAAGAGTGTTAGTAGATTTTCTAGCGAATGGCTTCTTCCACGTCAATCGTGGGTTAAATGTTAGGTTTCATTTATGAATTACGGCAAGAGCTGTTAGTTTTTAGAGAATGCAAATCTCTGACATTTTTAAAAGTGAAGTACTTGCTTGTGTTTAAGAGCAAACGTGTCTAACAAGTGTTCTGCATTATCTGTATAGTTCTAGAGCATAAGTATTCCTTTGATAATAGTCTGAGAGATTCAATGGACATGAACGGTGACGAGTTCTTATTTTCTTCATGGTGATCTAAAAATAAGAATTATAATGAATTTATTTTGATAGTAAAGAACTGTTCCAGAATATGGTATTTGACAACGAATTTATTTGGAAATAGGTTATTAAATTTAAAGTATTAACTATTGTTTATTATGTTGATCTTAACCAGGATTAACCACAAGGAATGAATTATTATACTGAACAAAATTACAGAACATTTAAAATTACGGTGTTGACCGAATCAAAGTGAATATGATGAAGATTGCTTTAATCCTCTCTTGTTGGATAACTCCTGGCATCTTGTCCTGAGCTCAAACTACGTAGCGATGTGATAATTCCGCCCTGACAGCTCTGCTAATCATGTGACAAACGTGCAGTTGGCGTTTTACCATCTTCTAGAATAGAACGTGGCGCCACCAACAGGTAGTGGGAACGGTACGTTTTGTTTACACTCTTTTCTTTCTGTGTTATAATGTCTCGCCTATTTTTGTGTGAACTTTCTACAACCCAGAGAATCACGAAATGTGTTGTGATTAAAACTAGTGGGTGTTGTGATTCATTTGTGTCATGCAAATGCGTTTTAAGAGAATTGCAGCGAGAAACTATTTTGAAAATATTGTATGTACATTTGTACGAGACCCTCTAGATTCGTAGATTTCTCACGTTATTCAAACTTTTAAAATTTAAATAATAAAATAAGATTAAGTAATTAAAACGGGGATATTAAAAGTTTTTAGATTTAAAATAATCGTTTCGCCGGCCCGGTGGCCGAGATCGCTAAGGCAGTAGTGTCGTAGTGATCTCGGACCGAAGGGTCGCGGGTTCGAGTCCCGCCTCGGGCATGGTTGTATTTGTGTTCGTCCTTTCACCCCTTATCATCAATTACCATATCGTTTCATCCACATAGTTACCATACCGTTAACAGCAATAGTGGTCGCTAATGACCTTAGATGTTGATGCGACCTTAAATAAACCAAAAAAAAAAAAAATAATCGTTTCATTTCTATAGATAGCATTGGAGTGTAAGTCAAAAATGGAACTAATATTGTAACATTTGTAGTTTTTTGTTTAGTTCCTTGATTTGGCTTTACTACAATTGACGAATGTTTTGGCAAGCAGGGAGTATTTAAGTCAAATATGGGATTGTATGTTGGAGGGAAAGTTTGTGAAAGGAAGCTTTATTCATTGATCATGTTAATAAGATCTCCGTAAACGCCCAAATATTATTTATTCATAGTTCAATCTTTCATGTAAATGAACCTGGTTTGTATCACTTTTTTATAACGGACCATATACCATAAACCAGACCTATTGCAAGCGCTACTTACCCGCCTTGGAATGCCCGGCGTTCCTGCGGGCACAGACAACATCGCTTAACTCTGCTCTTATCCTCCCCCTATCCAGAAAGGGATATAGGACACTGAAGCTGGGAATGTAAGCGCAGGGCGTTTTCGTGAAACGATGAATGATGGCTTCGTAAGAAAATATGTTTGTCTGATATGTTCCGTCGAACAACCGAGATTTCAATTTTTTTTATTAACATAACAACTTATTACTTTATTTCATGTCTATTTTCTTTTTAAATTCGGCCATGTAAAAAATTTTGCCGAAGGACAGCCTGATGTTTGAATTGCCTATTTTTCGCTGTCTCCGTTTTGTGTGTGTTTTTAAATCATTCTGTTATTTGCGGTGTATAGCAATAAAGTGAAATAAATTAACAAGTCTCTTCTACGTTAAAAACTGGTTTTAAGGCTCTTGGATGCGTGTTTCAGTTACTTGTATTTAGCCATTACACGTTCCTTGAAGGGCAATTGGCCTTGGCGCCGTTAGATGTCGGGGTTCCTAGTCGGTTACTCAACCAGGAACCCACAATGTCTCGAATTCGTTTAACCTTCGTGACTTCACTTAGTTAACGAATTCGGCTAGCGATGCCGGTTTGGCGGTCGTGGCCTGTCAATAGAACCATCCCAGCATGCACCTGGATGACCGAGGGAAACCACGAACACCCCGGCCAGGATGGCCGACAGCGGGATTGAACTCGGGTCTCCTGATCGTGCAGTCAGCGCGCTACGCTCTGAGCCACTTCCCTTGGTTTTTAGCTACATCACGCACGGTAATAAAAGTGTGGTGCGGGTATTGTGTTTAGCGGGTTGCCCGCGCGCGCCTGTCAATTCGCTTACCTTCGCGCCGAGCCGCCTGTTAACAACGGAGGAGGTCGAGTCGTTGGAGGAAACGCAGCGGCCACGTGGTGTGAGGGGCGCCCTGGTCGCTCGCGCCGCCGAGCGGAGCGCCGTGTGCGGCTGTGGGCGGCCGGGGTGCGTTTAAAGGCTCGCGCGGGCGATAACTGCCCGCCGCGCCGATACTCTGTGGATAGGCGCAGGGACGGGGGCGGGGTGGCGCCACGCCGCGGCCGCGACGACGCCGTTATATCACGCGATGCTATCGCCGGCTGAGCACACAATGGGGCGATAGGCACTCGCGAGCGCGCAGCCGCGTTCCCACGTGCTGCTTATCGCCCAGCGACCGGCGCGGGCGGCGCGGCGTCGGGGGCGCGAACGCCCGAGGGGCGGAGCCCTCGTTCTGCCCTGCCCTGCCCCGCCCCCGTCCCGCAGCGCCCAACACGTGGGTTCATTGCTCCGAGGCGCCGTGGGCAGATCCCCGGAAGGCGAATCGCTTCCGCGATATACGGATTGCTTGCAGAAACTAGTGGTGCTAAAACAACACGTACTTTCTCGCCCGTATATTCACGCCAAATTAAGCATTTGATAATTAAAAAATTAATTTTCAAATTTTCGAAAAATTGTAAATGATCTTATTTCAAAATCTATCTTTAAGGCACAGATTTCATCAAAAGAAAACATATCTACTGATTACCTACTTCTAATCTTCATATTTTAGTTATAGCACTCAAAAAAACTTCAACACTTTGCAATTTTCGAAGAATCAGGGTTTTCAACGAACATGAGACTTGCACCATTCTCTTAAACATCCTTCACAGAATTTCATCAAAATCGATGACCCATTTTTTTGAAAATTTTAAAAATTTCCCAGGGGCTTCATGTTAAGCCCCCCCCCCAAAAAAAATTAAAATATCGGTTTCAAATTCAAGGAGTCGTGACACAAGTCCGTGTGGGAGTGCTATAACCTATTCAGAGTGAAGTAAAAAACAATAGCGCGTACAAGCATGATAACGTATTGAAGAGTTCAACGCAAATTGAATTAGTACTTAAATTTTAATTTATGTTAATTCGTAAATTGCGATTTGTATTTTTCATTACCATTTGCACGATAAGCTTGTTTTAGAGAGTAGCAATGAGGAGTGTGTGTTGTCGAAGAGGAAAGTGGGAAAATAATGTATTTTCTTTTTGTAGTAGCTCAGATGGAAGAGATTACGAACTACAATGGTCGATTTTCGAAAAAAGAGATATTGAGCCTACCTTCCCATACCGGAACTGAAGGTGGTTATACTGTAAATTTGAGAAATTCTAGAATCCCCACTAATGCCATTCTATCCAGATACATTCTGAGCTCGGTTGCAGCTGCCAAGCCCGACACTTACCCGGTGTTGAAACGCCCATTGTTTGTGATTGCAAGATTACAATCAATCTTTTGATAATATGTTGTTTTCTTTTTTCTCTCTGGACGGTGGTTGGAGGAAAAGATCCATCTCGATTGTCCTTAGATTTGGATTTAAGGTTGTAATAATTTCATTAATACTGTACAGATAAGCAAGCATCATTAGTCTTCCGATGTTTTGCTGTGTGGGTTATAAATAATCGTAGATAATGAAACTCGTGTTGCATGCGAAAAAGTTACATAACGCTATTCATTTTATCCAATATATTGAGGAACTACATTCAAGCGAGTAGAATTGTGAAATGTGTAAAGATAAGACGTTACCAGTACCTGTCTATTGCGTGAAAGCCTCTTCTTTCTAGCGATGTCGTTTCGTAATTGTAGAAGAAATGTGTGGTAATTGTACGGTCAAATACATTTGATTTGATTTTTGCATATTCATAAGACCATGGTTTTTAAGGTAGGTGTGCTCAGCGTCAAACAAGAGTGGGCAAATACATTTCAGGCCATCGTCTTAGTTGGCTCAGAGCATCAACTGATGTCACTGCAGTCTGGGAGGTTCAACGATTCGAGTCCCGACGGCGGCAGGATTTTCGACACTAAATAACTAGGATGAATTCAGCAGCTGTCTGGAGGAGAATTCTAGCGGTTGGCTACACTGATCGGTAGTTTGTCTCGTTTCTTCTATCAACACCAGGCGAATGTCGGAGCAGTACCCTAACAAACGGGCGCGCGATCTGTCCTTCCTCTTCCTTGTCTTATCCTCTCCCCTTATTTACAGATACTTTCACATACATGAACTACATTACCACACATGTCGGGAGCTTAGAGCCTGTACCTCTCTGATCGGCGCCCGATCACTCCATCCAACGGGGTAAGTTTCTCCTCCACTTCCCGCGGTAAAACATCCAGTACATTTACGGGGCGAATTACCTTAACATTTGAAGCGCCTGGAAACACTAGTCATTTCTGGCCCTTCTCATCCATTTATTTTATTGTACATGTAAGATATTTTCTTGTTCAACAATTTTGTCTGTTGACATTTTAAAATTTTTTTTGGCAACCGATTATCCCCGACGTAAATTTTCAGTCTAGTTTTGTCCATTTATCGACATTTTTAATCTTTTTTTCTGCCGATTTTGAATTTCTTTAAGGCATTTTGAGGGGGATGGTGTGTAGATTTACACTTTTGAAGAGTAGAATCGAAAACGTTTTTTTTTTCAGGTTTTAATCCTGAATTCGTCAAAATGCGCTCAATGTAGTAGTCCACATTTTTTAGGGATCTGAAATTAACTCGTCTGTATTCGTAAATCACAAATGTCCAAAGACAATATCAAGTAACATCTTTCAAAAGAAAAATGTAAATAATCAAAAATTTAATTCGATCAAATTGTGCAATTAATTTGCAATTTTTGACGTACGTGTTGTTTTATGCCAAACATATAAATGTCGAAAATAAACAAAAATCAATGGTAATAGTATTTGGAAAATAGAAAGTCAACGAGTTAATATCTACAGCTAATAAATGTATTTACGTATTATATCTGTTAACCTCTTTTCCTCTTGAGAGATTTTAGAGGAACCATATATCGCCATCCCCGCCATGGTGGATATATCGCCATCCCCGCCAGCTGAGACAGGCTCGTCCTCCAGGTGTGGCCACTATGGTACTCTCCACGTTTCTCCTTTCCATCATATGATGAGATCCGCGGGTCCTTACAGCAGTGTTTCTTTCTGTATCTTACAAGAACGGTCCGCGAGTCCATCTACTTGGTCCTGTACAGCACGAGTGTTTACTATTGAAATTTCGTATTTTTTTAAATAAATAATTATTGCCCTAGACAATAGGGCAATAATACGTACTCAACATAATAGATACGGTGAAAACATACTAATGTATCCATCCATTTGACATCATCACTGTCAATTTTAAAATATATCTATATGTCATGCACGCCATTATCTCGTATGACTTATCTCAGTCCATCTCATCTCTCCCTTCCTTTCTTTTCCTGCCATCAATTATCCTCTTCTTCCTCGTCTCATCTCGTTCCTCTCCTCACCCATCTCTCCTCTGGGCTCCATCCCTTGTCCATCTTTCTCTTCTTTTCTTCTCTTCCTCTTTTCCTCATCATCTCCTCTCTTGCTCCTCATCCTCCTCTCCTGCCCTGTCTTCTTTCCTCCTCCTTCCCCCTCCTTCGTCCTCTCCTCTCATCTCTTCCTCCTCTCCTTTCTCCCTCCTTCCCCATTGCTTGAACGGGTGAGCACGCTCGCTCTTTCCTTCCCGCGGTCTTTGCTCGGGAGACGCACGCATGCTGGAGCCCTTCGCTGGGTTGCAGGGCTGGCTAATCGCACATTGCCACGCCGCGCCGCACCCGCACGGTCGTGAACACGGCGTGTTTGGGTGTTTTCTCCCGAGGGGCCGTTGGAAGGACGTTCGTTCGTCCCGCTGTCGCCGTATCATCTCGATAACTGCGCGTGCTTGACCTTGCGAACATTGTTTTCGGTCTCGATAGCGCCACCGCTTTCCACCGTCTATCACGCTTCTGCGAATTCGCAGCGCAGCAGAGCTCGGCACAGTGGGCCCGGCTGTGTCACTACGCGGCCGAAATTATGCAAGTCGTTTTTCCTACCCCTTCATCACTCCTCCTAGTCCAAAATCTGTGCATGTTTTATGTTTATTCAACTATCGTTCTTGCGACCGTTAAGTTGCTATTTTGTGTTTACATTGTTAAACATTGGAGTTGTGAATTTATTACATTTGTCTTTTTGATATTCATTATATTAGTTCATTGGCTTGTATTAATAACTTTAAACAGTGTTAAGTGTGTACACTATATATTAATAGCATATGAAATATCTCGTGCCTTTGTTTGTCTGATTCTACAGAACGCAAGGAAAATTTGAGAGAAACGTTTCGTTGCGTGAATGTTTCAATTAGAGCCCTTAAACGATAAGATTTTTATTCTCGCCAAAGCAAAGTTTTCAGCCACTGTGGTCGGTGCGAAACTGGAGAATAGAAGGATGAAGGGGGTATTATCGCGGCGCCATCGTCGTAATAAACAAGCAGTATTTGTTTTCTGAGTTTGTTTGCAGAGGATTTGTTACGTTTGGAAGCACGTGTGCGAAATTGGGTTAGAACACGATAAAACTCTAGAGAAACGTGTACGGCGTGGATCAGTTCAGTTTTGAAATGTTGCTGTTCTTTTATCTAATCGGTTACAATAAGTTATTTTTTGGCAAGTGTAAATATGTATTGTAAGTTAAAATCTACCTAAGTAATCTTTGGTTTACACGAGAATATTTTGTTATTTTCGGAAACTACTACAATGGAAATTATTAAACAGTATTGAAAACTTCACTTGCAAATGATTCTTTCTGAATGGGTGAGCCGTTTGTTATTCTAAACTTGCTAATGCTTGGTCAGAGGATATTCTAATTTAGCAAATTACTGCTCTACGTTGTTGGCTATTTATGAATATTTGTATCTTATGTTGTAGCTCCTGACGTTTGATACAAGTAACTACTTGCGATATGTTCTATTTCTATTCTTTACTGATGTGTTCGATGAAATTAGAAAACAAAATGAAAAAACACGATTGATTTTCCTGTTCAGCTTACACCTTTTGTTTGACGTTCGGAATAATTATTTGCAAACGAACACGCGGATAAAAATTCACCGGTGTATTTCGGACTATTATTCCTGGTGTGTGTATTAAATGAACATTTACATTGGTAATCTTTCACCTCCCAAATTACACAGTCGGTGGCGCTATCGGGTGTTTACTCTGCGCCGCGTTGGGTTCATGACCTTCCTGAGGCTTACGACACTACTTCCAGGATGCGGCGCGTCGCTTCGTGAAGACCTGTGTTGTTACTCATCGCGCGGAGGCGCTTCACCTGCCGGGCGGCGGGCGGCGCGCGGGTGATAAGCGGCGACTGCGCGATTCGCGTATCTCTCTCCAGTGTTGTCACAGGCTCCGCGCGCACCGGACACCTCTCGCCCACGCCCTTGCCCTCGCCCTCGCCCCTCGCACTCGCCCTCGCCCTTGCCCTCGGCCGAGCCGCCGCGCCGGTGCATGCGGAGGAACGTTCTCGTCGACGCCACCAGCCGCCTTCAGGTTGTAATTAATAATCCTTCTGTGAAGATGATTCTGCGGTTCAGGTGAGGCCTATTTTGGAAGCTGCAAAATATTTTGTCGTGTCTTGTGATTTTCCTTGTGCAACTGTTCTGAGGTGAAATTGACTGCGTTGGAATGCTGAAATATTGTCATGGAAGTGATAATTTTACCGAAAAACGAGGTAAATGTACACGAGGTCTGGAAACCTCTAAAATAATTGCAACAACAAACAGTGACAGTAATATTTGGATCGTAAGCAAATTTAAGATTACACTTACTATTAATAACTATTATATATATTACTATTAATAATTACTTATAGTTGGTGCTGAATTCTCTCACAATTGTCGTTAGATCACGAGCTTCAAAGGCTTTTTAAAGCTGTATTGAAACTGAACAGTTCAAAAAATTGGGATGGCCATATCGCTTGTTCTTGTCTTTCATTATGGTTTTATCAAAAGGGGGTGCAAGATCACTGCTTTTTCCTTTCGTAGAAAATTGCGTTAATTGCTAATGCAATTTGCATCTCGAAAAAACACGTCTGATTTTGAATATCAATTGTATTTTAATTTGTCATTAAAACAATAGAGCGCAGGGAATAATTCTCTAACCCTGAGAAATTTTCTCCATCTTTTTTCAAACGATGATCTTCATGTGAATGAGAAATAGTTTTTCATTAAGAAATATTACTAGTCTTTATATTGTGTTCTATGTCCAATGGATTATTTTGAAATAGATTTACAACTGGATGCTTAAACGGAATAATATTCCAATGTATTGGAACGAATTGATATGATAAGGTGCAGTAATATTTAAAACGTTAGATAATATCTTCAGAGTGTTATCTTTTGTCTTCATATCTCTCGTTAGTCACACGTCGATTATTTGATCTTGAAATACATCCTGCAAGTGTATAGCTAATGGTCTCTACAAGGTGTTTACTGGTACACAATGCACTATTGAGTAAACATTGAACATTCGTACATTGACGGCCCTACAGAACGTATTGGTATGAAAACTGGATTTGTAATATGTAGTATTTGTCTCAACGTTCGTTCTTGATGAGGTTTCTTGAATATTAGTCAAGATATTCAGTGGAATTTGAAAATGGATGTGTTTCAATATTCGAAACAGGTGAGCAACGGATTGTAGAACCATACGTGTTAGTTATATTTATATTTATGTTATCATGTTTTGTCGGTATAGTTGGGGAACAGAATATATTGTAATAAAAAAGCAAAAGATGTACGTATGTATGTGTACTAATTATTTTCAAAATATGTGAGAAAGTAGAAAATATCCAAAATAAAAATTCATTATAGTGTTTAAAATTGCTTTATATAAGCATTTTCCGAGCACAGTACGTCGAATATCTCATAACCCATCAGATCTTAACATGGATTCGGAGCTGCGAAAAGGAAGTTCTACCTCTACAGAAGTTTTTGTACACAATCTTCACCACACCTAAGAGTTTTATTCGAAATATAAAATATCTTCATGGTATATACAATGTTGTTTACGAGGAGTCGATGCTCAACTCAATAATAGTCCCTGAAGTCAGTTTTGGTTATCGGAGGGTGTTAAAGGGGACACCCCCCCCAAACCCAACAACGCGAGAAGACAATGATCTATAAAAATATTTGTTAATTTTCGATCGAATTACGAATGTACTGCTTGAAACATGAGCTAGTTGTTGAAATTACTTCTGCTTCACATACATCCGCTCATCCTTCACTCCGAGTACGCCCTTTCCAAGAAGCAGGGGGAGGGTGTTCAATTCGACAATCCATGGCAAAGATATTATGGTCACAGAAGCGCGAAAGCATTACATTGCTTTTTAAGAAAGATGATTCCGTAGCGTATATTGCAAATGCATTTTTGAAATAATCCATTTCGACGTATTATATTAAAATGTAACGAATTATGTAGTAAAAGGTAAAAAATGTAAAATTATATATTTCTACCAAAATACGTGAAAATACGTAAAATAAAAGTTGTTCTAATTAATTCATAATGACTTGCAAACTTTAAAAATATTATTGAGTGCAGGGACTTGTTTCTGTAAAAACATGTAATTACATGAAAATACATTCCCTACTTATATTATTTAATGGAGTAACTTGCTCCCATCCGTCGCTCACGGTTGGACTCCTTCCCGTCCACCTATTGAAAGAAATGAATTAAATTGCGATACTTATCGATTTCCTAGTGGGGAATTGATAATTTTTTGCAGATGCATCCAGAAGATTCTTAGAAATGTCTCTAAAAAACGTGATGTTTTACTTTGTTGAAGCAAACAAATCACATTTTCGGTTATAATACCTATAGAAGTGATCAATATCTCATTCGATACCTCTAATCAAGACAAATCGATTGACATAAATTCTTGCCGGTTCCCTCTAGGACGTTCTGGAGGAATATGCAGATTACAGGCATGTCGAACTGCCCCGTGCGGGCTACTTACCCGCCTGAGAAGCCCGGCGCTTCTGGGACCGCGGGCAACTCCCCCTGACGCCGCTCTCGTTTGTCCTCCAAATTCAGTTTTTTTTGTTATTTAAGGTCGCATCAACATCTAGGTCATTAGCGATCGCTATTTGAAATAACGTTATGGTAACTGTGAAGATGAAACGATATGGTGATAAGGGGTGAAAGGACGAACACAAATACAACCATGCTCAAGACGGGACGAACCCGTGACCCTTCGGTACTAGATCACTACGATACTAATGCCTTAGCGATCTCGGCCAGCTGATCGGCAGAAATGGGCTTACACGCGCGATCTTTGCCGGACGACTAAGTCCAAGGCGCGCTCGAAATATCCCGGAGAATGGTTGCTTCAAAGGAAAGTAAGTTTTTCTGATGTTTTCCATCAAACAGCCGGGATTTGAATTATATTTATATACTACTAATTATTATTTATTTCAACTTTATTTTATGTTTAAAGTCTACCTTCTATAATCATATGTTCCAAGAGGCATGTATAGTTTTGAATGGCGAATTCTTTGCGTGTTTTTGTTTTATGAAATCGTTATTTGTTGTATATTTCAATAATGATCAATTATTAATCAATAATGATCAAATTAACAAGTCTCTCCTACGAATATTGGTCTCTTAAACCTGACTTTAAGAAATTAACACAATTATTACACTCTTTATTTAAACGCGATTGCGAAATCAAAATCCTTTCGATTTAAAAAGTTTAATTTCACTCACAATTGACAGTTTGAAATATAATGATGCATTTCCTTTTAATGTACCTTTCCTTTGCCTTAGTCTGGGAAATAGAAATATCGCTTTTGAGGGCAATACCTGTCATCTCACTTCTCCATTGGCCTTGATATTCAGTGATGTACCGCCACCAGGAGCAAATTTTTACAACCTTTTCTTTTGAAGATCGCGGCAGATTCTCTCGCGACAGTGCTCCGAAAACATTTGCTCCGCGACCCGTTCACGCCTGATCTAGAAAAAACTGTATTTTTAGTTCAGTACACCTCGTTATGGTGATATGCTATGAATTACTATATTCCCGTTCCTTCATCTACATGAATCTTCAAGAATTTATTCACAAAATTGACGATAATTAAGCGAATTTGTGTAATGAATCAAGAAAATTCAACAAGTATTTTAATTGATATATTTTCATGTAATTTTATCTACTCTAAAATGGAGGCGGTCAATCACAATAAGTTTAAAACTATTTTTATTACGAACTTGCAAATCAGAAATAAAACATGTTAACACGAAAATTCCCAATAGAGGCGCCACGCTAAGTTAGTAATTTTATATTATAATTCTTTCATGAATCCTAGAACCATTGAGAAGCAACGCTTAATTAGTAAGAAATAAAGGATACCTGATACGGATAAAATCCTAGAACTCTGCCCAGGATTCCCTATAACTAGATGCAGGATGTTTTGATGTTCACTTCTGCTAATTTTAAATGCACTTTCCTGCTTGAAAGTGTTGTTGATGTCAGAGAATGTTTGCAACAAGGTTGGCATACCTCTGTTATTAAATAAATATAACCATATGTACTTTTATTTGAAAGCGATTGGGTTTGTGAGCTTCTCTGAAGCAAAGTGATTTCAAACGTATAGGGGAACATGCATCAGGTTTATTGATAGGTACTATGTTGAGACATGGTAATGCGATTTCAAGCGGGGCGTTTTGCAGAGTGAGAACCTCGCAATAATTTCATTGCATCTTTGAAGTGGTATATCTTTGACTAGAGCTCCTGTGAGTACTTTGACTAGAGCTACTGTGAGACTATGTGTGAGTGTCTAACGTTCAGTTCGAGGCTTCGGTCAAGCGAAGCGCAGAAGCCTTGGGTTCAGCCCTCTGTCCCCTTGGGCGACTGGGGTCAGACTGGTCGTTGCTCTCGGCCGCTCATTAACCCTAGGTTACAAAGGCTCCGTCCCCCACTCCCCGTTTCTGAAACTCGAGGTACTTTTATTGTGTGACTTGCCAGTGAAATACATGTAACCTTGTGCGCAGTCCTATTTCCGATGTACGCCATTTCTGGTGTACGTTGTCCAGCAGACTACGCCTTTGTATTTAGGTCAGTTTTCTTGGCGCTATATTGCCTACTATTGTGAATAATGAATACGAAAATGGATAATGAATACCTTGTCTTGTAGCATGTAAGTGTTGTTCTGAACATTTAGCAATCGTAATGGGACGACGGCGGCCGTATGGCAGAGTACTACTTGGGAAGCTTTCCAATAACCATGGGTGGATAGCACCAAGCATGTGTGTGCTGTGAGAGTCATGTTATTTAAGTGTATCTATAAAAACCTTTAAAATATATTTTGTAACTCCATATCATACATGTTCAATCCGTTAAATTTAGTGTTTAATAATAAAAATGAGTTTTTCTTTATTTTTACTCAAAGTAGCCTGGCAGACTACGCCTCTGTAATAACACTTGGTAGAGGTCGTCTTTGTAATCGAGGGTTAAACTAGGGGTGACTTGTCCTGTTCACCATTCATCTCTCAAATACCATCGACGCTTTCAAACGTAGATGTTTCCAAAACTGATTTAATTATGTTAAATGTTCGCGCGGGGGAGGGGAATGATGCTGTTTATTAATCTAAATAAATAAAAGAAAGTCGGCTTAGTCACACCATTTGTAACTCAAGAACGTCTGGGGTAATTTTAATTATCTCTCATTTGTTTATCTCCGCCTCAAATAGCAGAATTAATATTAAAATATCGGAAAATTTCACGAAAAAAAATTATGACGCTGTAGAACAAAACTAAATATTCATGTAAAATGCAACCCGCAACACTCGTTTTTTAAATCTATATCGTTAAATAACTCCTAAACCATGCGTTCTAGAGCATTAAAAACTAAACTTTTGAGGCTGAAGAAACTTTTCTCACCCTGGTATCTACAGGCTGAGGTCTTTTTGAACGTTCCTCCTTTTTTTTTTTTTTTTTTTTTTTTCTGGCCCTTGGCTTCTCGATATTACCCCACAAACTCGGAGACTTGCAGAATCTGCAGCTAAATGTGAATGAGAGGGACGGAGGGAGGCAGAGACAGACATAGAGGAAGAGAGAGACAGACACATAGACAGTCAGACAGAGAGACAGACGAGGAGAGAGAAAGATGGAGAGAGAGAAATGGCGAGAGAGATGGAGAGAGGAGAGGGAAGGAGCAAGAGGGAGATGAAGGGCAGAATAACGTCTGCCGGGTCCCGCTAGTTTATAATGAAGGTTTAAGTGAATAAACAAAGTCAAAAATAATCAGAGCACTTAACAAAACGTTTGAATAATCAGAAACCTTAACAAAACTTTTGAACAATGAAAAACAACGAAAGGCTACATTTTCCCATTTGTCCCGCTTGGTTCAAGTAAACGTTTCCCCTTTTATCCCATATATCTAGACCGTAGAATATTCTCTTCGTAAAAGAAAATAGATCATAATATTTATTAGGCTACTTAGGAGTGTATATATTATCATTATATTATTATTTCTGGAGGTAACGTTTTCCAAATAGATTTACAAATATACACAAACGACCAAACAAATATTACATATCTACTTATATGGAGCGTTCCATTAAAACTAGTACTAAGAATTTCTCTAAAAATGGGTATCTGATTAAGAAAAGTGGGTAATGAAAGTTGGTCGTGTCAATGGGGCCCATCCAATGATTTCAATCTCGACCCACCACCTCTACCCCCCCCGGGAATGGGGGAGGAGAAAAATTAAAAAAATTAATGGAAACCCCAATTTTTTGTTGCAGATTCGGATTCTCAAAGGGGGAAATACGTAACTTTTGTATTTATTGTATTGTTCCGTTTCTGGGTAGATCGCGCTGTAATCGACAAAAATCAAAATTAAAAAATAACGTTAAAACAGTTTTTCTCGACAATTATAATTACGAAACAAATCGAAAAAATAAAAAATACATTTTAAATAATTTGCAAGACGCTATTAGGAGAGAGAAAGGGAGTTGTCCTATGGAAGAAAGAGAAGCGCCGACAGCACCGCTACAAATATTTCTCATTCGTACTTTGCATTCCATTTGCAATCATCCATCGCTTTAATTTCTACCATGCATGACTGTGCTTCTATTCTCCTTTCTATTCTTTCCTTAAACTTATAATCCCTGTTAAATTACCTTACATAATTTTATCTTCCCACAATTTAAGAAAATGTCTTTCCCTTCTCTGATATCGCCTGGTCCCCTTTCTTGACCATGACATGTGATCATTTGCATCACAATTCCATATTATACTTCCACGTCGATCAGCATCATTCCTTTTCCTCCATCTTGCCTCTTTGGTTCAAGTTCCAGTTTCCAAATTCGGTATTAAAATGTCCAACACCACTTAACATTTATTAATTCACCATGGATTTTTACAAATGTTCGATTCCGGACGACCTCTTCCGAGAGCGTCCGAAACATCAGTTGTCGGACGAAATCTGTTTCGTTGGCTTTTGTCCATCCAACTTTGGCCGACCGACGCTCTTTTAAGCATCACTTGCTCTATCCGTGGAAGAAAAAATTTAAAGAAAAAATTTGAAGTGTTTTTTTTTTTTTTTTTTTTTTTTTGAAAAAAAAAATTTTTAATTGTCTAAATTTTGCACCAAACTACACAAAAACTACTCATATTGTAGAAGAATTGAATATGAACTTATGTAAAGAACTGTCTTTATGGAGTAGACCTCATGAAGAAAAATCTATTTTGAATATTATAGTTGTAGGTACACACCCCAAAAAATTGGGATTTCAACGAACACGAGCCTTGTGCCATTATCTTAAGCGCCCTTTACGCTATTCGAAGACAAAGTTTGATCAACCAATTTTGTGCCATTTTTGAGAAAGTTTTAAAAATGTTTCTCAACCTTCAAGTAAAGTACTCTCAAAAATCAAAATATTCGTTTTAAATTCCCAAAGCCTACAATTCATTCAGATCGATTATGGAATATCAATTTTGAAGAAAATCGGCTGAACGGTGTAGCTGCTAGTGTTGACCACAGACGGACAGACAGACCTTTTGCCATTAATCGATTTTCGGTACCAGGACCGACAAAACATGGATTCTGGCTACAGGACGAGTTAGCGGATTTTTTTTATTTATTTAACAACAAGATTTATCCGCTTTTTCGCCACCAGGGTTCGGCAATAAGAGTTTTTATGGCAATAATTCACCGTTTTCCAGCGCACGATTACATACTCTTCTCACGAAGTGCCTCCGTAAGGCCTTATTCACAATGCAAACTTAAACGGTAACGTAAAGTAGCCTTAAATCCTACAAATGAGTTACTAAGCGAGACCATTCACAATACCTTGACGTAACCGTAGCTATAAATCCGTTTTTTTCTTTTTTTCAATTATTTTATTATTTTGAATGGTATACATGGTTCAGTTTTACAATAAAAACTGCTATAAGTCCGTAAACGTAAGAGTTCACAAGCTCCAAGCTTTTACGTTAAGTTAACGTCGAAATATATATATATATATATATATATATATATATATATATATATATATATATATATATATATATATAATTTCATCAAGACAAATTGATAGAAACGTCGAAAAAAGCTAGAAACTATGATGGAAAGATCTTTCCACCGTGCTAGAAACGAATCGATTAAGTTTCAGTCCGTTGAATTCTGATTGGTTCAGGCGAAACTTACGTGCGTCATTGTGAATACTTGTTTTTACGTGTAAATTTTACGGCTAAGTTACGCATTACGTTATGTTTGAGTTAGCATTGTGAATGAGGCCTAAGGGCGACAAAGTAAAAAGTCAGTGCGTTGCGCTGAAAGCGAGGGTGGCAAAGGCCACCGCCGCCGCAGCGTGGGAGCGCGGGGCGTCGCGTCGCGTCGCGTCGCGTCGCGTCGCGTCGCGTCGCCTCGGCGCCGCCGCCGCCGCGGGCGCCTTCATTCGCATGCCCGCCGCGTGGCTCCTCGCACAAGTGGCTGTGACGTCACCCGCCGCACGTGCATGCGAAGCGAGGGGGCGGGGCTGGGGCGTGGTCAGGGGTGGGGAGCGAGCGGGAGTTTGTGCTGGTAAGGGATGGGAGGTGGGGAATGGAGGCGTGGTCGGGGCCGAACGGTGGTGGGTAGGGGAACAAACGTTTGAGTTGAGAGGTTGGAAGAATTCGATGTCCGGGGATGGCTAAATCAAATATGCGAATTTGGAAACGTCATAAAAGAATTAAACTGAAATGCATGGGAGGGTGAACAGGGATGTTTTTTGCCTCAAGAACTTTTTTATTGTAGCGTGTTATAAATGTTTATTAGAAATTTAATTGAGACAATTGAGATGGGATTCTTACTCAAGCAATGGAGTTATTTCAAGCAACCACCAGAACATATAAATTGGGTGTGATTTGATCAATTTTTCGTTGATTGGTAAACTCACTATCTATGCCAACCATGAATGAAACCATACATAGTAACGTTTTTGCATAAAAAAATTGAGTAGTCTAATATTGTTAAGTGGTAAGATCTTTACTGATTCAAACATTTTACTTACTCTTGTAATGGTGCCCTTTCGACCCTGAGCCGAAGAAGAGACCCCGTGTTGACATAAGGCACCTGTGCACGTTAGTGCTGCGAAATGTAGTTCAATGGTTACTATGGTTATAACATTTAAAAACGTTTTATTGTACAAAAAATATTTCGTTCAATATCCAAGAAAACTTTCACACTTTGAGCTTTAATATTGAAAAACATAAACGGTAAAGCGTTATGCACATTATTGTTATAGGTCGTGTAATCAGGTAAAGAAATTATAATTTTAAAATACATATACTATATTTGTTTATTATTAAAGAATTTTGTGAACCGTGTAAGTTTCTGTAACATTTACAAAGCTACAAATGCTCTAAGACCCAAAAAGCGCGAGTCCCATGACACTTCCTATATTTGTCTCTACAAGCTCTGGCATGTATGAGTACTCGTAAGTGTGTTTTTAAAGGGAGAGAAGAGAACAAGGATGAAGCGGGAAAGATCATACGAGGGTCTGTGGCCCGTTTCTTAACGTTCTGCTGCGGCATTCGCATGGTATTGATCGGAGAAACCATGGAAAACGATTGAGCTGATCGCATTTCACAATTGCACTTCTGTATTTTTAAGTTCATGGGGAATTGTTCTATTTAATGTTTAGAATTATACTGACGGAAATTTTTAAAAGGTGTAAGGGACGTTTGGAGAAGGAGTCGTGTAGGCAATGGAAGGTCTTCGAAGCTAAAATTTGGGGTCGATGAGTAAGAATGAAGGTAGGAGAGGAAATTATGAGTTGGGTGAATTATGTATTAATTTAATTATCTGAATTATTTATTAATTAATCAGATTAAGAATTCTACGGCACGCTCTTCGTATGTTCATTTCTTAATTGCGGAAGTAGTTCTTACTGTAAATGATGAGTACAGATTGAACAGTATTGAAAATGGATTTGATATCTTCGTTAAGAATGATGAAAACTTTAGCATGTAGGGTGGAGAAGGAGAATGCATGAGTTTTGCCTTATGTTAGTCGTGATGGGGAGACAGCGTCTTCTGACTAAAGTCTGACTATTGGGTCGTTGCTGCTTTTTGTACCTTGCGTTGATTTACCCAGCACAGCGATTTGTCCACTGAGGACGACCTTCGTGAAGTGCGCCCTTCGCCTGCTGTCCTTGACTCATTTCCCTTCGGCGCCACGCGCAGCATCCTCGCCGACTCCTGGCGGGCGCTCGGACCTGGCGCAGTCTTATCGGTGGGCGCTGGCCGGGCGCCAGCCTTTCCCCGCCAAGCCCTCCCCCCGCTGCTCCGCCCCGGACCGGCCCACCTGCCCCGCCCCGCCACGCCCCGCCGCGCCCCGCCCCGCCCCGCCACGCCACGCCACGCCACGCCACGCCACGCCACGCCACGCCACGCCACGCCACGCCACGCCACGCCACGCCACGCCACGCCACGCCACGCCCCTGCCCCGTTTTGCCTCGCCACGTCTCGTCACGCCCCGCCCTGCCCCGTCTCGCCCCATCCCCGTCCCGACCCGCTCCGCCTCGATCCACCACGCCGTGCTACGTACCTCTACGCCCCGCCACGTTCCAACTCTGCCCGTCCCATCTCGACGCGCCTAGCCTCACCCCTGCACGCCCTGTCCCACGTCGGTGCGCCCAGCCCCGCCGCGCTCCTCCCCGTCCCGCCCCGCACCACCCGCCTGCCGCCACTCACTGGCCCCACCCATCTGCCCCAATCAGCGTCGGTGTGCCCCGCCCCACCCCACCCCACCCCGCCAGCCCCATCGCCCCGACATCCTCTGCCCCGCCCCGCCCCGCCTCGGCCTGGCGGCGCCCGCCGACGTCCACCTGCCGCCGCCCCCGCCGGCGCCGCCGCTTCCGGCGTCGTCGCCTGGCGCCACGCCGCTCCGATTGCGACGCCGCCGCACAGTGGGCGGAAAGCGGTCCAAAGGCGCGCCCGACCGCCTTTTCAAGTGGAACTTCTTTCCTCGCGGTGGAGTTAGCCGACATATATGGCGTCGCACGAGCGTAACGAAAAGTGCAATACTTACTTTGTGACCAAACCACGCGTCGGAGACGAAACACGTTCATGATATTTTCGAATTTGACTTAACAAGTAAGTACATTTACTGATATGAAAAAAGAAACGAAACGAAGAAAAAAAAAAGAAGTGGTATTATAATTTTCTAAAAATATTGCCCAACCTATTTCATAAGTTGTTTTGGAAGCATACTAAGTCCTAAAAATTTACCACACCCCTAGTTAAATCTTCGTGCTCCAAACACTGGTGAACTTTCCCAGCTGTTAGTTTCAGCTTTGCCAGCTCCGAGGAGTCCTACACTTGCGGATTTTCTTTCTTATATTTTCCTGTTACAGATTGCTGGTAATGCCGAAACCAATTCCCGAACGTTCAAGAAGAAAGGGAAAATAATGCTTTCATTTAATTTATTTTTAACAATAACTTACCCTCCAAAACTATTACCTTAACCTAAAAATGTCTCCTTCTTTGAATTTCACTGAAACGGGCGTGGTGGCCGCGCGCTCACTTTTTTCCAGTGAGTGTACATGCAGAAGTACAGAGAGGTGGCATCCTCGTTTTACAATATCAGCGTTAATTTATATTATTTATTATTTCTAAGTAAGACTGTAAATTATTCAATTCGACCAAAGCTTTACATCAGTTTCCTTTGCTTTGTGATATTCTCTGCTTCGCCATGTTACTGTTGTCAGTGTATTTACTTTTCATTTGAATCGTACACGATAAGGGAACATCGCGGGGAATGGACTAATGTAGAGTAAACGGAAATATATTGATAGAATTCGTTCGCAAGAAATGTAACCATTTACAAGTCGTTTTGAAGCGTGTGAGTTTCACACCTTCGCAACGCAGAGAATATCTGCAAGAATGAATTGTGCAGTGCTCACACCACCCGAACAGAAGAGTCGACTGAACTCCAAAGCAAAGAGCGGGAGAGCGTTCGGGTGCGAGCAAGTGTCTCTTTATCTCTTTGATGTTCGCACTACGTATCATACAGCGGGGAAGATAACTCGCTACAGAAGTTGTTAACAGAATGTTCAAGGACAACGAGTGATATGTTTGTATTCTAATCAAATCACTACGTGTATTAGGGATTCTTTGCACAATTTACTTTCAGGTAAATGTTTCATTCGTAAGCAGAACCTGAAAACGTTGTTTACTGATCCTTTATGCCTCTGATGTCGTTACTAAGGATTTACTTTCTCGTCATACGTTTATATATATATATATATATATATATATATATATATATATATATATATATATATATATATATATATATATATATATATATATACCGCACAGCCTGAAAATCAGACGCATTCAGTAATCTGGTAATTCATACAGCAAATTGAGTGATAATTTATGAATATGACTCTTCCTCCTGGTATTTGTTCGGAAGCAAACTGATCAACAGATTTAGTGTGGCGTTAGCATTCACGCTGAGCATGCGTGTATTCTCTGCGTTGCAAACCGTCACTTTGTCTGTGCTTCGTCTTGACCCTAGCTCAGGTTACTAGCCTCCTTTCGTTTTGAGAACATGACCGCTGCGTGGGGAGATCTGAGCCGTGACGCAAAGTGCTCCGTTTGGACAGAGACCGAGGGCCTCCCCTCCTCCGCTCCCGCCCCCTCCGTCCGCCCTCGAACCTCCCTCGATCCTCCCTCGACCCGCCCTCGACTCGCCCTCGACCCGCCCTCGACCCGCCCTCGACCCGCCCTCGACCCGCCCTCGACCCGCCCTCGACCCGCCCTCGACCCGCCCTCGACCCGCCCTTGCCTTCTGACATGCTGCGGCTTCACTAGCAGAGCTTCTGCCGCCAGTTGTACTGTTGCTGCGGCGGTGAAACCTCGTGGCTCCGTTTTCAAATGAGAAAAAATAATAATTGCTATACAGCACCCTTTAGTTTACGTTGTATAAAACTGCAGAATGCCTAGACTCGCAATTATCCAGTCCCCATTAATTGGTGGGCCAAGTTAAATGTTGCAGACGTCAGGAAAAATATTTCTAATTATCTGAGACTTTCTGAAGATAGGTAGTCCCGATTTCAGTGTTATTTCGTAAAACCGCGTCTTTACTGACCTACAAGCAGCAGAGGTGGTTTTGGAGTAGAGTGCTGAGCTGAAAAGAAAAAGGGCGAGGTGTTTTGGGATCAAGTAGGCAAAACATCGTGTCTTGAACACGCCAGAACAAAGAAAAGAAAGCTACGTCGGCAAAGAAATGGATCGAATGCGTGCTACAAAGGGAATGCGTAGGTATGAGAGAAAAGGACTACATCTGTCTTATTTCGGAAACCTGATGAATGAAATGGGTGTACCTCATACGTAAGCATAAAACTTTTGCCCCGCGGTCAGAGAAGTATGGCCGAAGTTCTTTTAGGAGAAAATAATGATCGAAAACTTCGACACAACGAGCTTCGAGTTACTGAGGGTAAATACGGAACTTCAAGATTTAGATAGTTAGAATTGACTCTCAGAACTTTCCTACCTTTCATTTCATGTTTCACATATTAATTAATTCAAAATGCTCGTACGAATGAGTACTCACACATTGATGAACAATTTTAGTTTCTCGCAGTGCTCTTGGAGGCAACCCAGACGCCGGCCGTAAGAACAGGCTTTTAGAAATAGAGATGATTCGTCTCGATATCTTGCCTCAAAAATGTTCTTTGCATTGTGCCCTGACATTTGAAAACGATACATTCATGGCACACAATTAAAATTGTTTCTATTACATTTGATTTTTTTAAATAATTTGATGGATGGTTGTGATAGAAGCTAGAGTATGAAATATTGTATGCAGGTTTATTTTTCTTTTACTACTTGTTCCAAACACACTGACGATTTACTTTCATTTTTTTCCATATTCAAAATATTTCTATTACATTCTGCATAATAGTCAAAATACAAGATCATATTTACGATCTTTGTTTCAGTTTTATATTGACTTTTAGCTAATTGAGCTTTAAGAAAGGATTTTTAAAATTATGTATTAAATTAGAAATGAGCACCAATTGCATTAGGTCTTAGAATATATTTGTTCAAGAATAATGAAGAATATGTTTGATTGAAAAATAAAACACTTTTGAAAAAGATGTAAATTAAAACCATGGACATGCGAATTATCGATATTTATTTGGAAAAGAAGGATATATAGTTTTTAGATATTTTCAAGCAAATAACTGATATATCATTCACTCTTGTAAAACGATTAGAACTTACACATTCAATATCTTCAGATTCCCCTCTCTTGGGAAGTGTTCAGAAGATTCATCACACTTCAAATTTGGATGCTGTTTTATCAAACCAAATACAGGAAGACAAATCAATGTGATTGATTTTGTTCTTCGAAAAGCTCGTTTCGAGTACGGCATCGCTGCTCCAAATGTTCAACATTGAGTGAAGCGAGGATATTTTTTTGACAAACAACATTTATACCTTAAACATGACGTAGACAAATGGAATAAATGTGAAACTGCCAAGTTTCATAGAGATCAAGATAGTAATAATAGTTACAGCTTAACTTCAGTCACATTTTCGCTCCAATTTGTAATTTGTCCTAAAGTGCGCTGGAAATTGTGCGTTGGCCAGCGGAGCCAAAGGCGTCGCCGTCGACGTGAAAATGCGCCAGCGCCAGTGAAGGGGAACATTGGGGAATGAAATAAATTTAAACCTCTACCTTTGCACGTTTTTTTTTAATTGACGCTATCTACGCAGAACTTTGCGTACGCAGTACAATACCTCCATACGTGGGGACAATGCTCCAGACGCAATTATTGTCAGTCGATTTATTTTTTAAGGTTTTTTTTTGAACCAACAATAGCTAAAATTTAAATTGTTACAGCCAGCGTTTCGTTTTATTTTCAAGGCTAAGGGAAACAGAATAAATATAAATATATTGAGTTACATTTACATCTACTACATGTATTCTGTTTCTTTTAGTTTTGAAAAAGAGACAAAAGTTAGTCACGAAAATTTGGTTGTAACAAGTAATTTTATCAGTTGCTGATCTACATCAATAAAATTTAAAAAAATAAATTTACTGCTAGTAAAAATAACTTCCAGTTCATTCTCACTCAGTTAAAACGAAATATTGTAGGAAATCAACTTGAATATGTCTGCACACCTTCACTGTGTGGAAGCTGCGAAGCACCGCGCCGCTGACGCCGCCTGCCGAAATTGGCTACTGGCGCGGGCGGCGGCGGTCGGGCGTCGCGGCGCCGGCGCCAGACAGCGACCCGACGTGTCCCGACGCGAGCAAACTGGGGCACCCACGCGGCGATTGCTACAGCGCGCACGTATTTTGGTTTTGGGTGCGTCACGCCCCATCTGATCCACGTGCGCGAGAGGCGCCTTCTGCCGCCCCGCCGCCCACCTGCGCCCCGCCCCCGAGCTTCCCAGAGCGGATCTATTTCTCCCGCCCCCTCCTCCTCCACACGAGCGACTTTCTTAAGGCGGCTCCACACATTCGGCGAACACCGAGCAACCGCTCGCCGAATCCCGAGTAGTGTGGATGAGTTGCTTGCTATTTGCCGAGTGACGAACGTTCGGTGCTCTCCCTACCCACCGCGTGTTGGTCTTTGGGGCACATCAAACGGACTGAACATTCGACGAACACATTAGCTGTTCGGGATTGGGCGACCACTAGCTCGCTGCTCGGCGAATGCCGAATGTGTAGAGCCGTCTTTAGCCTTTAGTCTTTAGCCTTTAATAATCTTAAGCCGGCTCCATACATTCGGCATTTGCCGAGCACCGAGCTGCGAGTGATGTTTCCTTTCTATGTATCCGAAAGACCCACGCGCAGTGGTTAGGGCGAGCACGGAATGATCGTCACTCTGCAAAACGCTGGCAACTCATCCACACAAGATTCGGGGAGCGGTTGCTCGCTACTCCCCGAATAACGAATGTGTGGCGCCTTTATATTCAGTTTGGGTTTTCCTTCTTATAACTGGGACAAGCACATCGATTACCTATTTTTCGCTCATTTTTAGTGTATCCAAAATAATTATTTTTCTAAACTATTTTACTACTGTGTATTATTAAATAATAATTATTATTATTTATTTCAAATGAGCGTAGCAGTTAAGCAGAAAATAGTACAAATATAAAATTTGAAAGAAAAAATACTTAAAAATATTCAATATAAACAGATATGATACACAAAAAGTAAGATCAAAAATAGACAAATATATTGAGTTATGAGTTGTTACGAAGAGGGGTAGAAAAACAAATGCTATAGTGCAATAAGAATGAAAGAAAAACAAGATTTATCTACTTGTGAACCTCTCCTTGCCTCTGCCTTCTTTATTCAGCAGCAGCCATTTTGCGACAGCATTTTTCCAACGACCTCTATATTTGCTGGCCTCTGGCGGAGGTCCCAGGCGTTGCGTTGGGCGCCGAAGGTCGAGGGTTCGGGTCGCGGATCCCGTGACCCGTGACGCGTCGCTCCGCCGCGTGTTCGGCGCCTTGTTGGCGAAAGGGGCTCGCCTTCCCCCGCGCCCCTCCGCGTGCGCCGAGGGCCCGCGTGGGGACGGGTGGCGCCAGCCGCGACCTCAGGCCAGCGCCGTCTGAACGGGCGCAACCGGAGACCCGCAGGGGCACCGCACGATGCGGTTCCCATTGTGCGCCATGGGGATCGGTTCGCCAGATAGGCTCTGTCCGTAACAGATCGCTCGCCTAGCGTGGCCCCGTCCCGCCCTGCCCCGCCTCGTTTCGTCCTGCCCCACCCCGCCCCGCACTGCCCTGCCACGCCCCATTTCTCCCCGCCCCGCCCCGCCCGGCAAAGATTGTTTAGTGTTTTCGGGCACGTCCACTGTTTGAATCAAGTCCCGTAAGTGTAGTACGTGCTTTTGTCGCTGGAGGTAGGAGTGATCATCCCTCGCTGGATGGTGAGATTCGGCTTGTTGAGTTTCCCCAGCCAGGTATCTCACACCAGCGGGGCACCGCCCCAGCTGGAACCAGCCTTAAGCTCCCGACATGTGTTTTAGTGTAGTGCATATGTGTTAAGTGTTGCGAATGTAAGAGGTGAGTTGTGAATGTAAGAGGTGTGTAAGTAAGAAGTGAAGATAGTACAAGGAAGAGAAAGGAAAGATCATGCGCGGTCAGTAGCCCTTTTTTAGAGTACTGCTCCGGCATTCGCCTGGTGTTGATCGGAGAAACTTCGGAAAACTATCGATCAGAGCAGCCGACCGCCTAGAATTTTCGTCCAGACAGCGGTTGAACTCGGCCTAGCTATTTAGCTAGGGTCTAATATCTTGCACCGTCAGGACTCGAACCCTAGAACTTCCCGGCCAGAGGAATTGCAGTGACCTCACTTGATGCTCTGAGCCACCTAAGCCGGTCGCCGCAACCTGACCCGCCCACGGGCTCGCCTATACTTCGTTACCGGATATCGAAGCATTGTTCGCGTAATGGGTTTGAAAGGGTCCCTATCGGTTTGAATGCCTATACTCATGTGGGGGGCATTCTGTGGCGAGGTTTGAATGTCAGAGGTGAGGCGGCGCTATCGAGTTCTGACCCTGGGTGCTGAGTCGCCCTTTTGTGTTTCTGTGGTAGCGGGAGAGACATGAAATTCTATTTTTGTCTGTTTAAACCCCTGGCGACCATTTGCGTATGCATTTGCGAGTCCACTCAAGTTTTGTTTCATTTTACACCAAACATCACCACCATTACACCACCAACCCCGTTCACAAACAGGCCAGATAAGTAACGCGTTGATCCGTCATTTCTGTGGTTTCGCAGATCTATTCCAAGAGATTGCTAAAGCTGCATTTTCAGAAATTCAGAGCTCTTGCAGAAAACAAGACTTGCGTCATTTTTACTTGCGTATTTGGAGCATTCCAACAACAATTTAATGAAAAAAATTGATGGCAAGTTTGAAAATATTTTTAAAATGCAGGGGCTCTGTGTAAAGTTCTCCAAAAATTAAAAATAATAAAGATACAAATTGGAAGAGCCCAAGGAATATCATTTTTTGTGAAAATCATATGTATAGTTTACGCGGAAGTGTTGAAAACAGGCAGACACGCTGACTGAGAGATGGACATACTGAGGAATTTACTGCCTGGCTGCGTGCCTGACGTGTATTTTGAATATTCCACATGAGGGAGAACGTAATTTACTTCATTTAAGAGCAAAAAATCTACTTTTCTCGTGATAGGTATCCATAAAACATGTTTTTGTCTGTCGAAAAATAGGCAATTTCTGCTGTTCATTTAAGTATCGTCCAAAAACTGTAACAACTAGATGTGACGTATGGGAAAGAAGTATAATAAGTGTTTCAATGGGATTTTTTATCTTAATTATAGACAGTCAAACTATTCACATCTGGACATAATGATTTATTCCATGATGGACTTCTCTTTACAGTGAAAGAAAAGAGAAGTGCTTAATGTAATAAATCGTATTATGCCCTAATGTGAATAGCTTGATTATCTATAATTAAGATACAAAATCCCATTAAATTAATACAGACCGTAGACCTTTAGTGGAAACATTTTATTCGTACATTTTCGTACATTGAACTTCAAGATCCTTACTCCTCCATCTTATTGTTCACAGTTGAATTACCATTAGAGATTGCAACAGGCGGTTTTGCCTACATTTAAAACTAGAAAATTTCGCTCTAGAGTTACTCAAAATGAATTTACCTCAGTACTAAGTCAGTCAGTATTTACACGTATTTACGTCGGCAAACAAATTTCAGATTTTGTTTTATTGTATTGCTATTAAAATAGCGCCCCCCCTCCGATCAAACTTCTCTCACAATCAAGAGAACGCAACAAAACGTGCGCATAGGGAAGCTGCCTACTTTATATTCAGAAGTAAACTCAGCTTTCGCTCTAAAGATCAAGGAAACTGGGCGAAACGCCTGATCGAGAAAGAAATCGAGATGATTACATAACATTTTTTAAGTACATACTAGTCGATACGAGGAAGTATACAAGAGAACTTAGCAAATTTGTAACATCGTTGTGGAGTGGTATTTGGTCTGTACTGTCTTACGTTGATTGAACGGCAGTTATTATCTCCAAGCAGTCACTAATGTATTCCTTCGTGATATATAGTTTGCCTTATCGATTTCTATTTTATAAAAAGATTTTAGCTGCAATTTTATTACACACTGATAATGAAAAAATATCTTTGATCCAGTTGCCTCATCTATAAAAAGTTTTTCAGGTGTTAAACGCCTTATTTCAACGTCTTAAAGATCCATTCGCCTCTTGGGAGGAAGCAAAGGAGAAAACACATTATTCCAACTAGTGTGTAGGAACATTCGCTGTGGTCTATTTAGTCCGTGAAGAATATATTAAAAAAACAATCATATTTCTTGTTATAAGTGTGGCCAAACAGAAAACGTACAGTCATTTTTCATATTCAAATAAATGCATAAAATTTGCATAAATGTATCGTGGGATGAAATTTGTGTCGTTTACAAATTACCATACTCCCAACTTAATAACAGACACACTTCCCTTGCGAAAGAGAATTTGTCAGTGAGTTTTTGTGGATGCACGATGTTCATGTGTGCCTAACCAAGCTGTCACTGGAAAATTGTATGAACGAGTTCTAAGAGATTTTGTCACATTTCATTTTGAACCCCGACTATAATTTTATTCTGAAAATACGCTGAAACACTAGGTAAAGAATGGCACTACATAAATGTATTCAAATTTGTTCCTCCTTCGGACATTTTCAGTCCATTTTAATTTTAGCTTACTACGTACGTAGTAAACAGACAGTATTGCAATGCTGAGGCGCAAATGAGTATTGTAATGCTGAGGCGGTTTTTCGCTAGAAAAATTGTGCCCCTAATAAGGGAAATTGGATACATCTTGTTCCTATATGTAGTAAATTACATCTCATTACACGTGTGTTCGTAATCCTCGTTTTGTAGGTCTTTGATACCGAAAAATTGATTGGCGGCAAAACGTCCGTCTATTCATCCGACCGACTGTGATTAACGCCAACGCCTAAACCAAACCAGTCAGTTTCGTCCAAAATTGATATTCCGCGATCGATGTGGACCAACTCGAAGCCTTGCGAGTTTGGAACGATTTGGGGGGGGGGGACTTAACATGAAGCCTTAACACTTTCAAAATTTTCTGAAAAACGGTTCTTCTGACGTTAACGTTAACCGTAACGTAACGGTAACTTCTGTCAAAATTTTTTGTTACATTTTGTCAGAACTTAAAGGTCACAAAATTGTGCTGGTCCCATTTTTGCTCGTATCTCTAAATTTTCGACAATGTCAAAGATTAAAAAAGTTTTGGGCATCTTCCAACAACTACAACATGAGAGATATAGATTTTTCCTTCTCAAAATAAGTTTTGTAACGACAGAGTCGGCTATGTAAGGCTAAGTAAGGCTATGTACGATTTTTCGAAAATAGTAAAGTTTCGTAATTTTGCATGAAATGGAAGGATTATTTAAACAATTATTTCCTCAAAAAGGCTCCAAATTTTTTTTCTTTAAATTGTTTCTTCGCATGTAGCCAAAAAAGTAAAAAAGTGGTTTTGGGTTTCATTTTCGGAGAACACGGCAAACTCATTATTTCGAAAATTGCAAAAAATAACGATACAAAATTACAATATTGATGATAAATATTTACATCTTAAATGAAATGTTCTAAAAAACTAGATGTTTAATTACGTTAACGAACAGTTTTTGAAAAATACATAGTTATTACGAAATTTGTATTTGAAGTATATGCAAATTATAAAAACATCTCAGAATCAGCAGAGACTTTTTTCTTACAATATTTTCCTCGGATAGAGTAAATGACACTCAAAAATAGCGCAAGTACAATTTTCGTTGAACTTTCAGAATTTTCGCAAATTGCAGAAGTTAGAAATAATGTGAGAAAGTATGTGATGTTGTAGAACCACTAGTTGGTTAATGTGAACATTAAGCTTCTAATTCTGGAATTATATTAGGACATTAACGGTAACATATGAGACGTTCCAGGTGAAAAGAGGGAACTCAATAAATAAAAGATTCCAGAAAAACGCATGAAAATATTTTCCGCAAGGTAGTACTGAACAATGTGTTTATTTGAAAAAAAACTACTGCCTTTGGGAAACTCTACTTATAATATATCTTTTGGCATGAGAGCCGCTGGTGTACTTCACTGATTAAAAAAAGGAATGTTAAGAACGCCTCAATTGTCGGTATTATTCGGGTGATTATTTAAGTACACTTGAACTTAGTACGACACTGCAGGACACAGTAATATTTGTTCATTTTAGAGTAAAAAATATTAATGAATATCCGTCCGCATAACCAGTACCAGACCGGGAGCGGTAGCTCAGTGCACAAGCTTTTCAGGTAGGTCGAATTCAATCGCTCTCTGGAGGAGAATTCTTGCGGCCGGCTGCTCTGATCGATAGTTTTCCGTGGTTTCTCCGATCACCAGGCAAATGCCGGAGCAGTACCCTAACAAACGGGCCACGGACCGCGCGCGATCTTCCCTTCCTCTTCCTTGTCCTATCCTCTCCCTTACTTACACACACACACACACACACACACACACTTACACTATCATGCACTACACTACCTCATATTCCGGGAGACCAGTCAGGAGCTTAGAGCTTATCCCGGCTGGTGATCGGAGCTGGTATTTCCTCGCTGGTGGGAGAGTCCTGGTTAGGGGGGAAACCCCGCTACCCCTATGGTATGTCGTCGCAGGATTTCGCCATCCAGCGGGGGAAGATCACCGCCATCTCCCGAGAAAGCATGCACTACACTTACGGGACTAGTGACCTACGCTGTTGAAGCGCCCGGAATCACTAACCAAACAATCAACCAGCACCAGAAATTGTCATTTAAATTTCAGGATTCCTTTTAAACATAATTATTTTCTTGTGCTTTATTCCTTTAACACGAAATTCTGGAAGTGCTTCAAGATTAATTTTTTAAAAGATAGAATAATTAACTCACATTTCTCAGTCCCCGTAGTGTAATACTGTCATCTTATTGAAGTACACATATCATTGAGAAACCTTGTCATGAATTGTCTTTTTCCTGTTTGTACCCGGTGATGGGTTGTTTCGATAGAAATATCGCAGCCTTTAATGTCGTAGATCGTATCCGACAATGGTAAATATCGATTATGAACCGGCTGAGAAGCCTCAGAGAAACATCCACAAGAAGGTCGTGTTTCACATTCAAGGGTGTGACATGCGCTACACTTTCGAGACTAATGGTCATAGCGCTTGACATGGCTTTTGATAGCTCAGAGAAACAGTTGACGAGTAGATCATGTTTCCCATTCCGGCGTATAACATGCCCTACACTTGCGAGCAAAGCTTCATTTCTGGCGGAATGCCACAAAACAGCGTTCCGGTACCTCGGGAATTATTATAAAATTTTATTATAAATATATAACTGTTTCTATTAAATTAACTGTTAATTTGGGACGCGTTCCGAGACCTAACATTTTAGAAATCGAGCACTTCTTACGGGACTAATGACCGTAGTGTTGGACACGCTCGAAACCAGAAAATAATCAATCAGTGAAACCGCCTCCGGGCGCGCGCGTGCTGCTTGCCCGCTTCGCCCATGGCGTGGCGCTGGCGTCGGGGCTGGCGTTGGCGTTTGTTGTGGCGCGTTAATGACTTAATATTTGGACAAATGCTTGACGTGGCCTCCGCGCCCATGAATATGTAAAGGATATTCAATTGTGTGGCGGCTGCGCGCGGCGCGCACAATGCGCCAGCCACCGCCCCGCCCCGCCTCCTCCGCGCCCCGCGCCATCCCCTCGCAAGCCGCTGCTGGCTCCGCTCCGCTCCGCTGTGCTGTGCTGTGCTGTGCTGTGCTGTGCTGTCCTGTGCAGTGCTGTGCAGTGCCGTGCCGTGCCATGCCGTGCCGTGCCGTGCCGTGCCGTACCGTGCCGTGCCGTGCCGCGCCGGGCCGGGCTTTGCTGTGCTGCGCTGTGCTATGTCATGTTATACTGCGATGAGCTGTGCTGTGCTGTGCTGCGCTGAGCTTTGCTGTGATGTGATGTGATGTGATTGATCTTATGTGATGTGATGTGATTGGTGTTATGTGCTATGCTATATCATGCTCCGCTGCGCTGAGCTGAGCTGTGCTGTGCTGTACTGTACTGTACTGTGCTGTAGTGTCCTTAGATACTGTGAACAGCGTATTTTTATCGTACCGATTTCACCATTTTATATCAACTTAATTTGTGCGCCTTTGTGGGTGAGTTGGGTACCACCAATCTACTCACTACCAATGATAATATACTCGAAACCCTTCACAATGCCTTTGGTTGTTATCATTTCTCCTCAACTCCTGAACGCTGTCTAGGAGGCTATTGCGTGAGGGGATATTAAATGGCGGCGGTCGTGTCGTTGCACTACTCTCTGTATCAAGGAATTGTACTGTGTTGCTTTGAGCCTCCGTCCCCCAGGACGCCCTCTGCGTTCGCATCCACTTCACACTAAGGGTAGAAACATAGAGGGTGCGGCGCGGCAGATTCAGAAGCGTATAGAGGATGTGAGAAGACGCGACGCGAACTGACGCGAATAGTAAAAAAATGGCGCTGTCGAAAGCACGATAGTTATGTCTGTATGAAATTATGTATTCAAACCGGAAGGTATTTGGTCATAAGCGAAATGTGCATGTAAGCATGCATGCAGTCTGTTCAGGAAGGCAGGAGCGTGAAGGATATTACATCTTCTTCCCATAATAATTTGCTGTAAAGAAAAACTTTTCAGGTTTATTTGAATAGGAAAAGGTATGAAAATGTGTAAGTTACGAGTATATATAAATGTCTACTGTTACTATAAAAAATGTCCATTGCTTGGACAATTTCGTCTCATGTCTTGGTAATAACAACACTATTCAGCCGCGTCGCTTCGGTCTTTTGCTTCTACCCTAACCCCAGGGCCGGACGGGGCCCTATGAAGGCGGTACATGCGGCGATATCTGGGTCCCCTCCCCTTCTGCAATTGCGTGCAAGGAACCTTAAATGAAAGGTAATATAACGCATTTTAGGATCATTTGCAACAACTAAAGGTATACCTTGTGAATGTCTCCTGACATTTTTTATGAATTGATTTTTTATGAACCGTTCTGAATAAACATAAGCGAATAATCAGAACGGAATAAAGCTTTGCATTATTTGCATTCCTGTCACTGAAACTGTATAACTGATTTAGTTATTAGATCCTTTATTTTATTGAATGAAAAAAATAATTTTGCTATATTATTATATAATTTTACTATATTGTAGGGTACGACTCGTATAATAAGTAAATGTAAATGTAAATAGTTTGAAAAAGCATAGAGCTGAGAGAATAAAACAAATTTACACACAATAAAATCTTAAATATTCCATATTACAACCGCTGCCGACTTCTGCAATGAAAGAGTGACGATCTTGAGATCAAGATGACATTAAAGAGGCCCTGTTGAATTTCAAGTCATGTAAATTATCATAGTTCTTTACTTGAAGTTCAGTTTCAGTATCATGATCCAATTCTGCCAGTTACGTGCAATACAATAACGATATAAACATCTTTATACAATGATATATAAAGATACCACGTATGTATTACGGTTCTTAGCGAATCTACTACACACAGATTTTTCACTCATTCGTTCTGAAAAGTTCATTAACAGAACCGTATCATAACATACCGGTAATATTTATTCACTTTTAGTAATATTGACAGTTGACAGTGAAATTCTACACATTCCGATTTAGAGTTTGTTATTTCCTTTGTCAAAATCTTTAGTTCATAATACAATCGAATTCAGAGAAAATATATCTCTTGACACACATCGGTCATTATATTGGAATGGCCTATTACACTGATATGACACTATTTTTAACATTAAGAGACTTATGGAACTCGTCTCCACACAGAATTTTTTCTTGTTGAACAGTGGTATCCTTAGGATATTTAATGACGACCAATCCACTCATTTATTTAAAATAGAAATATTTTATTATAATTAAAATCCACAAAAAACACAACATTCCGCTTTTTAATATGACCGCATCATCTGGTGGTCACAGACAAAAAACAAAGAATTGTTTGTAAGAAAATCACTAGTATTAAGAAAGTCACAATCTAAAAAAAGTCAAGTAATAACAAAAGACAGACCCAACTAAGAGCTACGTCTAAAGGTCGACTTGCTTAGTCGAAAGCAGATATCCAAAGGATCGTTTTAATTGAGGTAAATTTTCCACTCAGGAAAACTATTATGTTCTTTGAATGTGAAAAATTCGTATTCATAGAAACAGGCTCGTATTAATAGGGGTTTGTGGTGAAACTTCCAAAACCTGAGTCTACGATCTAGAATTAGGGCAGCGTTATATTATTGTATCTTGAGTGTCTGTTAATTATGTTGGAAAACTGTATTTGTTGTAGAGGTGAAATTTAGCCAATGTTTAAAAAATAATTCTCATCGACTTTGATGAAAATTAAATCGTCAATCTCAGCATTTAAAAAAAAAAAATTTTTAGAAAATATACAGAAAAATGATGGTGAAAGCATTTTTATAGTAAAAGTGCAAATCACTAGCTATCATATTTCATTGCTGATTATGTAAATAATAATTTAGATCATATTGAAGGTATTTGTATGGTTTTGTATTGCAGTGAGGTTCTAGAAATGAATTTGCATTGCATAACATTGCAACGTAAAGAGAAGTCAGATACTGTGCAAGCAATTAACTAACATATATTTACCAGTGTCATTGTGAAGTACAAGAAGGTAAGCTGCCTTAAAAAGAAAAGAAGAATTCTTCAGAATATTTCAGCCATGTTTGTTATATTTTAAAGCAAGTGGCGACAAATAGAATAACATTTGAGGACACACACATTCTAGAAATACACAGTTCTTCTCCTCAGGTCGTTGATTTGTCCGTTCTTAGCTTTGTATATGTACGAGAGCTTCTCCTTTACCAAGTGTGTGTTGGAAATGTTCGTGGAAATTGTGTTGTACAAGAGTCTGCGGTGAATTACATTTGGCGAGCGAGCGTGGCATAACAGCCAGAGTACACGATAACCAGAGCGCAAACGGCCGACGGGGCGGGGGCGGGCGAGCTTTGCAGCACGCGGGCGGGCGGGTGACGTGATGCGCCTCCGAAGAGAGCAGACACAACAGGGCCATTAGCACGTCCACGCACGCGGTGAGGGGATCGGGGGCGGGGGCGGGGCGCGGGCGCCCGCCCGCCCGGCGCTCGCCAACACGTGCGCCGTCCCGCCCCGCGCCGCCCCGCGCCGCCCCGCGCCGCCCCGCGCCGCCCCGCGCCGCCCCGCGCCGCCCCGCGCCGCCCCGCGCCGCCCCGCGCCGCCCCGCGCCGCCCCGCGCCGCCCTGCGCCGCCCCGCGCCGCCCCGCGCCGCCCCGCGCCGCCCCGCGCCGCCCCGCGCCGCCCCGCGCCGCCCCGCGCCGCCCCGCGCCGCCCCGCGCCGCCCCACGGCGCCACGCCCCGCGGCGCCACGCATCCCAAGCGTCGCTCCGCGTCACCCACCGCCGCCCCTTTTCTAGGTGCCTTAACGGAACCTGCTTGGAATATTCAATGGAAACTCAACGGAGATGGCGCTCGTTGCAACTTAGTTTATGGAAGCAGGTGTGTTAGCCCCCAAATCACGGGGAGGGGATCGCGTAATTGATGCAACTAAAAATTTCATTTGACATTCGCATACTAATGAACAATTGTTTACATGGAATCGGCCTTTTGATGGTAAATAATACTGCACACATTATAGTAGCAAAATTCCACCTTCGACAAGTCAAAGTTTTGCATGGTCTCCTTTAAATAAACTAATCAAATACCTAGGCGTCCTCCTGGATACTCGTCTCACATTGAAATATCATATAATTCATACACTAAATAAATCGTATGGAGCCTTACTCAAATTATAACCCCTCTACATCATCTCTAAAAATAGAAAATTCTTTGTTTCTCACTCCAAAATCCCTCAATAACTTACGCAGCCCCAATCTGGGGGGGAGCCACTTCTTCTGTTCTGAAACCCTTGCAAACCTTTCGGAATAAAGTGCTACATACAATTGCCAATGCCCCGTAGTATATAAACAAAAGACAAATTCACAAAGAATGGAAACAATTACAAGTTACATTTCCTTTCTGTCGTCTAAATTATATTCTAACCTCCAAACTGCCCCTTGCAGCAACCACTTTAACCTCGGTAAAACCAGCGTTGCTCCTATGAGAATTAAATCCCGTCTCCCAAAACGTATGTTCCGTCCCCCATAACCTAGAGAAATAATTATCTCACCTCTGACTCTATATCTTGATACCTTCAATTTCAAAAAAATAATAACAGTCGTCATAGAGGAACCCAGTGGGGATTTCCTCGCTCAGAAATAGGTGCGCTAATTTGCAGTAACTCGTACCTTCGGGTCTCTGTAGTGTATCAATCCATTATATTATATAAATAAATGCTAACACCACCTGTAAAGGGGCAAACCCACTGATGTGGTTAAATAAAACTTTAAAAGTGGTTCCGCGCGTTGTTGCGCGGGCTTTAGTCAGGATTTGGTGGTGGACGTGGCTGCGAAGCGTGCGTGGGAACCTGGCAGCGCGTTTCGTGCTCTGCCGAAGAGATCGGGTGCACCACAAATGAAGTAATTGGATACAGTTTTACGGAGAACTTGTTACTCGAGCAGACATGCTCCAGAACTCAACAAGCAGACAAAGGTCGTTGGGTCATCACGGTGTTTCAATCCCTAGAAGAAAAAATATGAAAGAGCACTGTACACATTTCATGGAACAGCGAAACTGTGCGTCATCGAGGTTCTTGCGTCGTATCATTGGACTTACAACTTTTAGAGAGATTAATGGTGGCAAATGATTGATGAAAATGTTGATGAAGGACCAATCCTGTAACGAGAAATCAGAAAAATGGAATAAGACTACGAAGATTATTTTTTGTTCGTCACCAAACCCAAAGAGACTGGAAACTGCAGCCTGAGATAGGCGACGTAAAGTGATACTTGCTTTTCATATGGAAAGTTTTAAGGCAGCTCCACATATTCGGCATTCGCCGAGAAGGCAGCGACTGCTCGCCCAATCCCGAGTTCTCTCCCTTTGAAGTGTCCAAAAGACCGACACGCGATGGGTTGGTCGAGCACCGAATGATCGTCGCTCGGCAAATAGCAAGCAACTCATTCACACTACTCGGCATTCAGCAAGCGGTCGCTCGCTACTTGCCGAATACCGAATGTGTGGAGCCGCCTTTACAGAAGCCTTCAATCCCTCATCCCGCCTCCCCTCACTTCGCACTTTCACCCTCGCCGACCCCGCACCCTTCCCCTCCGTCGATTCGTCCTTTAGCTCCAGAAGCGACAGCGGTTTAGCCAGGCAGCGCGCGCGCGCACCCACTCAAACGCCCGCATTCATAGACGCGTCCCCGCCCCCGGCCCCTCCGCGCCACTCGCTTCCTCGTAAAGTCTGCGCGAACGCGAGCGCGGTTTCTGCGGGTTCCGGCTGCGTAAATTACTTTCTCTTGTCAAAGCGGCTTCTGCGGTCGGTCGCCAATGGAGGGCCCGGCCGGTTTCTCGGGAAGGAGCAATGAACATTTTTCTGGAGCCGCCGTTTCCGGCTCCAGTTTATGAACCGCGTGCCTTCCCGTTGCATCATGTCGCGCCACCAGGCTATGGGTGGCCGAACACGGCTTTTCCTTTTGGAATCTAATCAAAAAATGGATGCGAGTCGATAAATTTCAGGATTACATTAAGTTCTTCATACGGCTTGAGGCAGCGAGAACGAAATTAATCGTATGATTAAAATTAAACTGATTTCAAACTTTTAACAATTCAGCGGTTTGAAGAACAGCTAAATCAATTTTGTGAATTCGTAAGACTGATTAAGCAAGACTGTCCTTCCTTTGTACCTTCGGAAGATCATTATAAGTGAATATAATTCACACCAAAGACGAAAATGAATTAAAATTAATACTGTGATTTCTCCCTGTTACATCAGTCATCATGGCAAATGAATTGAATTACCTACTGCTCATACTGACAGTTGGTTTATGTTGCCCGTCCGATAGGGTTTTGACTTTTATTTAAAAACTATAACTTAAGTTTCTTGTTTGTTGGAAACGTTTTCTAAACTTCCTCACGCGTTGAGAATTTTATTGCTTATAAATCCTCGTGATTTCACATTAATTTCGAAACTAAGTGGTCATAGGATTTTTGAAGCCCCAAGAATCTCACGCCCGTAGTCACGTGACAGAAATTCCACTTTCTTAGTCACTCCTGCGGTCAGGGACGGTGAAGTTATTAGGTTTTGCCTTCCACAACTATCGTGAAGACTAACAGTTGCCTTTGTGGATCGTTGACGTATTGATGGCTATATGTAAACGAAAGTCACAAAGCTCTCCATTTGGCGCACCTTTCGTTGCAGACTTACATTTCTTACTTAAAATGTATATTGACTACTTACAAATACTTCCTCAGGATGAGATTGTTTAATTTTGTCTGATCCAAAACATTTTAAAGTTAAATCTTTCATATATATTGCTTTGAAAGGAAAATGTGAGAAGAGAAATTAAATTTGAAAAAAAGTGAAGCATTCTTATAATCTCAACGTATCATAATTTTCTTTGAGTCGAATATTATAAAATTTCATGTTTATGAGCTTCATAAACGAATATACATGCCATGAATAGTTAGATAAAAACATGGATAATTTACAAGGAAGTTTCTTCTTGCTCTTAACGTCTGTTAGGCGAATATGCATTGTCGTATAAAACTAAATTAGATCTCTACATTTATTATCTTGTTAAATGTTTAAACTAATTTTCAGACGCAAGCATTTATAAACTAAGGAGTTTCAAGTTCTCTTCCATCGCGCGTCCACTTCAGTAATAAATTTTCAGTCCAAGTTATGTTAATGGTCTCGAGTGTATTAAGAGTCATTGCTCCAATATTGCCATATGTATCCTTTTTTAACGAAGCTTAAATTCATATCACTCTTTTGACACGTTAGTAGGCCGATAATATACGTAATTCTGTGTAAAAATATTCTGCATGAGGAAGATTTTGGAATCATTGTAGGGACCTGCTTAGGTTGGGAAATAATAATGTTTGGTAGGAAATTGTTGTTTCTCTTATAATAAAAATTCATAAAATAATTCCAATTAGGGAAATGACTGAACCAAAGGTTGACAAAACATTCCACTAAGTGTAAGCATTTGGTAGTATGTCCGCCAGTCGCAGTGCTCGAATGCTCGCCAACTTCTCTCGTAAATCGTCGCGGCCCAATTAAGACGGCGCGTCGTCAGGAGCTCTCCAGCAAGTGCAAGCACCTTCTTCTGTCTTCGTCTTCGCGCGCTCGGTGCGAAGGGGAGGGGGGCGGCACGCGGAATGTCTTTCACGGGCGTCCGCCCATTCACGCCCTGGCGCTGCGCACCGCCCACGGGCGAAGGCTGGCTGGCTGGCTGGCTCGCTCTCTCGCCCACCGCCCCACCGCCCACTCGCCCGCGCGGCCTTCCCGCCCGCCGCGCGCCGCCCACTGCCCACCGCGCCGCGCCGCGCCCCGCCCACGCAGCTCCAGCGCCACGCGATGCTCCTTCTCTGGCAGTTTGTTGTTTATCACGAGGGGGAAGATTTTGATCACCTAAAACATCGCCAAAAATGATCAATAAATGTTCTTAAAATGTTTTAAAAATGTCCTCAAAGCAAAGAAAAATGTGATCAAAACCAGTTCGGATAAACAAAAGCTGTTACGAAAGCTTATTGATTAATGGTTATTGATTAATGATTAACTGGTTACTGGTGTAATTCAGGATGCTTCTAGTTGTTTAAGTGAGCTGTTCTTTGCCAGAAAATCTCTGTCTTTAGTTCTTCCGAAATCGGCGAACCACCAATGGTGCTAATACGCATCACAGGAATCTTACATTACATACTCACAATGGCTGCTTACATTACAACTTCTGAGTGAAGAAATCGATTGGACTACCAGGTATAGGTACTTAGGAATTCTGTGGACATTTGTTGCATCTCGTAAATATTATTTGATGCAAGTGATATTATTTGGCGCAAATGATATTAAAATCGTTATAATCAGCTAAAAATGCATTAAAATGAAGGAAAAGGTAAAAAAATGACTTATTAATCGAAATCGACAAAAATAAAAAAAAAAGAAACTACATATAAACGTGGATCATTTCCTTTTGTCATAACATAAAATGAATTTCTCTACTAAACTGCATTTTGCTAAAGTGAAAAGGAAAGAAAATGACATTTCATTACAATTCGCCCCCTATTTATTACTAGACATGATCGATTTTAGCAATTGATGAAATTGCGAAATGTTACCAAATGATGGGAGGGGGGGAATAGCAATTCTATGTTTGACGATCGGTGTAGTAAATTTCTGAAGGTTTTCAATCTGCGAAAAAATGCGAAATCTCTCGCAAAATGCGAAATCAAGTGCAAAGTGCGAAATGGTCGTGTATCTGCGAAATAATTGCTAAATTCTAATTCTATGGTTTCCTTCGTAGTCGCTCTCTAAGCGATGCGAGATCGACAAGAACATTTCGATGTTTGAAAATATTTAATTTGAATGGCTATGTTTATTAATTTATAATTAAGGTTTAACTCAGTAAATAATGTAAAAAAATAATAAAAACAATTTGAAAAACATATTGTAGAAGGTCAAGGAAAGATGAGGAATGCAATTCGCCTACAATTCAACCATCACTATTTATTACCACACTGTAGTACAGGCAGGGAATATATTGGAATCGCTTCAGCAATAGGATCTCGGAAGTTTCTGTCGTAAAACCCGTGTTTACGGTTCTTTTGAGCCGTAACTTCGCATACACGACAGGATTAAGATATATTAGTGCTGCTCCAAAGATGATTGCGATTAGTGCAGGTGGAAAGGAGATTTCGGAGGGAAAATCGGAATGTCTGGGTGGATGGACAGGTGAATGGCTGGACAGATGCATTAATGAATGTACAGCCTTCAGAGTTATGCATTATGTCCAAATACATAATGCATAACTCTGCCAGATTGGAAGCTCTCAAGTTGAAAGTTGGCTTTTACGTCACTATAAGATCTACTTTTACAGTTCCGGAAATCATTAAAATATTTTAAGTATTATGGGTCCTTTACATGAAGCCCCTCTGACATGTTCAAAAATTTCGGGAAAATATCTGCAATTTTTTTTCCTTCTTTCCTGGAATAGAAACAATAGTACATTTTAATTTTTGATTAACACCTTCAAAATTTTGAAAATTGCAAAGTTCAAATTTATTTTATAAGCTGTACTCCACCTTCAATATTAAAGCCAGATATTTCTGTCTCAATGAAATATATCCCTCAATTTTAGATTTTTAAATAATATTGTGTACTTTTTTAGTAGTATTTATTTAGTAAGTACTAGTAGTTTAGTGCTAGTGACACTAAAAGTTTCCGTATACAGTGCATTCTTAGTTTTTCTCTTTTATCGTTAATATGTCACACATACCCAGTAACCTAGGAAAAAAATCTTATTTGAAAAATTTGAGAGTCATTTTCATTATTTCTTTTGTGCTGTCCAATTCCTGTTTCATTGTCGAGTCAATTTATTTGCCTTTAAGCAAATCACGTGAGGGTATTTTCGTTGGAAAAGTATGAAAACAAGCTGCTCCATTCCGAGCAGTGCTTTGCCCATGCGGATGAGCCCAGCGAAGGTTAGGCGCCCCGTGGGCGACTCGGCCGGCACGGCGCGGCTCGGCGCAGGCCGCTGCTCCTCGCCCGCCCACCCGGTGACTAATGGCTGCGTTTCAACCAAACCTCTCATTTACAGGCGGTGCCCCCGCCGTTTTTGCCCCGCGCGCCGCACCGGCTGGCCTACAGCCCCGCCTCGCTTCCCCTCCTCCCCGTCCCTCCCACTCGCCCGACCCTCTCCCCGGCTTTCCCCTTCCTCCTCCCGCCACTCTACCCTAAACCCTGCCCTCTCCCCTTCCCTCTTCCCCTCCCATTCTCTGCCCCCGCCCCTCTCCCCGTCCTCCTGCCGCCTCCACACCCCGTCCCTCCCTCCGGTCCCTCACCCCTTCCCTCCATCCCTCCCCTCGTCCATCTCCCGTCCATCCATCCCTCCGTCCTTTCGTCCATCTCCCGTCCCTCCATTCCTACTTTCGTCCATCTCCCGTCCCTCTCCCATCCCCCATCCCGCCCCTAATCCCTTCCTTTATCCTCTCTCTCCCTCCCTGTCCCTTCCACTCGTTACCCTATCCGCCCCTCTCCCCGTTTCTCACCCGTTCCCTCTTTCCCGTCCGTCCTCCCCTCAACTTCGCCTTTTCCCCTCCCGATCCCACTACCCCAACCAATACTCATCCCCTTTCCTTACCTCTCCCGTTACTCACCCCGTCTCACATCTCGTCCTTCCCCAACCCTCTCCTTGTCGCTCTTACTCATCCCCGTCACTCTTCCTGTTCCTGTCCCCGTTCCTCTCCTGGACCTTCTCCCCGCCCCTCTTCCCGTTACCACTCGTTTTCTCCAGGTCCCTCCCACCGCCCCCTGCCAGTCGTATCATTTTAAATACATCTTTATAGCGTACCACAATGTGTTCAACGGATTTAAATTAAATATTGTTTTTCTGGACTGAATTCTCTTACCTCTTCTTTGTACTGTCTAATAAGCTGTCTTAAATCAATCATAAGCTGATGATGTGTGGCGAATGCGTAATTTTAATTTGTAGAATTAATATAAGGCGGATTCTGAAACCCTTCTGAAGGTAGTTCCATTCGTAGAAAAGTCTTCTAATGTTTAGTGCACGCGTGGTATTAGATATAATAATATTCATGTTTCAATTGTGTGCTTTTATTCCCATCTTGCACGAGGGAAATACAAAGGCAAAGAGACGATTTCGCTTCCGCTATTCTCACATAGTGAGAAGCTTGCTTTCTTGTGGTAGCGCAGTCATTCTCTCCGCGGTCGTGTCAGGTCACTAACCTGACGAATTCTCACTGCCGCTAAAACTATCTTTCTCACAACTACAATACTGTTTATTCAACATCATGAGCATATTCGTGCTCCAATTAATGTCTTCAGAATATATTTCCATCTGTCTTTAAAGCCATGGGCATGTCAGGATACAATTACTGCTATAAACCCCCTCTCACTCGAATACCACAATCTCTAACACTTATTCAATTGAATGGTTATCACATAAATTGATTAATATCTTTCGAGTGAACCACCAAATAAACGTTGACACCATTCAATGAGTTCGTGAGGCGAGAAAGTAAAAATCTATTGAAACTTGGCTGCTCCCCGTCACGAACTCTGGCAGCTGTCTGCCCAATCACCACTTGTTCAAACCATGGACACCACATCCCCATAATCATGCCGACTGTCAATCACGCCCGTCACCACTTGCGCTCAGATAGAGCGTCTTCTCTGCCGCCGTCACTCGCCGCCCCGCCCCCCTCCTCCCGCGCCGCCCCATCCCGCCAAACGCCCCGCGCCGCCCCGCCCCCCTCGACGCGCCCGCTCCGCCCCGTGCCGCCCCGCCCCTCCCCGCCCCGCCCCGCCGCGCCCTGCGCCGCCCCGTGCAGCCCCGCTCCGCCCTGCGCCGCCCCGCTCCGCCATACCCCGCCCAGCCACGCCAAACGCCCCCTCCCCAGCTCCGCCCCCCCGCCCCGCGCCGCGCCGCGTGCGGTCGCGCCCTGACGCGTGAGGTCATTCTCATTACAGCCCACGTAACAGCCGCTGCGTTGCCCTCGTCTTTTTCTGCGGGCGGCGCGGCGCTGGGGTCGCCGAGTGGCGCCGCTTCGGCGCGGCCCCAGTGCCCCCCCCCCCTACACACACACACACACACGCTCACGCCTGCGCCAGAACAGCTGCACAAGGAGCCCGGCTAATGATCTACAAAAACGGATTTACTCCTATATTGGGATTGGATGTATATCGCAGGAGCGAGAAATAAGCATATACTGTACCTGGCGCATCTAGAGAGAAGTTCAAGAGAGCGCCTGTTTCAGTTCTGTCCCTTTCCCCACCGTACATTTGTACAAGAAAAATGACAATTTTTCGAACGTAAATTTCTTGTTGATACATCTCATGCTGCTTCGGGCTTTGAGAGAATACTCCTTTGTAATGCGATCAATGGGTGACAATCGTCTTCAATAAATTGAGTAAAATTACGGAAAAGAGCTCACGGCTCCCTGCAGCTCCTCTCACGCACCCATTAAGTGCAGCCTTCCCTAAACGTTTTTCACGAGTCGACACTGGTAAATGTGTGTGTGTGTTTGTGTTTGTGTGTGTGTGTGTGTGTGTGTGTGTGTGTGTGTGCGTGCGTGCGTGTGCGCGCACGTTTCTTGTACAAAAGATGAATTATTCGTGTTATTTCAAAAACCTGTTATTTTGAGCGGTTATAACAGTAAGGTTAAACCTTTAGTTGACAAAACCGGAATAGCCTCAACGGCTTATTTTTATTACCTCTCTCGTCCTTGGGGATTGAAAAACCCGCACAAAAGCATTATACATGTGTCTCCTAACTTTCTTATAAATTCTGCATCCTCTAATTCAGCTAACGTGGACGAGAGGACGCGTTGTGTGTTAACGCTGACTGACTTAAAGTTTGCTTCGTGACTTGAAGGTAAAATTGAAAGTTAGTGGAACGTGTTTTGACCTTTTCATTTGAAACGTACTCTCAGCACTGACAACTTATTATCCATATTTTCATTTAGTCAATTCTTGCCGATGACCGCAGATGCTCGAATCACCAGAAATCATTCGTGGAATGAAAACCTGAATTAACGTATACACAGAGTGTACACACAGTGCAAATGTTGAAATAAGTAGGACCACGGTATCCTAAAGGAGAGCAATCCGACAGGGGCAGCCAGAGGAAATAAGGGGCCTGGAACAATAGATCCACGGGAGAGCTTTACGTCAAACAAAAGTTCACCTCATTTATTATTATTATTATTATTATTATTATTATTATTATTATTATTATGATTGCTATTATATTTAAAAGTTAATTATATTCGAACTACAGTTAAATATATATTTTTTCCAAAAATATTGAAAAAATAAATATATTTTGTCTAAATTTTCGGGCCGCAATTAAGTGAGGGCCTGGGGCAAGTTGTCCGAGCTGCCCAAACCTCTGAGCGCCCCTGAAATTCCATAACTTGCTAGGGGTATGTTTCTTTGCTCCTTAGAGAAACCTTTTACGGAGCGACTTGCGGATGTGGGGGTGCGGGAGTCGGTGATGAGAGAAATATGCTATTTAAAGCTTTCTTTGTCGGAAAAGTTGAATTTGACGAATATTGTGCAACCATGCAACTCTTTTTTATTGAAAATAGTTTCATTTTATTAATATTCATGTGTTGATCAAAATATAACAAACATTAATTGCTGGAAATGCTTTTTTTTTCAAATAGGACAATAGTTAATAATTTATTTCCAGTTTTACATGTTGTTCCTAATGAACAAAAAAAATTCAACCTCTTCCATTCTTGCCATGGATTCCATGTAATTCAAATGGAAATGTATCTGCATTCCGAAACAACCTCGTATGAACGTATACGTAATAACGTAATACGTATACTACTATTACGTTTCATACATTTCATTCATATCATTTACATGGTGTAAGTTATTTTAACAAAAATAGCCTTTAATACTGCTGCATATCATGTGTTTAAGGATCCACATTGTTTAAATTTTCATATATCTTTGACCCCGATGAATAAGCTGATAAGTCAAAAAAAAACTTAATTTTACAGCAGAGCAGTAACAATTTTAAACTAATGCTTCAAATCAGAGAATAATGATATTCAGTCAAAACCTACACACAAATAGTTTCATTTTAATATAATCTTTGAATATCATTAATCCTTGTTTTACTTCAGTTGAAAGTAGTATTTTGCTCGCCTGTAAAACCAAGGGTTTATGCCTTACCAGCTTATTCACCGGGATCAAAGATTTTATTAATGGTCCTCTTCCTCATTTGTTATTTTATATAATATTAAATGTACTTCCCTTATGTAAACTTTGTGGTAAGTGGAAAATTCCAATGCGAGTCCTGAGCCACCGACAGGATGCTCTCCCGAAGGAAAGCAGGCTACAAGCCGCCGCCTCTGCTTGGAGTCGTCTCCGCGCGGCCCACGCGCGCGCGTCGGGCGCTGCGGCCGTTGGCACCGGCGAGGCGCGTGGGCGGCGGCGCCGGCGCCGGCGCCAGATAGCGCGCCACGCATAAACGCCCGCGCCCGCGCCCGCGCCCGCCCGGCGATCGCCCTGACTGGCGCGGATTCCTCGCGCGTCCGCCGCCGCCCCCGCCGCCCGGGACGTAAACACGCCGTGAGCAAGCGAGCGAGCGCGGCGCGTGCGGGCCCGGGGGCGTGCGCCGGCGCGGCGGGGCGGGGCGCGGGGCCGCGCGGAGCGGCGTGGGGCGGCGTGGGGCGGCGTGGGGCGGCGCGGGGCGGCGTGGCGGGGCGGAGCGGCACGGCGGGGCGGGGCGCGTGGCGGGACGTGGCGCGGCGCGGGGCAGCGCGGGGCGGCGCGGGGCGGCGTGGGGCGGCGCGGGATGGCGCGGGGCGGCGCGGGGCGGCGCGGGGCGGCGCGGGGCGGCGCGGGGCGGGGCGCGGGGCGGCGCGGGGCCGCGCGGGGCAGCGCGGGGCGGGGCGGGGCGGGGCGGCGGGCGGCGCGGGGGCGGCGCGGGGCGGCGCGGGGCGGCGCGGGGCGGCGCGCGGCGCGGCGGCGCGGGGCGGCGCGGGGCGGCGCGGGGCGGAGCGGCGCGGGCGGTGGCGGGGCGCGTGGTGGGACGTGGCGCTGGGCGGCGCGGGGCGGCGCGGCGGGACGCGTGGTGGGACGTGGCGCTGGGCGGCGTAAGGCGGCGCGGCGGGCGCGTGGTGGGACGTGGCGCTGGGCGGCGTGGGCGGCGCGCGGCGGGGCGCGTGGTGGGACGTGGCGCTGGGCGGCGCGGGCGGCGCGGCGGGGCGCGTGGTGGGACGTGGCGCTGGGCGGCGTGGGGCGGCGCGGCGGGGCGCGTGGTGGGACGTGGCGCTGGGCGGCGCGGGGCGGCGCGGCGGGGCGCGTGGTGGGACGTGGCGCGGGGCGGCGCGGGGCGGCGCGGGGCGGCGCGGGGCGGGGCGCGGGGCAGCGCGGGGCAGCGCGGGGCGGGGCGGCGCGGAGCGGCGCGGGGCGGCGCGGTGTGGGGCGGGGGAAGGGGCGACGCGGGGCGACAGAGGCACGCACGCGCGCAGGCTCTTAGAGAAGCGCTCTCTGGCAAGGCAACAGCCAACGCGGTTAGCGAAACTAAAGGCACTGCGGTGCCCATGACCTGGTGTTCCTAGCGTTCGAGACCCAACGGTGGCAACATTTTCGACAATAGCATGACAGCTTGGTCGAGTTCTGTCGCTGTCTGGAGGAGAATTCTATCGGCCGGCTGCTCTGATTTATAGTTTTCCGTGGATTCTCCGATCCACACCACGCGAATGTCGGAGCAGTACTCTAACAAATGGGCCGCGCGCGATATTTCCTTCCTCGTCCTTCTCCTCCTCACCCCTTACCTACGCACGCACTCATATGCACTACACTTCCACACACGCCAGATCAGTCGTCAGAGTTTGTCCCGGCTAGCACGGTGCCCCGGTGGTGGGAGATACCTTGTTGAGGAAAACTCGGTAAAGATCACCACCATCTCCTGAGAAAAAATATGAACGGCACTTACGGGACTTATAACCTTAGTAGTTGACGCGCCCGGAATCAAATATCAATCAATCATATATTTATTGAAGTACTTGTGTTACTTGTGTTTGCATGACGAGACTTTTTTGTACTTCTCATTCTTTACTTCACGGGATGACACTCAACCATAATTCTATTTAACATTTCAACATTGATTTAGAGTTTATATGAAAAACAAACGTTTGTTTCATTGTTTGTTTGTTTCATTTTTACTTTTTATGAAAGCCTTTCGTTAAGATTCTTTTATATTTCATATATTAATAAAAACAATATTTTTGTAACTAATATCATGTTGTGTTGATATGCTACTTAAAAAAATGTTTATAATCATAAACATAAAGCACTTTTTCGGTGGATTTAGGGTTTTTAGGATGGTACAAGAATTATCGGAAATACAAATGCTTTGGAGAAGTGTTCTGTTCAATTTTATTTCTTTGTTTAATACGGCCATTTGATTTCAGTTGTTTCCGTCAGGTATTACCAGCCGGTGCGCGTTCAACAATACCTTGCGCTCGCTCTGCGATGGGAATGGAATACTAACGATGCATTACGTTCACAAATCCATTCATTTAAAAAGAATACATCGCCTTCTTTTAATATATCATGACTTTGTTTGTTTAGAAAACAATTCAAACAAACTGATCGTGTATCAACACTCAATGTGAATCATTACAATATCTTTTTATCAAGCTGAAAGTGGACACTCGTGAAATTGGCACTTAAGATGTTTACAGTCGCTGAAACTCAGTATGCCTCCGATCTAAATGTTTTATCTGTGCATTAGTTTGTCCCACTGATTAGCTCCAACACCTTTCTGTTGGCGCCAGGATATGGAGAGCCAAGTGACAAAAATGTATTCACAAATTGCTGGTAATAAGAGAAGCATTATTGAATTTACTCCACATGTTAGGTTGGGTCATTGTACAGTATACCTTTAAAAATGTATGGTACCTCTTCGATCCATATCTCTTTTAACAGAGGTTATAAAAATAGTGTGGTATAGTTGTAGTTATATCACGACGTACAACTAATTCTTATTATACTAGTGATACTATTAAACTTTTTATCATTGGATATTCCCAAGGATTGAAAAGTACTGTTCTTGTGAACGTTGAAAGATTAAAGAATAATAATTGCAATGCCATCGTGAAACTATAACAGACTTTTTATCAAAGATAACTCGTATGGAATATTATCGTTAAATAATTCCCAAGATTGGCGTAATTCAAATAACATTATTCAGTGAAATTCAATAAGCAAATTATTGTGATTTAAAACGTTCTCATTACTGCAGTCTATTATATATATGGCGAAACATCAGAAATGATTTATGAGTAACGGAATGTAGAAGGGGTCGCCTGGTCCGAAGACTATCATTACCTCCAGTACCAGTACACAACAGGTATAATAAAAAGTTTAATATCATTACTGGCGATAAATTTACGTCATCGGTTAGGAAATGAGTCTTTCATATTAGCGATATCTTAATAATAAAAGTCGCTACTTTTGGAACTTAATTATCGGGTTTATGAAGAAACCTAATATGTGGTTGTGCGAAGGATCGGTGCAGTGATTGATGTCAAGATGGCTTCAGTCTTGTGTTATTTCTTAACTACGGAATCATATTAATCTATTTGGAGATGCGATAAATATAGACAGTATTACATAGTAGGTTTAATATTTGTTGTATTTATCAAAAAATTAAACTGCATTAAAAATCTACCTTCTAATGGTGTTACGATAGCATATACTTTCTCGTACTATTTGTTACTGTTTCTCAATATTATATGACTACACGAACTGGAAAAAGTGTTTCCAACCACCAACAAGTATTTCTCCCCGACGAGACTGGTACTCAGGTCCAATGAGGTAACACGCGTTGCACTTTACCACTATATTACGCTGCTGGTGGCCGTTCCGACTTTGATGACGCTTTCAAAACTAATGGTGTCTTTTGTTATTTACAATAGGCAACTTTTGAAAATTAGGAGAATTCAGCGAAAATGAAACCTGCATCATTTTGTATGTGCTTGGCTGTCTCCAAGGGAAAAAAGGAGATTTTTTTAAAATTTTGTTTGTAAATTGTATTAACTTTAAGCAGCAATTTCGCAAAAAATACGGTTGTTCTAAAAAAATATTACATGAACTTTTTTAAGAATCTAAACAAATTTTATTTAAGACAATAATCTACGTCTTCAATATTGTAGTTTTTCAATGTTAATTTTTTGCAATTTTAGAAAATACAAAGTTCGCCGAAAGTGGGACCAGCAGCGCTTTTTTATTGTCCTTTGATACATATGGGGAGAAATTTTGAAAAATAAATTTGGAGTCATTTTTGAGAAAATAATTGTTTGAAATTTGCCTTTAACGCGCAAAAACTGCTCATATTTTCGAATGATTGTACCTGACCTTATTTCCAGATCTGTCTTTGAAGAGCAGATTTTATTCCTGAAAAATTTATATTTTCAATATTGTAGCTGTAGGAAGACTCACAAAAACTGAACCTTTGCAATTTTCGAAAAATTAGAGTCCTGGGTATAACTTTAAAGCGTTTTCTGCGTTCTCAGAGGACGCAGTTAAAAAACATTGGAGCCATTTTTGAGAAAATTTTGAAAACGTTGAGTGTCATATAAAGTACCACTAAGAATCAAAATATCCTTTTCAAACTCGCAGCGCCTCAGTACCTTTTAGATCGATCGAGAATTATCAGTTTTGAAATAAATCGTCTGAAAGGTTTTGGCGCCAGCGTTGACCACGGAAGGTAGGACGGACGGACTGACAGAGTCGGGCAGTCTGATCCCTTCCTTTTCACCTCTCAGTGCTTCTACCGTAGACTAAAGAGGAATAATTGTTTTCTCTATGCTTCTATCGCTCCGCGGAGGGGCGTCGCGCGATTAGCGGCGCCTCCGAGATATACTCTTTGGCGCCTCCCGACTGCCCACGCCCACCCAGCGGGGGGGGGGGGCTCTTGGGCTTCGTATCCGATCTCAACCAATGAGCTTCAGACACCAGTTCGCGTCACAATAATAGCGGGAAGTTTAAATGCAGCGAGATAGCAAAATTATCACCCCCTTACAAGACACTGACAGAGACTTATGAAGCATTTCTTTAAAATATTGTTTCTTGTACACCTTCATTCTGTTATTTTCGGTTGGTTACCGTTGAAAATTGTCACTTTCTACCAGTTTCAAAATGTTTCTCAACACTTCTCGCTCTCCATGCAACATGGCGACCAGCGTCTGGTCTGGCTCTTCAAACGAAGTGTCCGTGATGTGGACACGTGGTTCGTGACGCAAACTGGTGATGCGCAGAACCAGCTAAAATCGGTGCACCGGAGGAACCCACCCATGTATTTCCACCATGCGCCCACCCCAGACGATGAGGCCGTGGCAATACAGCCCCACCTTGCCCAGCCTCGCTTCATTAAACGCCTTCGGTTAACTGGCACTGGAACAGTCAAATCCTGTAACATATTCTCCCTTCGTCTGCTCCTCCTCCTATTTTATCCTCTTCCCTTTTCACCCTCTTCTTCTTCCTCCTTCGCCTTCTTCCTTTTCTTCTCCTCCTTTCCCTCCTTCTTCTTTCTCCTTTCAAAGATCGAACACGTATCTTCTTGGAATTACAACACCATCCATTTCTACGCCTTCCAACATCATGGAATTCTGTCTTCGTCCATTTTTGTTGCCTCCATGACTTCTTTCATCTCTTCATTTATATAATAATTCATTCAGTTATTTCCCGATATCTTATTTTCTTGTCTAATCTTCTTTTAAGCGGCCTTCAGTGTTTTTGAGAAATCTCGTTTCTGCTGCTTCAAGTTTGCATTAATTTGAATTTTTGTTGTCCACGATTCACTTCCATACGGAAGAACAGGTGCAGCCATGTCCTTAAAAATGTCCTTGTTTCTATTCTTGGCCTCGTGATGGACTCTAGGGACGGTGGTCCAAAGTATCACACAGGATTCACGCTTTCAAACTTTGTAAATATGTGATTTATGGCACAATCTTTTTTTAATATTTTTTTTCTATGTTTGCATGTTTCTGTGATATTTTGGAGAAAGTCGTGCTTAATGTAATTTAACGTTTTTTGGTACTTATTGCACGTTTTTACTTTTGTCTAGACGTTAAGTATTCTATATTAGGACTTTTTCGTAAATTATCGTAAAATTGAAATTAATGCACATTATGAATAAATAGCATATTTTTAGAATCTCGCCCTGAACTATGACTTCGCCATTTTAATCTGTACATTTTGAAATTCTCGAAAGTTTGACAGAAAGTCTACTAAGAACTTATTCCTCTTTCGTAAAGTGAATTACACAATCAAACCCTTCGTTGCCAGTAGTACGTGAAAAATATGCGATGGCGCGAAGTGAAAGGACCTTGGGAAAGGGTTGCTTTCCTGCCGGTTTGCAGTCCAACAGACGGCGATCAAGTACTGCACGGACAAAGTTATGTCCATGCTGCCGCGTGAGCATCTGCTAAGTACTCGACATTACTCTGTGCAATGGCACCCGCAAATTAACGGGAAATTCCCCTGACACGCTAGGCATTTCGTAATTACTAGTTGAAGAGAAAGGAAAGGCGTTTGTGGTGAAGACATTCCATGCAGATAGTTCGTATTGTTCCGATCTCTCAAGGGTGGTTAGAGAAAGGAAAATTTCGTCATTTTAATGTGCTTCTATTTCGTGTGTGTCGTAGGAGGTAATTTTTGGCGAAAGACGTCATTTTGTTAGAAAAACCCAACTGTAGATGGATGAACCCAACTGTAGAAGATTCGGAAAACCAATTAAATATTTACAAACGAAAAGCAAGAATTTGGAAAATGAGTAAACAAAATAAACGAATTTGATAATGTATATGTTACTCATTTATATTCTTAATCGTGATGTTTAACTATTTATAGTGCATCATTGGCTCTTTAAAGTACATGATTGCGTGCATATTTTCGACCTTGATATTGCTTGAAAACCCTTCCTTCACTCATCACTCAACATCGAACGTCAGCTGAGTAGAACCCATTACGCAGCCAGGAAATTTTTGTGAATACAGACCCTTTTTACTCTGCACAAGTGGATGGATTACTGAAACAACGTTAGCACATAGAATGTAAAAGATTCTGTATCGCCAGAAAATTGAATGAAGATCTTATAAAATAATATATTGTTATATTCCTAACCAAGACTCTAAAAGTTTAAGTTTGTTTGAAACTTCGATCTCATTACATAGTAATAATAATAATAATAATAATAATAATAATAATAATAATAATAATAATAATAATAATAATAATAATAATAATAATAATAATATAGATTTTGCTGTTGTTAATACTACAGAATTCATCTTATAATACATTCAATACAATCTGTTAATTCACGCACTCGCTTAAGGGTCTAATTTTTTCCATCCTTTCTTTGTTTCACGTCACTACAATTCTCTTCATAAAGAAAAAATTAAATTTGAAGAAGTATCTGAAATCTAGCTATAGACTTATCCTCTTGCTCCATTAATTATTTTTAAGGCTTCTCTAATTTTTGACAACTGCAGGGGACTTCACTCACTTGGTTCCAGCACACGTGTAAATTCGGACTCGTGCTGCACACGTGTAAATTGGGGCTGGCGCTGCTAGGGAGAGTCACTAGTTCTTCTGCCGATAAATTAGTGCAAACTGCTATGGTCTAAATCAACGCCAATACCATGTCTCTCCTTTACATAGGAAAATAAATTAAAAGTTGCATCAAATATGTTTCACATACTACAATATCTTATTGAACTAATTTTTGAAAGTTTTAGCTGTATTCTTGCATAAAGAAAAAAACATTGAGATGTGTTTAATTTGAGGAAGTTAAAATGAAACAATAAGTCATCACGAATGTCGTGAACAGATTTTCGACAGTTTTGAAGAAGGCATCATCAACTAGCACGTGTATTATTATTTTATCACATCGTTTTAGAATTTCTCAAATACAACCTGACCTTCGATTTGAGCGCTGCTCACAACCGCGGAAACGATTCGACTTCGTTCGATTTAATGCGTCGTTAGTGACTTATTTTCCAATGCCGATCGCGTAAAGGGCGCCTCCGTCGGCTGAGCTGCGGGGCAGGTGATCCGCGGTGCAACCTGCTCCCGGGGAAATCCAGGCCGGAGGGAAACCCGGGCCCCGCTCCCCACGTAACAACCCACTACGGCTCGCCGCCTTTAGAAATTCCTTGCAGATGCATTTCCCACAACAGACAAATTTCCTGCTTCGTTGATGGCAATTGGATTCATTAAATAGTTTAATAAAAGGAAGTGAATATACGAATGGGCCAGACCGAAACTCATTAAAACAGTTTTAGTAGTGTCTGAGTAACTGAAACCATTGTTATTTCATAAAATATGGATCTGCGAATGAATGAAACTGTTTGAATTCTGATTTCGGTATTTAAAAGATCTCCTTAATTTCAGGTAATTTGTTACATCATTTACTTGTTGCGAAGTTACTTGTAGTGTAAACACCAGCTATTGACTTTTTCCAGAGAGGAGAAATTGTTATTATTTCTTTATATTAAATTATCGATAATTTGTTCTCTGAATAGGAAAACAACGTCAAAACCTTTGATTAATGGAAGTTCTATACCATTAATACTAATTTCGGAATTGTTTATTTTAAAATATATGAAAATATTTTGTATCTCAAAATCAAAACGATAAGTTTGTATTAAATAGTGAAAAAAAATTCCAGACCAAAATAATTTTATTACTCGAAACCGAAATATCATTTGAAACGTTTGATGCCTTGGTATTTACTCATATCTGTACATAAATAAAAGGGAATATGCGTTTGTCACATACAGATGAAAAACTACTCGACCGATTTCGCTGAAATGTTTACTTATTCACTATTAGTTCACACTAATAATATTCTTATTTATTATTGGGAGTATTTAAAGAGTGTTTTGAATAAAATCGGACATGTGGGTGCATTGGTTTTACAAAGTTAATCGTCGAGGTGGACTCAGAGATTCGCAGAGGACCTTGCTTGAAATGCGATCTATGAATATCTTTTTCATTACTACATTCTATCCTTCGATTTATAAAATCGAATAACATCGAAGTTGCGATCTAGAAAGCAAGAAGTCTGAACTAAATGCCAGCGGTACACAACATTATTCGAATATTTGATTTTTAAAGAGAAGTGTAATGAAGTAAAGTGTAGTTAATACGTAGTTAATCTTCATAGAACAATTTGGTTTTTAACTTGAATTGTGTTTATTTTTATACACTACAATATCGAAGCATTGCCGAGTCCGCTAGTTGTGATATAAAGAGAGGTTTGCATTATAAGAAATTATTTCAAAGCCATCAGTGTAGGCGAACCCACGGTTAGGGTTCGCCTACACTGAATTCGCCACTGTCCCGCAACACACGCTTTGCATCGCGATTGTCCCTTTCACTGGCTCCGTGAGTCATTAAAGAGTGGGAAGAATGTGGTTGAGTGAACAAGTAGAATTGGAATTTGACTATGGAAGAGGTCGAACGGCGCAATTAGTGCTCGTTTACGTTTTAGCATTGGACAAGTTTGAAAAAGGCAGAGGCGAAGTGGTCTTCCTTGGAAAAGTAGCTGAAGGTCTACCTCATTTGCGAACGTGCAGGCGCATGCGGTCAAGTTAGCACTAGACATCCGAGAAATAGCTCCTTGCTTTGGGGTGGACGGGGGATTGAATTCTCTGGAAATTCATGAGTAGAGGGAACAACGAAATTCGCCCCACAAACAAGGATAAAATATTTAAGATTTATCTTATTCATAAACATCTCTTCAGTACTGCGTCTTTTCCTAAGATGGTTACCTACATGAAGACTACATGTGAGAACTGTTGGATTGATCGATTATGATGATGATGATAATAATAATAATAATAATTATTATTATTATTATTATTATTATTATTATTATTATTATTATTATTATTATTATTATTATTATTATGTGGTTTGATTTAAATGATGGTGCAATGAATGAAAGGCGAAGGAAATAGGGGAATCGCGAAAAAAGTTCCCCTTCCCCGAGAAAAAAAATCTGTAATTCCCAACGTTAGTGTAGTTGTAATAAACGTGATTGTATGAAAAAAGGAAAGTATCAGAACGGATTTCTCATTCAGTGAATTATACGCGCCGTTATGTAACGAGCGTGCTTGTTGATACAGCAAACTGAATACCTGTTAGAACGGTCTTGCATTAATTGTGTGTATGCAGCTTTCAGGAATCTGTTGGCTGCAAACGACACTTTTTCTCAACGATTAGGTAAATCCTTCGGATTGTTTCGAACGGATCCCGGCCACCTGGCGCTGTCCGCCATCGCATCGGTGTCGGGGCAGGCGTGGGCCTCGCCGGGGGCGGAGGAAGCTGCAGAGTGGCGTCCGTATTCGGAGAGTCCCCAGCGGGCTCGCACGCGTTGTTTGTGTATTCTTTGCGCGGCGGCGCGGAGGCGAGGCGGCGGCGAAGGGGCGTGGGTTTGTGGGCGGACCTGCGCGGCCGCTGCCTCCTCCGTCATGCGCGTTCCACGCGCGCGCCGCGGTTTTAGCACTTTCGCGCGCCGCGCCGCCCCACGCCGCCCCGCGACGCCTCGCGCCGCCCCGCGCCGAGTGAGCGACCGCTTCCGCACGGCGCGCCACGGCACAGCCCACAGCCCCGTGGGCAGTGCCCGCGCTACACAATTATGGGCCCCGAGCAATGCTTAAACGTAGTTCCCCCCTCTCTCCGAAACAAATAACAGAAATTGCGTTTAAACTAAACGTTGTTTTTAAATATATTTTAAATATAGTTTGAGGTAAAAGTACTTGGTAATCAAGTAACACAATTTCCACGGTAATCTTAAAACGATGAAAAAATGGTTTCATTAGTGTTTAATAAAATCACTTGTTAAACACATGAAATAATAATATGGGTTTCAGTAGAACCTGTTGTAATATTAGCGTAATATCATTCATTTCAGAGAGTTCTAATTTATGACTTTAATGACTATGTTTAAGGTAAAAAATTAATTGAAAAATTTATGAAATACAGACTTCTGTACCTCGACATATTAAATTATGTTAACGATTTTTTCAAGTTCTAATTTATTTTTTTTATTTTTTACTATTTTCCCCCATCAGTCCCATTATCGGGCTCCTTGACTTTCGGGCAATCGCCCGAGACCCCGCAGGGTAAGGGGCCCAATAATGAGACTGATCGAAAAAAATGAGTTAAAAAATTGAAAAAGAAATTGGTACTTAGAGAAAATATAAAGAGAGAAAATACATTTCGTAATTTTATGAGCCACGGTACAGTAGTCTGATATTTCATAAAGTTTTCAATTAAATTTTTATCTTAAATAGTTAATTATAGTCATTAATTATAATGCAGTACCGTGAAATAATTCAAATGACGTTAACAATAAAATAAGTTATATTGAAAATCATATTTATTATTTCATGTATTTAACAGCAAGCGCTTTTATTAAACACAAAGTAAACATAACAACATTTTTTAGTCTTTTAAGCTCACCGTGGAAATTGTAGTATTCGATCACTAAATACTTTTACTTAAAACTGCTATTTAAAATATATTTCCAAAAAACCTTTTCTAGCTTAAACGTTTTCATTTTTGTTATTTGTTGAAATAAAAAAATCCTTACAATTTCTTGACACAACTTTCACTCTGTTAATTTTTCCTGTGGGGGTGCTACCATTCAAAAGTGTCCCGGGTACAAAATTGTCTAGCTCGGCTCTGCCCGTGGGCGCGTGCGAACTCAGTGAAGAGGCGAGTGCCACTAGGTAGCGATGGTAGAATGTAGGACCTTACATTTTTAAACAAATCGCATTTTGGAAACAAGGGTGTAGCATTTTATACCATTATAAAAAGTAAGGCAGCATTTTGTAGTATTTGTTGAGAAAATTGTTATTAAGGATGGACTCTTTGAGATAAAAAATATTTTGATGTTTTTTAGATTCTCCCATTAAAATTAGGAAATAAGTGAAACTAATTGTGTATTTCGCCATTTGTGAACTTCAACAAATACAAAGGTGTTAGAAGTATAAGAAATAAGGCGTGTGCCGTAGGCTTAGGGCCTTCCCTTCTTCCCGTGGCCGCCGTACAGTGGACTGAGGAAGCTGATACCGCTTGAGAAACCCTCAGCGTGCAGGCTTTCAGGATCTGCTCTTTTTTTTATTATTATTTTTTGCTTTGTTTGGTCAGTAAAGTCTTAATTATAAATGCGATTGTTAATCACGTGACTAGTATTATGATTGTTAATCACGCGAGTATTGGTTGGTTGTATTTCCTGGTTTGGACATGGTTGTCAAGGATTCTATTGCTAAAACATTCTCCCTCAAGTTTGTGCTAGCATTCACTGTGACACTGACATGGAGAAATTTGTTTTACTTGTCTGATATAACGTTCAAGTAATAATTCCGGCCGATGTTTAACAATCACAGGGACTGAATATGCAGCAAAACCATAGACTCGCTTAATACTTGAGGGTGCGGCGGGTTGCGTAGAGCTTCTGTTCAGGGGCGGTTGAAGCAGCATAAACGCAATCATCATCAACATCCCCACTTTGCGTCTATGTGCGATAGACAATCGCACATTTCCGTTGTACTATGCATTTTTTTGTTTGCGCAATTGCTAGCAATAAGTTGACAAAGTTTTCTCGCAATCAGAGGAACCGTACGGCAGCGCATAAAATACGAACATACTTTGATATGTATACGTTAGATGACAGTTCATACATTGAAGTATCATGTTAATATGTTGATTGTTTCCTAAACTTTCTTTATCACATTCATTGGTTTTGAAAATCGCGTTTTTTTTAGTATCTTGTATTCTAACTGTATTTTCTCCAAATGTCTTGTATTTACTTGACCGATCTGGAGACTCATATAAGGCTCATGATCCGTCATGGTTGCACCCATGACTCCCGAGTTATTTGGTGACAGATTGAGTGTGTGAATGTGATTTTTTTCATTACCTTTGTGAGTAAGAAACCAATGGATGGTTTTCAAGAAATAGTACGTCAGAACGGACAGTGAAAATAAAGCATTACTACCTTTTAGAGTGGGTTATATACAAAGAAAAACGGCATTAATGTGCTAGAGATTGTATCAAAAATCCGCGTCCGCCCTTGTCTATCACGCACTGTCGTCCCACATAATAGGCCTATGCCACTGCTGCGTTCAATAATCACTGACAAGGTGTGCCATAAAACTGTTTTCGTCTTTCCCATATCACGTCGACCCAAATTTTCAACAACAACACTTGACCATCCCGAAAGAAGACAGTCCACAATATATCCATCATGAGCACTGGGGTTAAGCCGAGCGCCCAAACCCAATAGCTCCCGCCTGTTAAATAAGCCCCGCACATACATCTCTGGACTTTCCCAATAGCTCTAGAAGAAAGAATTGTTTAACATTCTATCATCCCTCGGAGTAGTGAGGTCAGATAGAAAAGTGGTAACTTTCAACATATCGTAGAATATTTTCTGCCGAACATTCGAGAATTTCTAAATCCGGCAAACAGTGAGTTAAAAACGCTGTTGTAGGAATATTTTTGAAAATTTCAATGAGCAAGTACTACCATCAGTGAGATAACATGCCGACCAAAAATCAATGAGCCAATGTCAGACTCTAGGAGACTGAACGTATGAAAAAGACAGTTGACCTTTTCATTAAACCATAGTCAAATTTGGAATGATATGTGTTACAAAATATATATGATATGTGTTACAAAAGTAAAAGTGAGTGCTCTTCAGATCAATCAAATTTGCTTATCGAACAATGCCTGTTCAAAGAAAAACATGGGTTATTGTACTTGAACATCCTCACATCACCGTCCTAGAGCTGTTGAACTCCCCGAGATCTCTAGAGCCGGAGCTAGCTCTCCAAAGCCAGCCCGTCCCTCCGCGCCCAACATCTGTGCGTGCTTGGTTTTGATTTCAATTACAGGACAGATGGTCACCTCACAAGTGAGCACCCGCCATGTGTTAGATGTACGGGACCAAGGTGGGGTGACTAATTCATTCGAGATGTTAAAGGAAGTCGAGGGTTTCGGCACCGGGGTCATGTGATTTCTGCTGGTTGGTTAGTTGACCATTTTCTCGGGACTTGAAAATGTGTGACGATAGAAAGTGCTTACATTGGATTGCACTGTTGTCAATAGCCGTCTGGGCTGCGGCATCAATCAGAGGCGAGAGTTTGCCAATAGTTTCACTGATGTAATGTGTCCCTGAAGAGGACCACGGAAGAATGGGCGAAACACATTAAAAGTCCACGTCGCAGCGTTCCCCTGTCATCTGTTGCAGTTAGGAGAGGAACCAGCTTTTTTTAAATTAATTTATTGCAGAATGAGGTGATTATACAACGCTCTGCCATACGACTTTTCAGTTGTTACGAGCGAGCATTTTCAGACGTAAAAGATGAGTAGGGGTGGCGAAGGCGACTGCCCACTAAACATTACCATGAAGCAATGCGAGTATTAAAGTTGGAGAATACATATTGCTGACTGTTGATGGAAGGATTATCTCAGCGAGATTACGGAGGAAGATGTGAAAGAGGAGTCGGTTGCGTAGATGTGAAAGAGAGGTTGCTCTCTACCTAGATTGAAATGAGATACACCGGTAACTGAGGGTAGATCTGGGAAGAACATGGGAAAGTTTGGTGATGTAAGTAAGGATGGGTTCTATGCCTAGGCCTTTGTGAAGATTTGTATTGCTTATATACCGTGGAGCGTTGAATGCAGTTCTGAGGACCTTATTTTGGCATATTTGAATACACTTCCACTTACACGTGCACTCACTACCACACAGGTCGAGAGACCAGTCGTGCTCTTAGAGCATGTCCCAACGAGGGCGGTGCCCAGCTGAGGGGAAATATCTAGTGGGCAAAATCACTAGCAAGCCGACGTGTACATTCACTACACTAAAGAGACCAATGACAACAGCAGTTACGAGTCGGTTAATTGATTAGTGATTCCGGCTGCTAACGTCATTAGTTTCGTACGATTAGTTCATGTTTTATAGCGAGAAGTGGCTGTGATTTCACCCGCTGGATGGCGAGATCCGGCGCCGACCTTCCCGTCTGCTTGTAGGGGTTTTCGTAACAAAGTATCTCCCATCTGCGGGGCACCGTCCTAGCCGGAACAAGCTCAAAGTTCCCTGTCATGTGTGCGGAAGTGAAGTGGATGTAAGTCTGTGTGTAAGTAAGGGAAAGGTTAGGATAAGGAAGACGAAGGAAAGGGCGGGCGCGGTTCGTGGATCTACAGATCAGAGCTGCCGGACCATTCTCCTCCAGTCAGCGGCTGAATTCGATCTCGCTATACAGCTAGAGCCGAAAATCCTACCACCGTCGGGACTCGAACCTTAGGACCTCCCAGTGAATGGCAGTGCAATGAGATGAATTGAGCCACCTAAGTCTGTTTGACGCGTCGGGAAACGCTAATCAATGAATGAAAGCAGTCCCACCCCCGCCCCCGCCTCCATCTCCCGCTCGCGCGCGCGTGCGCCGTGCGTCGGGTGCGATTGAGACGTCGTCGTCTTGGGAGGGAGGGGGCGGGGCGCGCGCGCAAAGGTCGGAGGAGGCGGCGCAGGCGGCGCGTGCGCTCAGAGGCGGAGGTCGGCGCTCGCGGGCGGCGGCACAAGGGCGGCGTTGTGCGCCCCCGCCCCCGCCCCGCCCCGCCCCCTCCGGCGCCGCACAGACCGCCACTGTTTCCGGCGCGCGCGAAGTCGCGGGCGACAGGGCGGGCGGACGAGCGGGCGGCGTCCTGGGCCCCGCCGCGCACCGCACGACGCCGGGGGTCCCGGCCCCCCGCCGGCCGGCCTCCGCGGCGGCGGCGCGGGTTGTTCCAGTTGGTTCCGGTTCTGCCTCCACTGGCCGGACCTGCATTTGTCGCCGTCGTCATTGGAGAGGCCGTTCATTGATTGCTTGATGATAGTAATTGACAATGATGGATGGTTAAATGAACATGATATATAGCGAGGCAAGTCTTTCACGTCGTGTCACATTCTAATACGGATACACAGCATGACATTCGAACCGCAAATGTCGAGACCAGCACCATCTGCTACCGCTATGAATTAAAGTTTGTTGCTGATTATCAATTGCAGATTGCCTGCAACGTTTTGTTGCAATGAATATCATGAAACTAAATATCTATAAGTGTTTTTATTTATTAATTTATTTGATACTACAAGTAGGCAACTAGTTCTTTCGAATCAGGATCGTGATTGATGTCGCAACCATTAATATTAATTTTGTTTCATATGAGACCAATATAATGTCACATCCCTACAAATCAATGGGCGTGACCATTTGTGTGCTCCCTTCCGTGATAAATGACCTTTAATTGGTTAAAATGGAGTTGTTGGCTACTCAATGTTGACAAATGTTCACTATAAGGTATAAATCAGAATAAAATTATTTGGTGAGTTTCTTTCACAGTGCGAGTAACAAGTGATCATGACCTCCAAACATTGAAGCTTTTTTCATTTACATGTCGTACGATGTACATATGCATGTGAATTATTTTCTTTCCTTTAGGTACATGTAGATGTCTCATATTCCTTGACTAAACAATTGATGGAAATTAGTCGACTTGTACTGAGAAATAATTTGAGGAGTATTTTAAAGTGAGAAAACTTGTAAATTTGGTACTTTTCAGTAAAATAATACCCAGCGAATACGGTATAAACAGAATTAGAAACACGAAAGCGAGTAAAACTGGAGATAAAACTACCTTGGAGAACGTCCATGTCACATGTCGAATACATTCGAACAAGTCGGCGCCAATACGACTTCTCCTTGCACTCCGTCTCGAAATACCACGTATTGAGCTACAAGCGGAGGCCATTAGGATTGCATTACAGGTAACGAGGGTGAAAAATAGCCGCGTTAAAGGCGGTTGCGCAACGCCGAGAGGCTGCCAGGGGGAGTCGCGTGGCGGTGGCGCCGTCTAGCGCCGGCTGAAGCGCCGCCCGCGGCCGCCATTGGGCCGCAAGGGGAGCGACGCCGCCGTCGCGACGCCGCCGCCACCGCCGCCGACGGTAGGCGCGCCGCCACATTCCTGCGCGCGCGCCGGGCGCCGCGGCGGCGCCGACGCCGGCGCTCGGGTTGCACGGCGCTCGGCGACGCGACGCCACGCGTCGCGACGCGAGGCGACGCAGGGCGTCTCCCGCCCGTCCGTCCGCCCGTCCGCCCGTCCGCCCGTCCGCCCGTCCGCCCGTCCGCCCGTCCGCCCGTCCGCCCGTCCGCCCGTCCGCCCGTCCGCCTGTCCGTCCGCCCGTCCGCCCGTCCGCCCGTCCGCCCGTCCGCCCGTCCGCCCCCGTCCGCCCGTCCGCCCGTCCGCCCGTCCGCCCGTCCCCAGTCCGCCCGTCTGATCGCTGACTGACCCGACTCCGACTGACGTCCGACCGACCGACCGACCGACCGACCGACCGACCGACCGACCGCTCGTCCGTCTTTCCGTCCCTCCATCCGTCCTCTGGTCCGTCCGTTTGTCCGTCCGCCCGCCCGCCCGCCCTTCCCCCACCCGTCCGACTGACCGACCGACTGTTCGATCGACCGACCGACCGCTCGTCCGTCTTTCTGTCCATCTTTCTGTCCGTCTTTCTGTCTGTCCGTCTATCCGTTCGTTGGTCCGTCCGTCTGTCCGTCAGCTCGCCCGTCCCTCCGTTCGTCCGCTCCCCCCCTTCCCCCACCCAACCGTCCGTTTGCCAGTCCGTCCATCCGCCCGCCTGCCCACCCGCTAATTTGACCATGAACGAAAGTTCCTACGAGAGCATTCGGTGCTTTCTCCCTTCCATCCGCAAAATTCTATAACAACATTTCTGGAATAACTTCAGCTTCCCACTTCAAAGTAGGTAAATCGAACCCTTAAAAAAACAGCCTCTATACTAGTTGTACACGGTTTCTGAGGCCCTCAGGCTAAGCAAGAATAAATTTAAAAAAACAAACAGCATTCGGAGCAGTAGATTCGTAGACGAATTTGACAATATTATGCTCCTCAGTAGTAGTCCTTCATCGTGGTCCTATGAAGATCGATAAACCTGTGTTGTTTAGGTGAGTATATTACCCTAGACCTTCACACTGTGGTCTACTGGACCGTAACAACATTTCAAATTCACATCAAGTGAAAACTTCTGACGACAGCTGCATAGGGGTTTACGTAAATTTGAATTAAATTGTTACCTTGCTATCATGCTACTTACGTCTCAGTTGGTGGAATTCTTACCGGGGATAAAAGCTAATTCGTCAGTGGTACCACTAGGGCCTGCTGGACCCCAGTTTGTTGATTTTAATTGTTCTGCACAAAAAATCGTAATTCATATTCCTTAACCTATGTGTCAGTGGGAATTCATGACGTATTAGTTTCATTTGCATTCTCGTGTGACACGATTTCAACGTGTATTTTTTATCATTCTGTTAAAATCTATAAAAAATTATCGGTTAAAAATAGAATAAATTTTACTTTTTAAATTCCATTTTTGTGTTTTCTTTCTTGTTTTTATACATTCTTTAATGAAAATAAAATACAATAACACCTTTGTGAATTGTACAAAATTTTCGGAATCTTTTGTAACTATAAGAATCTTTGAGGTCCCTGAGACCTCACTGCGCAGTTTATGTCACAAAAAATAAGTGTGTAGTTGCAGAGTTGATGTAATGACGGAATGAGACATTTGGGACGCGGGGAATCCATGAGAAAACCGGAATCTCATTTGTCCATACAAATTTCACATCGACATACCTGAATAGAAACCCTGGTGCTCAAAAATGGAGCTTGAACGTTAGCAGAAGAATTATAGCGTGTAAACTTTCAATTGTACTGACGAATTGAAAAGAAAAAGAGTTGAGGAAACATACATAATAGGATACGTTGCAAATCTTGAAAGAACGATGTTTATGTCGAAACATCTTTAAGTATTTGAATAACATTGAATGGATACAGTTCACGTTCACTTGTACTTGGGTGTTTGTAATCGCGGTGTGCGTAAAAAAGAGAAGCACGAGGAAAGCAGTGTAAACAGCTTGCTATTGGCTGGGGCGCTAATTGGGTTTCCGAGTCGTGAGAGCAAGTTGCGCAGTGTGCAACATCGCTTTACTCCCCCCCCCCCCGGCCCGTTCCGTTGACTGTAACATTGCCTATTCTGCTATGCAGCTACACTGACCGGGAGATCATAGGGTTCGTGTTTCGATTGTAGCGGATTTTGGACGCTAGCAAAAGAGTTTTAGGTTGCATTAAGTCGCAGTTTGGATCAGAACTCCAGCGGCTCGCGGTTCTGGTCACTAATTTCCTTTCTTTCCCTGGCCAACAACAGGCGAATGCTGAAGTAGTACCCTCAACCACGACACGGACCGCGCTCGTTTTTACCTTCCTCTCCCTTTTCGTATCATTTCCTCTTATTCCCATACACTTATGTTTACGTGCTCTTCACACATGTCGAGAGATCTCTGAGGAGCATAGAGCTTGTCCCGACTGGGGCGCTGCAACATCCCCACACGCCCTGTCAAAGCCCCTCCTGCTCCGCCACAGCTCCTCCTGTGGTGCCACAAATCATTCCGCGCGGCCACAGCTCTACCCGCCTCCCCACACTTTTTCCTTCCCTGTCACAACTCCGCCCGCCTCGCCACAGCTCTTCCGGCCCCGCCACATTTTTTCTCGCCTTGCCATATTTTTGCCACGCCGTCACTGCTCCGCCCATCCCATCACTGCTCTTTCCACCCCATCGCTACGCCTTACGCCCCGTCACTGTTCCTTTCGCTCCGTTACTGCTCCTTCGGGCCCATCACTGCTTCTTCCGGCTCGTGACTGCTCCTTCCGCTCCGTCACTACTCCTTCCGCCCCGTCACTGCTCTTTCCGCTTCGTCTCTGCTCTTTCCGACCCATCACTGCGCCCGTCATTGCTCCTTCCGCCCCGACACTGATCTTTCCGCCCCGTCACTGCTTCTTCCGCCCTGCCACAGCACTGCCCACTCCACCACAGCACCGCCACAGGTCGGTCCACTCCGCCATAGCTTGGGCCGCACCGCTCCAACGTTTCCCGCCCCGCCATTCTTCGGGCGATTTTTTTTCTCGTATGTCTTCTTGCCCTCCACGATTCTCCGTGTCCGTTTCAGCCCCTGACGTTGTAACGAAGATAAATTGTGTAAAGCTAATTTTTGTCTGGCAAAACGGATATCACTGAACAGAGAATGCGTACAAATGTCTACACAGCCCAAAGTATCTGTCGGTCTCAGCCCCAATCACGAATTGTTTTTAATATTTTTAAACGCTTTCGATTTTGTTTTATCTCTGTAGAAATGTAACAAGGTTTCTCAATTCGTCTTATTTTATCCCTTCGTCAACATTGAATACATTATTAAACATTGGCGTCTTTTCTACGCGTTTCTAAAGTTTCCCTGTGCGTTCATTCGTCCTGACATTCGTTTTGCATTATTATGGAAAATGCTTGACACAGCGAAGCCAGGCGAGGTCTTGTTTTGTCTTGACAGTTCGGCATTTAGTTTGAAAACTAATTTGTTACGCAATAACGTGGAATCATATTGTTCGATTTTCGTAGTATTCGGTAGTAATGCTCCTTGAATTCATTAAAAGGGACGTGCAGGTAGAGACCTTTTTTAATGAAGGGCGTCGATGTGCGGCTGATCTTGGAATGTAAGGTTTTTGGACGTGGGGAGTACTGTTCACAGAAGTACTAGTTGCGTATGCGCATAAGAAAGCGCTTGGTTGCGGGTGGGGGAGGCTGGAGGCGCTCCAGGGGAGTGGTGCAAATGGTGTTGCCGTGTTAGGTATGTGCCCCGGCGGCGCGCTTTATGTCTCCGCTGGCGCCGGCCCCTGCCTCTGCCTCTGCCTCGACCCTGGCGCGGCGCGCGACTGCAATTACCTGCGCGGGCACGTCCTTCGCCTCCGCCCCGCCCCGCCCCCCGCCCCTCCGCCCCTCGCCCCGCTCGCCGCCACTCCCACGCTCCTCCGATGTAGCGCAGAGGAATTCACTGTTCCATGAAATGAAAAAAACAATCAGGGATTTTTTCCTTTTTATGAAACAGTTTATTTAGTTTAAGTTGGTGTCGCAATTCCACTGCAGTGGTCGTAGTCGAAAATTAACATGATAGTCCTTCGCCTCCCCACTCCTCCCCTACTATCCCACTACCCCACTCCTACTCTCCTCCGATGTAGTCCAGAGAAATTCGCTATTCCCTGAAATGAAAAAAGAAATCAGGGATTTTTTTTTACTTTTTAGGAAACATTTCAGTCGGTAAACTTTATATGGCTTATGTTTGTGCCGCAGTTCTACTGGTCTGGTCGTAGTCAAAAATTAACACGATAGCCCAGTCAAATTAGACGAATCGAGTGACTTAAATTTCAGCGTGAAAGCCGGCGTGGATACCTACTGCATATCATACTCAAAATCCTGGATGATGGGGTAAAAATCGGGGATGAAGAAGCTGTTGAATCGTGATTTTTGTGCTTATTACTTATAGCTCCGTTACTACGGAGAATTATGCCTCAAATAAAATTAATGGAAATATATAATTTCCCACTAAAAAATCTAATAATTTTTGTAATAGGATTTATATTTTTGAAGTTAAGGAGTGAACAAAATATCGATATATTAAAAAATATTGATTTACTGGAGATACACCATTAGTTTAAAGAAAGTTTCGTGTAATGATCTCTTATGAAGTTACTCGAAACTTCTGACGTTTTCTGTGAAAATGAGCTCAAATTTGCGAATTTTCAGGAACGCACATATAAAATTGCCTCAGTAGACTTTCTCAGTATGTTTGACTACTTTATAGCCTTCTAGCACTGTAGTTTTTCAGTTGTTCTGACGTGGATTTACATCAATGATTACGTTTTCGAGTCAAATGACCAAAAGATCCAACATCATATTATGTGATTTTCAGAGTTCATGACAAAAAAGTTAGTTTCCAATGAATTGGTGCATTGTATGTATTGTATTTGCTTAAACTTAACTTGGTTTTATTACAAAAAATTTCGAAATGTTTATAAAAGATTAAAAACTTTATTGTAACTTTTAACGTATTTTAGAGTGTAGGGCTCATATATCTTATCTCTTGCTATTATTAACCAGTTTTGTGATATAAAATCTATACTTTAAGAAAATAAAAAAAAACAACAATGGAATGAACGTTTAAGTCATGTTTTCAATGCGTTTTTTGGTTGTGTGAAGAAGTTCAAAAAGGCTTTATTCTACCACGAGCAACCGTGTGTGAGAATGAGAATAGAGTTAGAGTAGCGAATATTTTTAAGTTCAAAGAACGATTTTTCGAAAATTTTCAAGTGCAAAGATTAGTGATGTCGCAACGCCATGTCCAGCAATCGTGTAACAGAATGTGTCGGTTTGCTGGAGCCAGAACCTAGCACCTCCCTGCCTGTGAAGATTCTATTGCGACTTGAAAGAAGCGCGTTCAGAGCTACGTAATGGGCGTTTGAGCCCAGTGGAGGAAAAGGTCTCGCGAAGGGCCTTCACCACCCACCCCGTCGTGGCGCCGCTGGCGACCCACTTCCCGCTCCAGCATGCCCTGACACGCCCTTAAACACCTTTACACGCACTAACACGCCTCAAAACGCGCCGCTCCTCGTCTCCCTGCCCCGGCTCCAGAAGTCAAGCGACGCCACGCCACGTCTAATCACACCACGCCACGCAACGCCACGCCACATCTAGCAACGCCACGCCACGTCTAGTCACGCCACGCCACATCTAGTAACGCCACGCCACGTCTAGTCACGCCACGCCACGCCTAGCCACGTCAAGCCACGCCACACCACGCCTAGCCACGCCACGCCACGCCGCATCTAGCCACGCCACATCTAGCCACGCCACGCCACATCTAGCCACGCCACGTCTAACCACGCCACGCCAGGTCTAGCCACACCTAGCCATGCCCGGCCACGCCCCTCACTACGCGATCGACACGATCCGCAGGCAGCGCGGTGGCGTTTGCATTTCCATCTGCCGCGCATCTCTGCCTCCGAGCACCGCGCTTTACGCGTCGCGGCGCCGGGCGACGTCGGGGCTCCGCGCGGGCGATCGCGTGCCAGCGGCTTGGACGGCGCCCAGCGCGCCGCGCCGCGCCCGCCGCCGCCGCCGCCGCGTCGGGGCGAACGTAAACAAAAGCACGTCGCCGCCACCGGCGCGCAAACATGCAGGAAGTGGGCAGCCCCGGGCGCGGCGCGGCGCGGTACTGATTCATTGATTAGTGTTTCTAGACGCGTCATCTGCTAAGGTCATTTGTCTCTTAAGAGTGGTATTTATATTTTATCTTGGCTATCATCTTCCCACGTTGGGTGGCAAGATCCAGCGCCGACCTACAGTTTGCCTGGTGGGGTTTTCGCTAACCAAGTGTTTCTTCCCAGCGGGGCACTGCTTCAACCGGAACAAACTCTAAGTTCCCGACTGGGCCCTGGACAATTGTGGTAAGTGTAAGTGTATGAGGGGGTGAGGATAGGTCTAGCAAGAGGAAGGACAGATCGCTCGCGGTCCGTGACCCGTTTGTTAGGGTACAGCAACCCTGGCATTCATCGGACAAACGATCGAAAACTACCGATCTGAGCAGCCAGTCGCTAGAATACTCCTGACAGCTGATAAATTCGACCTAGTGTCGAAAATCCTGCCACCATCCAGACTCGAACTCTAGAACCTCACGTTCACCCGCACAGTAGTAACAGTTGATGCTCTGAGCAACCTAAGCCGGTGATGACGCGAAAAATGTATGTTTAATGTACTTGAGCTAATTTAACTGCATGCCAATAACATAGCCAATTTGATCCGTCTGATTTGACTCGCTTCGCAGGAGCATTTGGAGGGCGAGAGCATTTGGAGGCATTTGGAGGGCAACAGCGAGAAACCAACATAGTGCTGTTTTATGGCTCTCATTTATATCTCCATAATTACTAATTGCTGTTCCGTGTGTGTGAAGTACACCACGGTTCCAAAAATGTAATTCTGAATGTATTATATGTTCTACTTCGTTAGTATGCATCTCCGGCACTTTAAATAGTTTCACAGGTATGTTCTTATTGATTTATTTGAGGATTTTGATTAGACTTGGAGGATACGAAAAAATCGACAGTTTCTCATCAGCGGACCAAACCGCGTTGATTAAGATCGATGTCATACGAGCGTTCATTGACGCACGTGTAACGCGCGATAAGTAACGCACGTCGTAGCGCGATAAGTCGCGCACAGTATCTTATGCGGATTGGGAAAAGCGCTCGTGTGCTGTTTCGCAGATAAAACGGTGTTATTCTACTACGCACGTTACTTCATGCGCATTAACGCAACGCTCGTGTGCAGGGCCCTTAACGGTTGGCTTGCCCCAAACGGTGGACCGGAAGGTTCCCGTTTGGGGCAAGCAATTGGTCAGGGTAAGTGACGGACGGATGGACAAACGAGCGTAGATAACATCGATTACTATTTAAAGAATTTTTTTCTTCGGGATACGTCACTCGTTCATCATTTAATATTTAGCGCAATTTTAAGTGGCCTTTTTTGAGTCATGAGTTCCACACAGCCTTTCATTTGTGAAAAAACATCTGAAAAAACAATCATTACTTCGCTAGCAGCGTAGGTTTAAATTTGTTAACAATTATTCCCGGTATTTTTATTATTCGCACCGCTCCTTTTCACAAACTGAAATGGGTTCACACCAACAATTACTTCTGTGAAGTCATGTAATTGAGAACGTAGCAGTGCGTTCCTGCGCTCGTTTGAGACAGGGGTCAAGGCCACGAAGACCAGGAGGAGAGAGTTGAGGTGACTTGATAGGGACTGTTGCTAGGGTACGTAAAAAGACGTGGCTATTCTCAACACTAATGATGCAATGGAAGTTCAGGAATGTGGACTGCAACGCTCTGGATAATTGCTACATACACTTACTCTTCAGTAGGCTTGTCATGCACCACACTAATACACTCTTCGCGAGTACAGAGCTTGCCCGGTTGGGGTGGTGTCACGCTGGTGGGAGACACCTGGTTGAGGAAAATCCCCACAAGCCGTCGTAGATCGGCGCCGGAACACGTCATACAGCGAGGGAAGATCACAGCCACCTCCAGCAATAAAACGCATTCGCTACACTTATGGGAATAATGACGTTAGCAGTTGACGCGCCTGGAATCATTTACCATTTAGTAGAGCTGCCCTATTACAGTGACTGAAAAGGAGAGGGGCTGGAGTGTGGAGGAGAGGGATCATGACTTCAGACAACAAAATGTATTGGTGGTCAACATTTTCCATTGGTACGTCATTTCTGTGATGCGAGTCCCCGATGAAACCCTTTGGGATGAATTTCCTTTTACCAATAAATACTAATTTATTTGTACACAATGTATTTTACAAATGTTGTAGAGAGTAATCTTGTTGCAATTGACAGATTCTCTGCGAGTCATTGCGTCTTTGGAAACAGCGATTATCTCATTGTGACACCGCGATTATCCAACGACAGTTGGCATTCTAAATAAAGAAAGACGTGGAACATTAAATGGGATGGTGCAATTGGGCATTTAGCAATGTCATGACATAAAACCTAGGGAATGAAGTTGGAAAAAGATAGTACATGAGAATTGGAATAAATAGAGAGATCTTCTGCTCGCGCCCGAGGGGGAATGTTGTATGCCCTATGATGTTTTAAATGTCCTTGTACGTGCAGAAATTAATGAACCAAGACTTTCGCAAATTCTTTGTCGACTCAAAACTCCCACGCGACAAGTACCCTATCTCAGCCAGACGTGTACGACCAAGAGCAAGTGCGCAAACTTGGCTCTCCCTCAAGTCGTCTATTTACGTACATAATTTCTGACATGGCTGCCATGACAGCTGCCTTCATTTTCGAACCACTTACTCGAATCACTGACGTTCATGCTAAGTTGAAAATTGTAAAATGCATATTTGCCTTGTACTTTGCTATTATACACAATAGAGTATTGTTTTGAATCGTAAAGCTCGTATAAAACAGATGAATTAAAAATGCTATTTAATTATCACAATTGTTTATTACACAACTTATATAAAACATTACGTCAATAACAAATTGTTAACAGAAGCGAAATATTAAAACAACATAAACTCTAAATTTCAAGCTAAAAAGGGAGGAGCAATACTGAATTTTCTGTGCATTACAATATGCACAATCATATGTACAACCTCATTTAATATTCTATAATAAAATTTACATACACATTTTTAGTACTCCTCCAGATGAACTAAAAAAATCATTATTATTCCCCCTTGTTTTTCTTGAAATTTAGAGTACGTATTGTTGTAATGCTTCGCTTCTGTTAACAATTAAATATTGATGTACTGGTTATCGGAATATATGCTTTGAAAAACACAGATGTGATGAATAGACAGCTATTTTTAATTTGTCTGATATGTAAGGCCTCTATGATTCAAAATATTAATATTTATGGACATTAGTGTGTTAATAATGAGAAGTGTCTCTCTTCAATTCGCCACGTAGTGAATAGCCTTAAATAACGTGTGGCCCGCTCGCCTTTAGTGGCCCAGGAAGTGTGTGATCTTGAATGTATTTATAGCCGCGCGCGGAGGCGGGGCGTGGCGGGGCCAAGTGGAAGCACTTGTTGGGCTGCTACTCGCGCGGAGACGCCTTGTCAGCCGCTCGCTCCCCGTATTTCGGGCGCGGAGCAGAGCAGAGCAGAGGAGCAGCCATTCCGTAAACACTGGGCCGAGCGCGGGGGCCGAAGGGTGCATTCTGGCGATGGCGGAGGCGGAAGTGAGGCATCGGAGGCGTAGGTTACGGTGAAGATTTTGAGATGTGAGGAGGCACAGGCACGGACACAACAACATACACTCTACATTTCAAGCTAGGAAAGGGTGAACTGATATTGTTGGTTTTTTTTATTGTGGAAATTGATGAGATGATGCAAAAGGGCAGTTAGCAGTGCAGTGCGATAATAGTAATGGAATGATGTTGGAAGAAGATACATGGAAACCGGAATAAGAAGCCACGTTTCCTTCTCGCCTGCGAGGGGAGGCGAATGTTGTAAGTCGCATAATGTTTCAATTCTTTCTGTGACTGCAGATAGCAATGAACTTCACGACTTTCGCAAATTGGTTGTGAACTGAAAACTCCCACGCGACTATCACACGTGCCTCTGCACGACGACCAAAAGCTAGTGTACCACGAAGATCAAGTGCTAATTCTTGGCTCTCCCAGAAGACGTCCTGTACCGCCAAGTCCGTTTGTACGTATAGTAGGTGGTCGATTCAATGAACTTACTGTGGGCGGCTCCAGAGAACGGGAAATATATTTAGGGCATATTACACTATTTGCTAAAGACGTTGATTGAGTCAGGGGCATTTACTTTAGAAATGCTCGCAAATCGACGCATGTTCTCTCACGTTATCTCTGGAGAAAAATAGCTGCCTGCAGCATGGGGCGTCCAGAGAAAATCAGGGGCCTAGAGCAGTTGATCCAAGGGGGACATTATTTCAAACACAAAAATTCCCTTCTCCCTCAATTCATAAACAGAATTCATTTCTTCATGCACCATAAATAATTTCTAGAGTTCAATTTGGATCAAAGACAAATATATTTTTCATTTCTTTTGAATGACAAAAATTTGGAACCCCAATTAAGTTCGGGCCTGGGGCAAGTGGCCCCAGCTGGACGTCCCTTCCTGCAGCTACGTATGAGGTTGTTGGTTGGTACCGTAGATGGCGTGCTTGTGCGCGGACGATCCAGTGGGATCGGAGGTGGCGGGAGCGGCGAGGAGACCGGGCGTGTTGGCCCAATCCAACAAACGTCGTCAACGTCGCCCTAATGGGCCTCGCGGGCACTTAGCGCCGTGTTTTGATTCGCCATCGACAACCAAAATAAACGGCGCGGCGCCTTGGAGGGTCGTTGGCTCCGCCGCGGACGGAGAGAGGTCGACGGTTTGCGCGCGCTCCTTTGGGCGGCTGTCACAGTGGAGCCGATTTAGGGCGAAATTTCGGTCGGTCGGCCTCGCACGCTTTCTTCCGATGTGCCGGATTCGCGAAAACATATACCGGCTTAGGTGGTTCAGAGTACACTGCAGAGCCCATGACTGGGTGGTCGTAGGGTTTGGGCCCCGTCGGTGGCAGATTTTCGACAGGCGGTAGATAGCTGGTCGAATTGAGCCACTGTCTCAAGGAGAATTTTTGCGGCTCGCTGTACTGATTGGTACTCCGATCAACGCCAGGCGAATGCCGGAGCAGAACCCTAACAAACGGACCGCCCGCGATCATTACACTTCTTTGTCCCATCCTCACCCCCTATTTACACCGCTTACACTCATATGCACTTCACTACCACACATGTCGGGAGATCAGCTTGACCCGGATTGGGTGGTATCGAGTGTTACCCTTGAGGGAAACTCCGCTAGCTGGCCTGGTCGGCACCGTATGTCACCATCCACCTGGAGAAGATCACCGTCTCGCCCAGATGAAACACGCACTAACCTTACGGGACTAATGACCTTAGAAGTTGACGCGACCGGAATCACAAATCAAGCTATCAATCAATTCTAACACGTGATGGTCATAGCGAACCCGAACGACTTCTTCCGACGGCGTCCGAAAACAACGACTGGCGAACGAAGTTTTGTTTCGCGTGATTCTGTCTGTCCGTCGTCAGCCATCCTAAATTTCGGCCAACATTGGAGCCACTGTGGCCGCTGCCTTAGGCCGCTTGCGCGTGAAGCGACTTTGCGGTTTAAAGTGGCATCGGCGAAGTTGAGAGGCGCACATGCAAAGTGTCGCTTTAACGCTTGCCTGGATCTCCGTGACGTGCACTGGAACTGATGGCATGCATACAATTTTTACTTTCCTGAACTATTTTAATCAGACGAAAGAACAGAAATTGCAAATATTTTTGTGTAAGGATTTTTTTAAAGAATGTGAGCAAAGAATGTTTATTTAATATTGTGTTGTAATATATTATTATACTCAGTGAAAAAGGAAGGACATAAATTCAATTCTACGTCCTCTTGGAAATTCATTCACGAACAGATTCTCTTGAAGTAGTCGATTCACTGCAACTGATTTTATTTCTTGAAAGATTTAATGTAATGAATATACCCAGGATATTTAGTTTTTTCCTGTGTGCCTTATATTAAATGAATATATAGCAATTTAAAGAGCCTAACTGAGATGCTGAAAGAACCTATTTTGGGGACATAAAACGCATATATTAAAACGTAAAATTCACGGTCTAGTAATGAATGTTTAGATTCACTTTCCAGAAAACTTTAACAAGTACTAAATCGCAAATTGGTTCCAAAATAAAAACGAAGAAACAAACTCGGATGCGGTCTCAACAGTGCTGGAACAGAATCGCGCGTTCTTTGCTTTGGAGGTAGCGCATTACTAAGCCTGCAGAAAACGCCCCATCGAGACGCACGGTATCCTGTCTCCGTGTCCCCTTCTGACATTGCGTTATTGCGTACGTTACTTTCCCAGAATAGAGGCTGAGCTGTGCTCGCAAGTGGATTGCATTTGACGCATGCGAGGAATGCTTCAAATCTGTTTGATGTATGCTAAACAGTATGCATTCCGCAATTCACAGAGAAGGGTCGAGAAAGTGTAGAAAGTTGTAGTGAGAGTAGAAATTTAAAAATGCATTGTTCTTGCAGTGTATCAAGGGAAACGTCTCGCACACAAAAGATGGAATAATTTTGCATCCCGCGGAAGAATCACGCTGTTTTTCATGTTTTTATTGGGCCCTCAGAAGCGACCACTAGTATGTTTGTTTTTGCCCCACCAAAATTTGAGGAGTTTGGGTGAAAACCGTGACCAGATGATAACTCGCTTGAAAATATTTTCCAACAGCAAGTGAAAAAAATGCTTCAAGGACATTCCCTATCGGCCCAAAACTCGTTTTTCTTTTTGTAACGTAATGCATGAGTTCGGAATCTTGGAACCATTTTCCCAAAACTACATTTTTCTGACTCCAGGAAATGCCTTTAAAATTTGAAAGGCTTCGCAAAGCTTTTATCCTGGTGTCTTCGTAAGGAACATTTTAAAAATCACTGATTACCATCGAAAAATCACTGATGACCATTGAGATACTTCTGTGGGAAAATATTCCAGTTTGTGTGGCGGATGAAAATTAAGAAATTAGCATGAGTCGGAAAAATAATGTTGGTTTATGGGTGTATAGGGGGTTGTAAAAGGTGCGATATTTCAATGTCATCAAATTCATTTTCCCAAAAAATCGTGTTATTCCGCAATTCACCTATTATTCACCTTAGTATCGTTACCATTAATCTGAACACAAAATAGATTCACATATTAACATCAGTATTATTCCCAATTATTTACCAAAAATTAAAATTCATTTCACAAGTAGTTTCTAATAAAAACTAAATCAAAATTTCAATTTGTTAAACAATATTTTTTATAACAGCATTATAAAGTTATAAGAGAATCAAATTTAATTTTGCGAAACAACTTTGTGTCGTCTAGGGTATTTTACATTGTGCGAGAAAAAGGTAGTCGGCCGTTCCTTTTACCGTTATGTTCTCACGATTCTCTCGCCGCGATTGGCTGAATATGTGATGATGCAATCATTCGTGCTATAAAATGCTAATACGTATTCATTTATGCCGTAAACTGCCATTTTATGAACGATTTCTTGCAACCCAAAGGGTCTTTTATAATGCTGATATAAAAAATAGTAGGTACTCTACAGTTTTCAAATACATTAAAACTATCTTTAAAAAAAGAATATGACAGAATATCTCTCCAAGATGTGTTCTAAATTTCATTAGCCTAACTTAATTAGTTTAAGAAAACAAATTATCTGTGGGTGAATTTGTCTGCACATCGCCGTGAGTGGGTTACATTATAAAAACGAAGCGATTACGAGGCTTGAATTCAACTATTATACTTCGATTAAAAGATTAAGTCCGTTGACACTTCGTCAGCTGAAACGGTGTCATCCAATCGGGAGCTTGAATGCCACTGTAGTGACGTTCAAGCTCCTGATTGAATGACAGCGATACAGCTGCCGAAGTGTCAACGGATTTAGTGTTTTAATCGAAGTACAGGGTATGTATCACTGCACGGACAACAGATGGCAGGGGACAAAAATTACAATAACAAAACCAAAAAATTGAGTTGTCGTCTCTTCCGCTCAAACTGTTTATTCAGCGCGAGGCCAAGAGCTTCCGCAGGCGGCGGCGGCGGCGGCGGCGGCGGCGGCGCGGGGTAATGGGGAGCACGAGGGCCGCGAGAGCCGGATGCGGCGCCGCCCGGATGACGCGGCCTTGGCAGATTGGCATCGGACTCCCCGTCGCCCGCCGCCTCCGGGCCACATCTCACTTAGCCCTGAACGCCCCTCGAGCCACACACTGCGTCTCGTCATTTTCCAGCACTACTCGGGACAATCCACAAAGTCATGTGCAGCTTTGCCCAGATTGTCGCAGAGACGTTGGCAGACATAAGAAACACTTCCGTTCGGTACCTCTATAGATACCTCTATAGTACCTCTATAGATAATGGTAAATGCAAACCCCTTTGTTTCTGAAAACGATTTTCAAGTTCAAGACGTAATCAAGGCATTTGACGGCAAAATGAACGGGTTGGCCAATCATGCCTCGATTGTATGGCATGGATTGTATTGTAGAAATGATCTTGAGAGCGTTTGAGTGAGAAACATAATATAATACAAAACGGTTGCGGTACCTTTCCTATGTTGCTCAATTCACGAAGCTTTGTAGTGATGATCATTTATACTTCTACCAAACTTCATATCCTATCTCCAAATGTTTGTAGTAGACGCGATATTGATTGCGATATTGACTCCCTACCTTCACTCCCCTATTCTTTAATATTAGCCTACCAGAAACTGCACACAGCAACTGTTCCTCTAACACAGTGACTGTCAGTGGCGGATCCACCGGAAGTTACTGTCGTTGTTTAAAAACATCGATGGACTTTGTTGCATGTATTATCATCGATGTTTTAGTTTTGAACATCGGTGTTTGCAAGATCGATGTTTTGTTGTCGATGTCGCATCACGAACTTCCACTTCCGCAGCGCGTCCCGTCTCGTCGTGGCGCCGGCCACGACGAGCGTCCCGGATCCGAAGGTGGTGGGAAGGGGCGGGGCAGGACGGGATGTGAATTGGGTCGCGAAGCCCAATTACGCTCTCTCTGGAGGCGCCTGCACTCGTCTCGGCCCTGTCGGCTGAACTCGCAAGCACATATCACTAATCCACTGCCTCACGAACTCTTCCAGATCACACCAGGTGGACGATCAGAATTCGTGTTCTGTAAAAGCATACGTTGCTCAGGTAGTGGCGAGCGCTGACGATGGAGATATAGATGTCGGTGCCGAGTCACTAGTGGGGGATCGAGAGAAGAGAGTACGCATGCGAGCCAGGTCCTCTCCTCAAGCAAATATTTTAACTTTCTCGCTTACTATACTGCTCTGTACTTCTCTATTGGGCGTAAGAATAGACATAATATTGTAATGCGGCGGGAACAAATAGTGATTTATTGACAGAATAACTCTTATCCCCGGGCCCTGGTAATTAAACAGAATAAACCTTGTTTCCATATATTCCATGCATCTTGTTCCATATATCTTATTTCCATATATTCGTATGTATTCCATATAGTAAATTACTTCCTGTAAAATGTTGTGTTGTCACAATCCATGTTTCGTGGGTTCTTGATACCGAAAAATCTCTTGACGGCAAAACGTCTGAGTGTCTGTCTGTTCGTCCGTCCGTCCGTCCGTCTGTCCGTTTGTGGTCCGTCCGTCCGTCCGTCCGTCCGTCCGTCCGTCCGTCTGTCCGTTTGTGGACAACGTTGGCCCCTAAACCGTTCAGACGTTTTCTTCCAAAATTGGCATTCCCCGATCGACCTGACTCGCAACCTTTCTGAATTTGAAACGGATATTTTGATTTTTGAGGGTACTTTATATAACCTCAACATTTTCAAAGTTTTCTCAAAAATAGATCTAAATTTTTTCTTCAAATTTTATCTTCAAGTAGAGCAATGGACACTTAAAGAAATGACGTTGGGTGCATTTTTCTTGCACTCAAAGAATTTTCGAAAATTGCAAACGTTCAAAATTTTCCGGCATCTTCCTACAACTAAAATAATGAAGTTAGAAATGTTTCCTTAATGAAATGTGTTCAAGAAAAATAGATCTTGAAGATTATACTTGCTCAATGTTTCGAAAATATATGAGTTTTTGCATAATTTTGAGTGATGCGTAGGCAATTTTGAAATAATGTTAAACAATTATTTTCTCAAAAACGACTCTAACTGTTTTTCTTTGAATAAAAGATTAATAAATAAAGTGGAGGTAGTCTTATTTTCGGAGAAATCTCAGTATTTTCGAAAATTGCCGACAACAAAAAATTAACATTGCAAAAGTACAATATTGGTGAATGATAAAGATTTTTATGTTAAATTATTTTCTAAAAAATCAGTTCTTTAAAAAAGGTCAGGTACATTTCTGTTTAAAAAATATAAGTATTTTAGCGTAATGTTGCATTTTCGAATTAGAAAATTCGAATTTCCCGCGCTCCATTCCCTAGTCCCTTGAGGAGGTACAAGATTGGAATCTATAATATCGGACCGCGCCTCGATATGACAGTTTGAAAATCTGAGAATCACTTCACATCGTTGGGAGATGTTATAACTACATGAAACTAAGTTAATCGTCGAATTTGTGTTGATTTATTAGCTATAAAAGAATTAGTTATTGCACCAATGTGTATGTGTTTTACAAGTGCTGACTGCGATGTGTTAAAATGAACAGAAATTGCGGTATTAAAATTTTATGTAAGCGTTGCTGACGCTAGAAAGATTGTGCTGAACTAACTAGCATCACTAGTTAGTTTCCAACATATTACAAATACAGAATAGGGAAGATTATGTAATGTCGCGACGAAAACCGGCGATTTTTCGGCAAAAGATAAAATCACGAACCGTGTTGCAGGTCCCTGAATCCGAAAAAGTGGATAATTCGTGTTCCTATATGTAGGATAGCAAATTTCTTTCTCTAAAATATGTCGTCAGGATCCACATTTCGTGAGTACTTGATACAGAAAAATTGTTATGGCAAAACATGTCTGTAGTTTGTCTCTCTGTCCGTCCGTCTGTCCAAATTATCAATTTCCGCCGTGCTTCGAATTTAGTTTATGAATGGGCTGGCGTCGCATCATGCCAGCTCACACCCGTTTTCTCTACGAAGATATATGGCAATTCCAAATTGTCATAATTAATTATCAATTAATTCGCAATAAATTATTTGACAGTTTCCGTCGACATACGATTCGAATTTAACGTACATGTGTGCTGGCGTAGCATCAAGCCAGCCCACACCCCGTTTTTTAACGTAAACACATGGAAATTAATTCTAAATTGTGGCAATTAATAATCAATTAATCATTTGACAGTTTGTTTTCGGGTGAGCTGACATGGATGTACCAGCATGACACACCTGAAATCAAAGAGCATTCGCACGGTCACGTAAAAACACTTTCAAACGATCCAATGGATTCAAAACAAGAATATAATACTAGCTATAGAGTCCAAAGTTAACATTGATTATTCCAACATGAAAAGGAGAGGTTGCTCAGCGTATCAGCTCCTGTCACTGCAGTGCCTCTGATCGGGAGGTCCTAGGTTCGAGTCCGACGGTGGCAGGATTTTCGACACTAGCTAGATAGCTGGGTCGAATTCAGCCGCTGTCTAGAAGAGAATTCTAGCGACCGGCAGTTCTGATCGGTAGTTTTTCATAGTTTCTCTGATCAACAATCGGCGAATGCCAGAGCAATGCCCTATCAAACGGGCCACGGACCGCGCGCGATCTTTCCTTCCTCTTTTCTGCTTTATCCTCATCCCTTACTTACAAACACACTTAGTATACGCACTACACTACCAAACATGATGGGAGATGGGTCGGGAGTTTAGAGGTTGTACCGGGTGGGGCGGTGCCCCGCTGGCGGAAGGTACCTGGTTGGGGAAAACTTCGCTAGCCGACTGGTAGGTGGGCGCGTATCTCGCCATCCAGCGGGGGAAGATCACCGCCCCACCTGCTGAGAAAAAAACATGCACCACAGTTACAGGATTAATTACCTTAGCAGTTGACTCGCTCGGAATCACTAATCAATCATGATTTAATATGATTCTAGGGGTCGTAGCAATTTGCAACATGATTTCTCATGTAACAATTACCACCAGTCTTACGTTTTAGTCTAGCTATCAAGTCTTGTCGAAATTTCTATTTTTTTATCGATATATTTCTCATTTGGTGAAGTAAATGTTCAGATGGGTGATTAATTTTCCTTTTCATTAAAAAATATTTCAAAGGGCATTGCGTCTGATGCGTAGGCCAAAACGATATATAGTTCTTTATGGAATCTTTTAACACGAACACGACGTTGCACTTGTTGGCATCGTGTTGGCAAGCCGGTGTTTCCCTTTAGTGCGCGTTTGCGGGCGGCACTCCCTGACCCGACCCGCCTCGCCTCGGCGCGGCGCCGCGCCTAACTGCTGCGGCCGCTGCCCTGACCTGCGGAGGCGCGCCGGCGCGGCCCAGTGCTGATTGGGGCCTTGACTGACGCGGCGCCGATGGCCACTTGGCCGACGCGACGGAGATCTCCGGCGCCACCGCCGCCGCCGGCGCCTCTTGCTCGGAATGCTGGAGACGGCCCTGTCGCTTTCCACGTCATCATCAATCATATCATCACTCATCACTATATTCCATTAAATCATTAGAGTGCCTCCGACCGCGAGGTCCTAGGGTTCGAGTCAGACGGTGGCAGGATTCAGCCGTTGTCTGGAGGGAAATTCTAGCGGACGGCTGCTCTGTTTGATAGTCTTCCGTGGTTTCTTCCATCAACACCAGATTATTGCCGCAGCGGTACCTTAAGAGACGAGTCACAGAGAGTGCGCGATCTTTCCTTTCTCTTCCTTGTCTTTTCATCATCTCTTATACTTACATTCACTACACCACCACACATGTCGAGAGATCAGTGTGAAGCTTAGAACTTGCCCCGTCTGAGGCGGTGCCCTGCTGGTGGGAGATAACTGGTTTGAGAAAATCCCACTTGCCGACTTATAAGTCGCCCCAGATCCCACCATCCACCGGGGGAAGAACGCCGCTACCATTGAGGAAAATCATGTACTAGACTGACAGGACTAATGACCATAGTAGTTGGCGCGTCCGGACCCTCGAAATAATCTGTCCATCTAATCATTAGATGCTGAGCACCGTAACCCGATTGCGGTTCGACGGGAGAGAGGTTATCCAAAAAAACATGCTGAAACTATCTTTTGTGAAATCTACTTCCTGTTGTAAATGCAAGTATGGCATTTATTGCTTGTGTAAAGTAAAATTAAAATAATATTTGATTATGTTTATCAGCATCTAAGAATTAACTTGTTAGATTTTCGAACCTCACTTTCTCAATATCTATTAAGTTGTAATTATTACTTTTTATTGTATGCTGTGGTCAGAAGTAATTTTTTATCCGTGACACTCGATCATTACTTATATTATCTTACATAATCAAGTGCTTTTCTTGAATATAATTTTTAATGATTTTCTTAACTCTTTTTTCTCACTTTTTCATTCGTAACGTACTCTCTCTGAATGTATCTGTACACATAAGCTTCTTATAAGTTTATTTAAAAAGTTATTATCTTGAAGCTTTTTAGTTTTTAATGTGCTCTTTTTAATGATCTAATGCAAGGATTCCAAACTTTTTTCGTTCAGCGACAGCTTTTAAAAGAATTATTGGCTCCATTGATACCTTCATATTATTCTCTATAACATATCATACTCGGAATGCTCATTGTCAGAATTGGACACAAATGTCGTAAAGATAGCAAAATCGTACACCACTATTTTCGTAAATTTATAGATTTACAATAATCGAAGACGCTTCCACTTCTGAGTTGTTCAACATTTTGTAACCAGTACGCATGTTTTTACGAGGCCACACCATATCTCCAGTGCGTATTGCAGGGAGTATCTTCTTATACCATTGAGTATTGATTTGAACACTTGGTTATGATTTGTTGCATTTTCTAAATATTCTAATCGGTTGCGTAGCCAGGTTCTGGGCTGGGATGCCACGGTTAAGAAAATAGAAATGAGGCCCCCTATCAGCAATAAAGTTGAAATTAAATAGTTTTAAATCTAATTGATATAAATACATGATACACTTGTCATTTTAAGTGCCTTTTTAGGCGCCTAAAAGACGGTTTTTTAATGCCTAAACATCCGATGTCTAATTATCATGTTCATTTTTTTGTAACCAATAAGATGTGCATTACGAATCGCCGGTTCATATTTGGCTTGAGACCCTTTAACCCCCTTGTTCATCGTTGGCCCCCTTCAATATTGCATCGACTCCAGCAGGTCGATGCAAACTCCCTTGGGAATACCTGATCTAATGTAATAGTGAAATACATTTTGTTTGTAAACTAGTCTAGTATTTCGCAATTTTTTCAGGTATTGCTCCTATTTTCCTACTGTTGCTCCTATTAACGATACATACTTTTATGTTTATGCAGTCAGACTGCACGAGACTGATACTATTTATCAGTATTTTTGTAAAATTATTGTTATCTATTTCCCTTCTACTATTTGTTCGCTGTCATTTATAGAGCGTCTTATAATCTATTATCCATGATACCTGACAATTCTAATGTTTTCTGTCGGCATTATTGTCCGTAATCCTCTTACGATATACCATACATACATTACCATTCTCGGCACGTTTACATTCCCATTGATGCCATTTGAAAGGGTCAAGGTGGAAGCGACTGCCGCAGCTGAAGGAGTAAACAAATTGAGATTGTTTGTGGTGAAATCTCTCGCAACGCTACAGTGTAGCAGACATAACATTCCACTTTAATTGACATTCTTACATGTATTTCTCTACTAAGGAATTATTATTGTCCACTAGTCTTGGGGGTCGCGCATTATTTGAAATTATGAACATAATTTTTTAACATAACATGTTTCATAATTTTGGTACTGTCCTCGGAAAGAAAGATAATTTTGAAAACGATACAAACCAAATAATTAAAAGATGAGCCATTCCATAATGATGTCCTTACTATCATAATTTAAGAGCATCGTCAGATGAAGCACCGTAATTAATCTACGACACATTGATTAATCAACTTTGCAGGAAGGAGAAAGAGGTAGAGAAGGAGGAAATGAAGCACAACGAGCTGGACCTCACTCTAACATCGCAGCAGCACTGGCGTGAAGAGCAACGCTGGGCTGAGTCCATTCACATTGTTACTTTCGCGCCTTCCCAATTATTGATTCGAGCGGGCGAGGGCGCGGGCGAGGGCGCGGGCGAGGGCGCGGGCGAGGGCGCGGGCGAGGGCGCGGGCGAGGGCGCGGGCGAGGGCGCGGGCGAGGGCGCGGGCGAGGGCGCGGGCGAGGGCGCGGGCGAGGGCGAGGGCGAGGGCGCGGGCGAGGGCGCGGGCGAGGGCGCGGGCGAGGGCGCGGGCATGTGCAAGGCCAAGGGAAAGGGCGAAAGAGGGCGCGGCCAAAGGTGCGGTCGAGGGCGCAGGCGAGGGCGAAGGCGAAGGCGAGGACGTGGGCGGGGTATGGACGAGGTCGAGCACGAGGGCGAGGGCACGGGCGACGGCGAGGACGCGAGTGACGGCGCGGATGAGGGCAAGGGCGAGGGCGAAGGCGAGGGCGACGACGAAGGGCGAAGGCAAGGGCGCGGGTGATAGTGCCGGCGAGGGCACGGGCGGGGACGTTGGCGAGGGCGCAAGCGATGGCGGGGGGCACGAGGGCGCGCGAGGGCGCGGTCGAGGGCGCGGGCGAGCGCGCGGGCGCGGGCGAGGGCGCGGGCGCGGGCGAGGGCGAGGGCGCGGGCGCGGGCGCGGGCGAGGGCGCGGGGGAAAGCGCGGGCGCGCGCGGGGGCGCGGGGGAAAGCGCGGGCGCGCGCGGGGGCGCGGGGGAAAGCGCGGGCGCGGGCGGGGGCGCGGGCGAGAGCGCGGGGGAAAGTACGGGCGAGTGCGAGGGCGCGGGCGCGTGGGCGCTGGGAGGGTGTGGCCTTGGTAGCCGTGGTGCCGGGGAATCCCGCTTGCCCCTGCGCCGCGCGCCTTGTTCCGCGCCGCAATAAAGCAGGAGCCCCGTGGAGCGTCCGCCCCCGCCTTCGCCCGCGCTCGCAGGTGCCCCGCGGCGCCCCGCGGCCACGCGAGAACCGAGCAGCTTCCGAGAGATGGCTCCATTGTTCTCTGGCGCTTCTGTGCTGCCGCCCACGCCGCCGCACCCGCATGGACGGGTTTCAGGAGCGGTGGGTGGCGCACGCAGCCATTCCACCAGCACTTCGTTGATGAAGCTTTTCCGCAGAAACGGATTTATTCAAGGACAGTGTGAGATCAGCAATATGCAGACAAATAGATGTTTTGATGCCAATCAAATTTTCAGTATCTGGAAGCCACAAAATGAAGATTCTGAGGAAGTATTTTGTATTTTTAGGAACAAGATTTAATGAACATTTTCGATACAAGGGCCCATCTTTGTTGTGCTGTCAAAACAATTGCCAATTTTTGCCGCGCGGTGACGGCACTTTCTCGTTACTCCGTGCGTAGTGAGGCGAGCAACCGAAAAGGGCAAAACTGGCTTCGAGATGAAGATTATTAGGTACGAATTACGTGGAAAAGTAGACAAAAAAATGGATCGTTTTAATGAAATGTTTTGTAGTTCCGTTATTTGTCTATTTTATTTTTAATGATATTTCGCACAATCATTTTGGGAGTTATTCTTATATTCATGGTGGACGTTCTGATAGCTAATTAATTAAAATACTATGGCCCGTTCGAGGCTAAGAATGACGTACGGTCCCTCATCGCAACAGTGATGCCAAATGCTACGCTTTTCTACAGAACTATATGATTTGAAAGTTACGCACCCGATGGTGAGGATGAATCCTGCAGTAGGCCGGATCATTAGTTTAGCGCTAAAGTAGATTGTTTGGAACCTTTCCAATTTCATGAAAGTGCATTTTCTTCCCTTTCCTCAAACCTAAAAGTATATTATCTGATACACATGAAACATTTCTATTAAGTTTCTCACGTCCTTTGTGGTTCGAAATGTCAAAATGTCATTAGAAATAACAAAGACATATTAATTTTAAAGTGCGCCAATATTTCAATATAATATCCAAAATTCAAGACTAAATACATGCAGTTGCATAGAGGCCGAGCCTCGTGTTCCATTATTAACAAGAGATAAATATGATATGCTTGTCATAATATGTTTTGATTACCGAACAAAATATTTAAAATTCCTTTGACAACAAAATAAGTGGAGTCCCCGGGAGCAAACTGATCTGATTCACGGGAAGCTGAGCTGTCTCGCGCCGAGAGAGCGGACAGTCATCTCCCGGCAGGCATTGAGTACGATCCCGTTCGAAAAAAAATTATAGGTAAATAATTATAAGAATTAATAACCATTTATTTTCCCCCACCATGTTGCACTTTACCACTCCTGCTCTTTACGGTTGATGAATCATACGTTCTAAATTTATTTTGGAAACAAAAAGAAATTAAATTTTAAAAAATATAAGTTAATAAATATACCACCACCTAAAAATCAAAATGAAGAAAAGGAAATGAGAGTACATTTAACTTTGATGTGATTAAAACCATAAATCTCAAAAACAAAACACCAATAAACTCAGGCGAACAAACAGGTAAATAACTGGAACACTTATTTTTTTAGCACAGTGTGATACGGCAACCAAAGCACGTGGCACTGTGGCAGTGGCTAATTCAACAGCCGAACATATTTTTTCCTTCAAAAAATAATAAATTCTCAAGATATTCACCATGATTTTTTGTAAAATTATAATGCATTTGAGGTATTATTTTATTAATGTAATTGTTGTTTTGAGAAATTATATTAATGAGAATTTAAAAAAGTTTTGAAATCTCAAAACGGGGGAGGGGGATGTTTATTTATCGTATAAGCCCATAAGGTCCCGTACTTTATTCTTAACCTCGGGCACGCTATGGTATTATTGTGTCAAAATTCTGTAATATATTTTTCGCGTAACTTAGATATCACTGTAATGTTAAATGCAATGTTTTCATTCCTGAACATTTGTACATATCGACACAAATACTAATGTTGTATGTGGAAGTATAGAACACACGGCTTTTGTGTGTTGTATACATTTGTTATCAACAAGCCTTATCTCATTAGATTTCCCTAACGTACTAGCATTATCTTTCACTTGGTCAATCTCCCTTTCTTCTTAAGAACTTTTTTTACTTCTCCGTGTATTTATGTGTATTTATAATAATATATCTAATCAGCGATAAGTTCTGAGACATTGGAACGATTGAAGTTATCCCAAAGTTTCAGTGATTAATGATCTTCATAATTATCATGAATTTTCTTTGGTGTAATGAGTCATACTTGGTAGAACACAGAACCACCAGTTTCATCATGTGTTATTTCTTCATGAACAATAATAATTTAAAATTAACTCGGTGTGGAGCCTCCGGCGTTATTATCATCTTAAATAATTATATTTTTGCTTTGCAAATTTCGTCCCAAATTCTCTCATACCTCGATAATCAATTATTCCCCTTAAATTTCCAGATAAAAAGAATTATAAAAACTTTTTTAAATTTTATTTACTAGGCTCATTTAAATTTTGTTGTATGTTTTATAATAAAATTTGTACATATTCATCAGAAAAGGCGGTGTCTACCTTGCCTATCCCAAGGAGACTGATACTTCTTTTTAATAAGAAAAAAATAGTCCGTGTGGTTTCACAATCATTCATAAATAAACGTCGGTTTCCGCCTGTGGTGCACCATCACCACTTTCTTTGAATTTCGCCTTCCTTCTTCTGCCATTTGCGTCACATTTCTCCAAAATAGCGCGTGTGCCTTGCGTCCGCGGAGGTTCATTCCCTGGTAGTTGAGCCGCGCGGCCCGCATGCCTTCGCACGCGGCGCTTGAATTACACATTCTGCGGTGGCTGTCTGGCGCCACCCGCTCCTTGGAAACGGCGTGAGGCACTGTCAAATGACATCACACCTAATCACTGCCTGACGTCGCACGTGCGAATTTCCATACTACGAATCTCGAGTCGACGCCTAGATTTCCGAACAGATACAGATCTTGCCGTTGTAGTTTGTCATGTTGGTCTTGTGGACACCAATGTTGCCACTGGGAACTTTTTAGTGAAACATAAAGATGTGGAGTTGAAGAGGAATTTTTTTCATTTGTTTGATCATTCAAAGGTCATATACATTTGGACATTGATATCGACGATCAGTAAAGCATTATTCGTCGGTGTACTTGGAATTTCGATAGAAGGGAAATTGTATTTCATGAAAGTGAAAACAGTATACGATTTCAGTGAAATTAAGTAAACTGAACAAGTACTATGAATTAACTCGGTTGCTTTTAAGTATTATTATGCTGTCTTAGTAATACACGGCTTTGAAGTGTTCCTGATTGATACCGAGATCGATTCTCTCGAACTCTCTTTCCGGAAATTGGAAGGTAACCTGCGCAACTGTGCTTCGTTTTCCGGAATGTTCTAGAGATAATATCTGATAAGGTGGTGTTCTGTGAATGGTTGAAATCACTGAATTCAATAGATTTTACATATTGGGATCTCACCAGTCTAATTACAATTATAACAAATGAGTATCGTTCAATCATTCGTGAAATCCATTTTTTCGGGTGCATCAAATGGGTTGATAAGTATTTTACTTCCTAATTATTAAAGATAATTTTTTGGAAAATCTCCTAATCTAATATGGAAGACTATCGCAAATTTTTCGTTAATGTTTATTAAAATGAAGTGCATGTAACATCGATTCGCTCTGCTATTGAACTTGCAAATACTGTCCTTTAACGAAGCATTATTACAGCATATCCGTTAGTTCAAAGGATGAAATCTGAAGAAGCAAAGGGTATGTTGTAGCATGGGCTCATTTTTTCCATTTTAATCCAACGAATAAAACGACCCGTACTATTGTCAAGGAGGAATTGTCGTACATGTGCTGATTCATTTTCCGGGAGCACACCGCGGAAAACTTCTCCAAGGTCGATAACGATGGAATCGCCGGAGATAGTTGCGGTAACTTGCCGAGGCGACGCCAAAGCAATAACAATCTGAAATACGGCGACGACATCCACCACGTGACTCTCGGAATACGAACTGGAAAGAGTTCCACATTGCACATGTGACGCAAAGCCGCATTGCGCGTGTGCACGTTAACTCCTTAAAAAGGAGATTGTAAATCGAGTACAACAGTGTGTGTAAATTGAGTATATAAGTAGAATGTCGTGAAAAATGCAATAAATGTTACTGGTCAGGAATTACATCCACGTCAATGCGGCTCATTGCTTGGAACTTCCCATACCGAAGAATGACCGGAAATCAGGGTTCAATTGCTCACGAAGATAGTTGATACAATTGCTGAATAGTTAACCCTACGCTACTAAGGCGTCGTCTGTCAGACGCAACTAGTGCCGAAAGCTTTCCCTACCCCCTTCCCCCAACTCCCCGTTTCTGAAATTCTAGATACCTTTATTGTGTGACTAACCAGTGAAATACACGTGTGAGCGTGCCAATATCCGGTGCGTGCCATTTCCGGTACGCGTCGTCCAGTAGACAATGTTTTTGTAATTACGTCACTTTTTTGGCGCTATATTGCTTAATATTGTGAATAATAAATACGAAAATGAATAATGAATACCTTGTCTAGTAGCATTTAAGTGTTGTTCTGAACATTTAACAATCATAATGGGACGATGGCGATCATAACAAAGGTCGAGGCTACTCCGGCCGACACTTCTCAAAAGCCATGTGTGGACAGCACCAAGCACGTTTGTGCTGTGAGTCAAGTTATTTATGTGTATCTATAAAACCTTTAAAAAGTAATTTGTAACTCAATATCATACATGTTAAACCCATTAAATCTAGCGTTTCATTGTAAACATGAGTTGCTTTTTACCCAAAGTAGTCTGTGAGACTACGCCTTTGTAATAACGCTGTATAATTTTAGTAGGTAGATTTTGCCAAAGCTTTTGATGTTGTTCCTCACGATCGTCTTGTAAATAAATTAATAGATTCGGGTATAGACACTAGGGTGGTGGCTTGGATAAATGAACTATTACGTGATAGGAAACAGCAGGTTCGAATCGGAAGATATCTATCAACCTCCGTAAGTGTTACGTCAGGGATTCCACAAGGAAGTGTCATTGGGCCTCTCATGTTTCTCGCCTTCGTGAATGACTTGCCAAAAAATTTAGCTTCAAACGTAAGACTCTTTGCTGATGACTGTATCATCTATCGGGTTATCAAATCAGAGGAGGACGTGTATATTTTGCAGCGAGACACAGATAAATTACACTCCTGGGCAAAAACAAATGGCATGGAAATAAATAGTTCCAAAAGTAAAGCCATCACGTTTGGTAGGGGTCGAAGTTATGGTGAAACTGAGTACAAATTGAACAACAAAGTCATACCTACAGTCACATCTTGCAAATATTTAGGAATTCAATTAGATAGTAAATTGAGCTGGGAAAATCAAGTAAATTTCGTTGTGGGAAAAGCCTGGAGATCTCTACATTTCGTCATGCGGATCCTAAAGAAGAGTACAGTGAGAGGTAAAGAATTAGCTTATATGTCACTAGTCCGACTCGTATTAGAATATGGCGCGGTATGTTAGGACCCGTACAGAATATCGCAGCAAGGTAATCTAAAAAAGGTCCAGCGCAGAGCATCGAAATTTACTTTCAGGGGATCAAAAAATAGAGGTGCATGGGAATCACTCGAAAAGAGGCGGATGAAGCTGCGACTCTATGCTATGTACAAAGCATACACAGGCTATCCTGCTTGGAATGAAATAGACCGTCGTTTAGGAAAACCTTCATACTTCGGTAGAACGGATCACATGCATAAAATTAAGACAAGAAAACAGAAAACGGATGTCGGGAAATTTTCATTTACAAACCGAACAATTAGAGACTGGAACAGTTTGCCTGCGACTATCTTAGAACCTTTTCCTCAAAGCTTGAGCAAGTTTAAAAATAAATTAGTTTTTTAGTTAATTATATATTTGGTTATATGTAGCAATGTTGTTTCTACTGTTAAATTAGTAGTATATCCTACAAAGTAAGTTGTTTAATTGTTAGTATAAATATCAGTTGTAGAAGTATTGTTAATATTACCTTTATTACTATTGTTATCATTTTATTATTATTCATTTAGTGCAGTGCAGTGCAGTGCAGTGGAGTGGAGTGGAGTGCAGCGCAGTGTAGTGTTATGAAGTGAAGTGGAGGGAAGGGAATGCGAAAGAAATGAGTCACAGTTAAGTGTTGTGCAGTGAAGTGAAGTGGAGTAAGGTTTGCGTGGTGATGTTATGTACTATTTATTATTATTATCTTAATTAACTACTTTTTTTGTAACTTTTTCTTAGTGAATCTAAGTCTAATGCATGTAAGGTTAAGATATTCTGCCACCAAGTTACTACACTTAATTGCAGAATTAACAATAAATCTAATCTAATCTAATCTAATTAGTGTAAGTGTGGAAGGGGTGATGATAGGACAAGGAAGATGAGGGAAAGATCGCGCGCGGTCCGTGGCCCGTTTGTTAGTGTACTGCTCCGGCATTCGCCTGGTGTTGATCGGAGAAACCACGAAAAACTACCGATCAGAGCAGCCGGCCGCTAGAGTTCTCTTTCAGACAGCAGTTGAATTCGCCCAAGTAGATAAGCTAGGTCTAAAATCCTGTCACCGTCGGGAATGGAATCTCAGGACCTCCCGGTCCGAGGCACTGTAGTGATGCCCTGAACCGGTATATTGGGATGGCGCTCTCGCCTGTTTGTGAAGGGGGGGAGTGGGGCGGTGCGTGGAGGCGGTGGCCGGGCGCCGGGCGCCAACGCAGCGACAGCAGACGCAGCTTCTGGGAAGCTTCCAAGCCGTTGACGTGGCAGCTCCTGCCTAACCCTCCGCGCGCCGCCCCGCGCCGGCCTTCGACGCCGGCGTTCAGCTGCGAGAGAAGCTGGCGTTCGTAATTTCCGATCCGCGACAGCCGCTACGTTTACACGGTGGCCACTGGTCAGGGAAAGTGGGGAATTTCGAGTTCCACGGGTGGTTGTGGAAAATTCTGTGGACTTGTTCAAGTGCAAGTATACAAACATTTTTGGAGCCATCATAGATCAGATATCCTTTTCTTGTCCAATATATATATATATATATATATATATATATATATTATTTCTTCCTATTTCGGCACATTCCAGTGAAATTCGATGAATGAAAAGCTGACAGTTTGTGCACTTAACTATTAATGCTGTTTTTCTAGTCCCATTGTATAAATCTTGTATTAGATGGCTGGAACTCGTTTTATGACACTCATGTTACAGCTTCATTATAGTAAAGAGTTTCGAGTAATCACAGCGTAATTACTCGTGCCAAACCAAGTATTGTGACCTAGCTGAATAATCCACAGGCCAGTATCGTCAATGTTTTGTTAGATTGTGAATATTACTGTGCCGATACAGGCGACGCGGACATAACATAAACTACACATGCCCTCTACTCTCTTGTTTCGAAATATCGGATTAATTCACTGAAGACCTCGTTGGCGATTGTATCATATATTAAACTCATAATAACATATTCTTTCCTTTGACATTTTTAATAAAGTAGATCATAATTTGACATTGTTCCATTCTACTTGCCATGTTGATGAAGGGAATGTTGGCTTATCTTAAGAATAATGAATGCAGTGCTGTTTGTATTCTGCATTGGTACTTGTATTCGACTCAATATCGTCTATTTTTACTCGTATAATGAATCCCAGTTGCAAAAATAACAATTACCTAATTTTGTCAACATAGGTTTAATGAAAATGTTGAATAATCGTGTATCCTGTTCTTGGTTGGACCTAACTGGGTATTTTGAAAATTGTCGAAATGAAAATTGGACTAACAGTATAGTACTTTGAGTCGTGCTGGTCGAAAACAAATTCGTGGAATAAAGTCGTAAACTTCTAAGCCGAAGAATATACACACTGAATACGCACAATGATCCATGCCGTTTTTAAGGAGTACGTACATCAGCATAAAATATCGGTAACATTCATCAGTTGCATCGTTTTGTTTAAATATTTTTAATGGTAACTGCGCAAGTAATCATATTACGAGAAAGTTGTAATTGACTGAACGCTACTAAACACAAATAGTAAATTTCTTATAATTTTGTGTGCCTGTACACAAATATAAGTTCATTGTCAGAAAGCAACACGTTTGTGGGCTTAACGTTTTTATCAACTGCAACTTTTTGTTATAATGAAAAGAGGATCTATCGTTGCCTAACCATCTTGTTGAATTATTTTGAGACATAGGTTCTCTGTTATCTGTGCATCTTTCTCTTTGCCAACCACCCGTCCGTCGTTATCGCCCTCATGGCGTGGCAATGGGGCCGGAATTCTACAACGGGAGCGTCGGGAGGCTCCCTACAGGGAGTCCAACATCCCGGCAAGGAGAAATCCCGGTAGAAATACGATACAAGCACCAATGGTTCGGGAACTGTGTGTTCAATAAGAATTCGATGGGTAGTCGCGGGCTGAATTCCGATGAGTTAAAACGTCAAAGTTAAAATTATGGTGAAATACAAAGAGTTTAAAAATGTAATAATTAGAAATATTGTATCATTTGGTTTGAATCGCTGGATTAAATATAATTCAGCGGAAAGTATGCAATGTTCTCACTCTCGCAATTGATAAACAGAACTCAAAGTATTTACCTTTTCTGTTTTTGTACCTACTACGTACGTAGAGAAGAGAAAATATTCTAATACTACACCGAGAAACGGGGATTTTCGGCAGAAAAATCTTATTCTCACCTCTAGTAGTTGATAACTTTCTCTAATACGTTCTGAAGTCAGATCCACATTTTCGTAGTCCCTAATACCAAAGAAATTGTCTGCTTTGCCATTTGTGAATAACACTAGCACCTTCATATTCTCAGGACAATCGGCAATGGCTGAAAGCTGTACGATTTTGAAAATTATTATTTAAATTTTGGGGGTATTTTACACGAAGCTATTGGAAAATTTTCAACATCTTCTGAAAAAGGCTCCTAATTTCTGATTTAAAATTACTTGTAAGAATAGAGTGAAATGCATTTATAAATATGACAAAGCTTCGATTTGTACTATTAGTTCTAAATTTGCGAAAAATTGCTAAAGTTTGAAAATTTGCGAAAGGAAACTTAACTAGTTAGTACGAGCAAGTCTGTGGCAGTCTGTTGCATCAATACATTTTCTGTGTTTTTCTCACATAAAGCTAAATATGCTTATGAAAATGACGTAGGTCCAATTTGCGTTGATTTCCCTAAATTTCCCAAAACTGCAAAAGTTTAAAATAGTTTTGGACACTTCCTACAACTATAATATTGAAGATAGAACATTTTTGTAATGAAATCAGCTCATTAAACGTAGATATTGAGATGTGGCCATGCGTATATTTTTGAAAATATGAGTAGTTTTAAATTTTTTAAAACTTTTTTGTTGGACTGTGAAGTTTTGATGATTTCAGGAGTTATAAATTATGCGAGAAAGTACTTTTTATTTATGTTTTGATATTCTGAAAAACCTGACGAGCCTGGGATGTATTATTGTGGTTACGCTAGTATGAATACCGTTTCTAACATCAAACGAGTAATCCAGAATTCTTTTGGGAAAATCTAATTTAATAATTTTGACTTCGCTGACTTCTTTGATTCTATGAATTTATTCCAGTAGATTTTGATGATATTTAGTTTCATTGTGATGGGATATGGGAACAAAAATGGTCAATCGTGCCAAAATAATATTCATCATTGTTAATTCTCATAAGATTTCTACATTATAACCGCTCACTAAAATTCATGGTGGTATTGTCCACACCAGATATTTGGGAAATAGTGATTAACTAACGTAGAATCATAACTGAATTCGGTGCTATGACAAGGTAAAAATACGTCGATCGGCAACGACATAGATCGGCACTCTGCTGAAAGCGACATAATATTCTGTGTTATTATTAATGGGGTGGATGACACGTACAGGCGAGGCCAGTCTGCATATCGTTTCATCGCGGAATTCTATACCAGATTGCAGATATCGAATCGGATTGCATCTGCTTATTGCAAAACTCTACGGCTCGCCGAATGAGGTAAATATTCTCTCATGATTCTATTTCATGAAGAGATTAGTTTATAATGAGAAGAAGTGATTACCTATTTGTGGTGCCTAATTCATCACTTTTTTGTACCTAAAATTCCGAGGTCTACTTATTCTTTATTGCTTGGAATTGATCTTACTATTGTCCTGATCTCGGGAATCATTATCTACTTTCTTTGGAAAAAGTCACAAAAAATAAGAAAACGTACACGAATCTGAGCTGGCACCTCGGAAAGAAGTAGCCGGTGCGTGCAGCCACTAAGTTTTCATTACTGCACTCAAGAGACAGCGATTCTTGGGTTGTATCCTCGAGTATCTCAAGCAAGGTGGGGAGAAAATTGGGACTTAAGACGCTGAAGAGAAAACGAAAGATTACAGGAAGAGGTTTCGTCTCAGAAGCATGCAATATGTCGCGAAGAAAACAACGCTCATCGTTGCACCATTCACTCCTTGGAAATTCGTTGAAAAAAATGGTGCTGCTATGTATGGAAAAACAGCAAGTTAACAGTAACAAGATTTTTATTACAGTTTCGCTGTCGTTACAAAATGTTGTACCAAAATCTAAAAGAGAGAGAAACCAATATAAGGTAGCCGAGTCACCAGATGTTCCGTAGAAGTCCAAGTCCAAACCCGAAGTCGCACAATTAATCAGGAGGAATCGCCTAGTACACTGCCTGGTCACAATCACTATACTCAACACTATCAACTCTCAAATTACACTCGGTACACTGTTCTGCCGCTACCCCGGCGGCTGCCCGTTATATCTTCCTGCGCGCTGAAGACTCGCCTCCTCGTAGAGACTTCGCGCGCCGGCCGTTCCGTCCCCATTGGCCAGCTCCTTCTTTGCTCGGCTGCCCAGTTTACGCTTGCTGACGTCACAGCGCGCCGACTCTGCGGCGCGCTTTTTGGTGTGGCGGACATCGCCGCAACAGGTGCAATGTTCATTTTTTTATTCTCCTGTAGGCGATTTAATCCAGATTCTGATTCTTTAGTAAGTTATATAATATATATTCTACAGAGTAGTAGATCGTTCAGTCAGAATGTTTTCTTGCTGGGAATATAGCAAAAATCATTTTGGAAAATTTGTTAGTGGTAGAATATGACCCGATATTCTGTGCTCGCCCGGGGTAGATCTGTCAAGGTCGCGCGACGGTCGCGCGCGGCAGATATTCTCTGTGTCGAAGGAGAACGAACGGGGTGGAATTGTGGCTTCCTTAAAATTTCGAAACAGCGAAAATAAATTTCCTTTAATGCTACTACAAAATTTTGAGAAAGAGGAAGGCAGAGATAGCTATTAGAATTTAGTTCGGTAGGTAAATATATGTATAAATTATATTTTCTAACCTGATTATGGTGTAATTAGAACTACAAAACCTTTATGTTAATATTGTGATTAACAATTAAGATTTTTTATAAAAGATAGAGACTACTGAAAAAATAGAAAATTGAGTAGCAGGGAATTGGAAGATTACTAGGATTAGTCTTATTCTAAAGTAAAAGTATTTACCATTATTATGCCTGGTGTATACATTCCGAAACTGTAGATAGGAAGGATCCTATTAGGAACAAAGTTTCTAGAATAGCGCGGGATTTTGTTTCAGGAATTTCAGAGAGTGTACATTTTTAATTGTGTTGCATACTCAAGCTGTTTTTGAATTGTATTTTTTGGGGGCAGTGCATATTTCTATAGGAATTGTATACTGTTTGTGATATGTCTGTATTGTTCGTTTTTGTTGTTGAGCCAGATTGTGGTGTGATTTTGGTTGTTAAAACTGTCAGGATGTATCATTCGTACCTTTCGACCTCTATCCAATTATATTTCAATGGAATTATAATTTTTACAAGTAATCGTTTCAATTGTGATGAGACTATTAAATTAGGCTACAAATAACAAAAGGTTGCTGCACTCTTAATTGTAGGAAAGAACAGTACGTCGTCTCGAAGAAGCCCCTACGGCTTACGGTCAATGCTGGCCTCTCAACATTCTGGTTGCCTAAGTGGTATCGGATCCAGATAGGTCAAGAGGTCACAGTGTTAATTCCCTATAATGATAAAGATTATTCATATGTATTGTTACCTTAATTTTATTTAATTCATTTTTTTATTATGTTCCCATTTCAATAAAACTGTCGCCGAAATGGTTTATTCCTCCATCTTTGAAAAATATATCACTAGCACATTACGCGTGTTGATGGCCGGCTCCAGGTAGTTCAATTTCACTTGCTTATGTGGGAGAGCAGTCCCTTCTCTCGCAAACCCGTTGCCGCCTGCAGTGTCGCCGCTGCAACTGTTCGTGCACAAACGCTCGGCGAGTTGCCTGCCGCGCAGGGGCGCCGCGCAGCCGCTCTGCCGCGCCGTCGCATCGCGCAGGCTCTTTATCGGTTTTTTAACCCTCTGCCGCCGCCGCCGCCGCCGCCGCCGCCGCCGCCGCTGCCATGAAGTACGGCCGGCCGGGCTTTCGCCGCCGCCGATGGCTGTACGGGCGCCGGAGCTGCACGAGGAAGCGGGCGGCCCACGCGGTTGCTCCTTTCCGCTTCCTTTTCGTTGGGCGGAAAGAACGCGCCCTTTGGCACATTTTGGGACAGTTGCTTATTATTTTATTGTCGAATAATACGCCTTGGAATGCTGCGTGAAAATAATAATGGGTCTTTGAGCACTTTCCGAAAGAAATTTTATGATTTTTACTATTATTATTATTATTATTATTATTATTATTATTATTATTATTATTATTATTATTATTATTATCATCATCATTATGAAACAAGGTTCCGCTTCTCCCAAATGTGGGTGTGTAACACAAATTTATTAAAGATGTAGTTGAATACAAAACGATTAATAAACATTTCCGGTCCTAATCCACGCTTTTTGTGATTACAAAAATTACTTTTCAATTATTTATTGCTTTTAACTTGTATATATTATACATAATTTCACTTAGACAAGAATGAGGTAGCGATGCTAATAGTAAAATAGAAAATGAAAGAAAAAACGAAAATCAAAAATCATAGCCGTTATCCAGAAGTGAAAGTGGGCGCTGTGAATTAAATGATGAATGAGCAAACGAAACGACCGAATGAAATGAATCTGAACGAAAATAGTTAAGAGGGAGTGGATCTTCGGTCCGACATGTTAGGTGGCGATACAGTTGCGAAGAATCTTCGTCGATGTGTATGGGTGACGAGGGTCCGGGCACCGGGACTAGCTGTACAGGGCCAGCCACTGCGTCGTGGGCCTCTCGTGGCCCGAGGGGACTCCGGGCGTGGGAAGGCCCACGCGGTCCACCTCTCGTACTAGACCGCTCAACACGCGGTGCAGCGGCAGCGGCGACACGGCGCAGGCGCGCTCCGCTTTTCCTTGTGAAAGCCTCGGCGCCGCGGAGTTGGACGGGGGGTGGGGGAGGAGGGGGCGGGGCGGCGCAGGGGGCGCGGCGCCGCTCGCGCGCGGGACCACACACGCGGGTGCCCGCGGCGCCCGCCCGCCCGCTCGCCCGCCCGCTCGCCCGCCCTGCCAGACGCCACGGCGCGTGGTCCCGCCCCGTCCTCCCCGCCCCGCCTTGCGCCGCTTCTCCCCGCCACGCTCCGCCCCTCCCTGCCGCGCACCGCCTCGCCACACGAGATTCGCCAGCCCGCGCAAATGCCACCACATTCGCTGCCTGCCATTTAGCTACTACGTACAATTTGAAAATTGTTGTCATTCTTTTAGCAAATAGCACGCGGTGCATGGTACCTGGAATTTACATTTTAAGTAAGCAGTTCGGAAATTTTTTCTTTGACAACTTCGTTGATGAAATGTATGTGACTTTTGCATGGCCTATTCACTGTCTCGAAGTGCTGTTAGGATGAATATTTGCGGAAGAGGAGACCTGTTCAGTGCCGAGGCCGAAACAGCTTCTTTAGCTGCGATAGCTCGTGGGCGGTTGATGTCTTTATTCGTCCCTTATGGTACTTAATTATGCGCAGTGGTCGCTCCTGCGACCACAGCAATAACGGACGACATAAAGTCTGAATCAGTTTAATGGGAAAAATTGACATCGATATCGTCGATAACCTCTCTACTATATATGCAATCCACCTGCCCTGTTTCCAGAGAGAAAAAGTATGACAAATTAACTGGAAATGAAAATTCATTGAATGTTTTTCTACGAACTGTGAAAGAGATGAACATGAACAACTTGGAAAGAGCTCAGACATCTCTCATATGCAGTTTTAAATAAATAAATACTTTTCATAAGTGAAAGCAGGTTGCGATATTAAACCTCCAAATCTGAAATGTTGATATTCATCGTGTCGCAGTCACCTTAAGGTAATTTAATCGGATGTTCGAAAATCTATTACAGTCCACATGCAAATGTTTAACAATTTAGCTTTCTGCGGTGTGTGTAGACGTATATTGACAAGATGAGATTTGTGAATTCATTCATTACATGTTTAATCCCATTTTTTAAATATTTACATTGTTTAACATTGGGAGAGTACTCTTTCGTGTTTTTCGTTTTTACATTTATTCTTCGTTTTCAAGGAGAAGTGTATGAAATACGACTTTATTGAGAAGTGATATAATTTATTCGAACGCTAATATTTGATCATTTATCTTTACCTGGGCTGAACAATTAATGATAATGATTATGATTGAGAAAATGGAAAGAGGCAAGCAGTCAGAAACGGATGAAACGGAAAACTTCTCTCTTAACATGATCTGTTCACCCTAATTCCACATATGACCGAGATTTGAATCTTGATACCCAGAAACGCACGGCTATAACGAAATATGGTTGCATTGCTTGTTATTACCTAGTGATTCGCAGATCATGAAAACCTATATTGACTTATCTGTCCCATTCCCATTTATACTTGATTCGGTTTCCAGGTATCAGCATGTAGAAATATTGTCTGTGGTGCCCACAATTAAGTTCTCGTAAATGTGTTCATTCACCTCTAGGGACAGGCCGTTGGGGCCACCCTTCCGCCTGACCTCTTTCAATAATTTTAATGCAGATATCTTATTTTTTTAACTAATCAAAAGTAAAATTTTGAAATAAAATGAGTTTTTGCAATACAGGGAGTTGTATTGCAAAAACAACATATAGTTACAATACTAAAATTTCTCCTGCGAGGGACCATCGGGCCATTGTACGTATTGGGCGATTGACTGAACCTGGATTCACTCGATTTCGAATGGTGGCTGAAGGCCGAAATTACAGTGCTGAAAGGCATGAGGGTATTGGCTGTTCTGGTCGAAGTTCGCTCATTGGCGATAGCTGATCACACGATGGGCGACGGCGATGTCCGCGATGGCCCGTGGAGTGTGGCGGGCAGACAGGCGGGTGGGCACGCCGCGTGTCGCCGCGGGCCCCGGCGGGCGCAGCTGGCACGGGTGACTCACTGCGTCGCCGCCACCGCCGCCGCCGCCGCCGCTGGGGTCACGGGCCCGATGACTTCACACCGCGGCAGCGGCGGCTGCCCCAGGCGCTCACCGGACCGGCTCTCGCCTCCGCCTCCGCCGCCGCCGCCGCCGCCGCCTCGTGCCACACTTACCGCCCCCTCCGGGCCCCTCGCCCCTCGCCACCCGCCCGCGCCGCGGCGTCGAGTCTCGGCGTGGCGCACCGCCGTGCGGCGCCGCCGTCTCCATTCAGGTGGCCGGGCCAGCGCGTGTCATTGCTCCCCCCGGCCGCCCCACCCCACCCCGCCCCGCCCCCCGCGCCGTAGCAGCAGCGTAAGCCTTGGCGCCCACTCGCAGATAACGAGCGGGAGTGGACCTGGCGCCGCTGGGGCCCCAGGAAGTCTCTCCGCACACAGGCGTGCACACCCCAAACACAGGTTCCCTCGCCACGAGAGCCCAGACGCGGCGTTGGAGAGATGCGAAATTGGAAAGAAAAGAAAAGTGTTGTTTAGTGGGCACAATTAGCTCTTTGTCAGTTCATACACAAACTAGGCAGTCTTTTTAACTGGAGAGAAAGTAGAACTAAACGTAACTTTCGTTAGTATTCAAGTCATCTTTTGGATTCTGCTGTTCTGTATTTGGATGAGAAATTAAAACGTGTTTTGTTAATGGAAGCGGAAGTGCTAACTTCATTTCGACAGATACTTTACATTTATTTCTCCATATCGTTCCGGAGTTTATTCCTACTCATTTGGGTGTCTTTGACGGAATTTGAAACAAAAAAAGTAAGTTCAGTAAAGCTTGCTTTTTCAGTACGCCATTTACAATTTCACCTTAAAGATGTTATGTGAAATAAATCTTTTGGTACTGATAAACGTATTTTTCGTATTGGCATCGAGTTGCAGTGAAAGAAGGATGATCAAACCTTTTTCAATATTTTCCTTGTGTTATTAACGGGATTAGCTGTTGCACTATTTCGGTTCTCTCTCATAGAGGACGTTGAATTCATGTTATGTTTTGTTTGTTCTCGTTTTATACAACGTTTGGTACGAATTGACCTAGCGTACGTATGTTTGCTTCTTACACTGAAAGAATTTTCTGACGTTTTGAATAAGTACTTGTATATTACCGTATTCAACTTTTCAGTGACTATCCCAGTGATTTTAATGTCACTAGAATGAGATGAGATGAAGTTATTGATTAAATGTTTATTTGCATTGTATCCTTTCATAAACCCAAAGTCAGAAAATTTAGTTCTTGCAATGATATATAATGAACTTTTGCATCATAATAGGTCACAGTCGGTCACGGAGAGTATCGCGCTGCTTCGAAGAAACGTTGATTCAATCCAGGGAAACACACTTAGTTTGTTTTGTTTCAGATGTGAGGAAGAAAGGCGCTTTTTCATTGATTGAAATTATTAATGAATGAAATTAAGTCGAACGAAATAACCTTAAAAATAAAAATATCTTCTACAGAAAAGAATGCTTGTAACGGATGGATGGATACTTTATAACCCTTGAAAGGATACAGGGGTAATATGTTACCTTATGTCTTTTGTTTTCCGTCTGCAGTTGTAGCAAATGGAAAAGTGGCAAGCGTGAAATTTTGTTTATTTTTCTTCGAGCTTATGGTTCGTCTGTAGCATGTGTTGTTATTTTTCTTGCACTTTCGTGTAAAAACCTTAGCGCTCCGTTGGGATAAAGAAATTCCTCTGTACATATGCAAGTAACCCCTCCACCCACCCACCCCCAAAAAAGTTGTATTGCACTCCATCATGAAAAATCTCTTGCTCTCCGCTATGCTCTCTGAGAAAAGGATAAACCAGCGTACGATCGAAATAGAAATAACTAAATGCAAAATACCCAAGATCAAGGGACAAAAAGATGCAAAAATACATGTTTCAATTCCGATAAATCTTTCTTGCAAGAACATGGATTAGAATGTGTTTTTCATGTAGTATCAATTCATTATTATTTAAACTAAACTGCTATTTATTCTAAAAAAAATAATTAGTAATCTTATATTCTATTATTTGGTTCTAAATTTTGGGATAACAGATTACCCCCACATATGAGGGACACCAGTGTTGCAAGCTACGGTTAAGAAACAGGATATTTCAGTAATGATCCCCACCAACAGTTGATTCGCGCGTTCGGGTTTGTTTTGTGTGATGCTTTGTGTGATGTGTTTTCACGAAGGTGGTTAATGGAAATGAATGAGTCTGATATTGAAATAAGCTGGTTCTGATAATTGTGCTTTGTAAGCATTTGTTAATTTTTTATGGATGACATAAATGGTTGCGCTTTCAATTTCAAAAATGTTTGTAATATAACAGACGATCTTTAAATTTAATAATCTTAACACAGAAGTAATTTAAGGACGCATCCTTCTGACAAGTCTCTCCACCCTTTTGTAATAGTTTTGAATTTTTGCATGACATTGCAGTAGGAACGTTTAAGTGAAGTCGAGAAACTTCTGTCTTAAAAATATTGACATGTTTTGCGGTTGCTATGTTGACTAAATCGTTTCTCAACATTTTCATTTAAATGAACCTTACATTTGATTCTCAGAAAACCGAAATGAGTTCAACCTTGAGCGTTTAAATTGTCTAAGTTTAAGCTTTTGAGATTCGCTTTGAAGAAGAAATGTAAAAATGTCCGTTTTCGATGCAGGCCAAGGAAACGTGGCGTGTATTCAACTCATCGCATCGAAGATGTCGAAAAATACGAGACTAAAGTACGTATTAAAGAACGAACTCGGCGATACAGCAGCGGTCGGGAATATTATATAAATTCGTCTAGAAATGGCGTTGGCGATCACTCTAAACATCTGCAAACACATCTCAGAACTCATTTGAATGAATAATTTGGTGTAAATCGTGTTGTGGGATAAACTGTTGGTTTAAACGCAACGGATATGTAGGTTATAGAAGCGCCGCATAATCCATTATATTTGAGATAATGGCGGGCGTGCTAGTAAAGTATTGCGTTGTACGAGGCGAGCGCGCCCTCGTTCCTTCCCGGCCAGTGCGGTGGGTTCCAGGCGGCTGGCCTCTTTCCTGGCCAAATAGCGTGAGTGGTGGTCTGTCTGCCTGGCCCACTTGGCGGCCGGCGCGGCGCGCAGCGCAGCGTCGCCCCTGCGGGAGCCTCCTCGCGTCGCCCTGGCGTCGCCCGCGCCCGCGCCCGCGCCCGCGCCAGGTGCCCGCCCGCCCCGCAGCCACCACCAACACACCCGCCTAGTATTGATAACGAGGCATACACTGCGAGTTTTCCATAGTTACATGTGACAGTTCATCAGCGAGCACGGTGCCGTCCTGTCGAGACCTTACACGTCACTACAGTGACGTTACTGTGGTGGCGTTCAACCTTCCAACTGGATGACACCGTAACTGCTGATTTACGTCTGGTGCACTGTGTATTCTGAAATATTGCTATTTGGCTGGCTACGGGCTTGCAGAGTCCGCGCGACTTCTGTGGTTTCTGCGCGCCGCTCTAGAAGGATTCCTTCTTTTTCTGGTGGTGCTAGTCCTACGTCTTTCATTTTTAACTGTGTGCTTTAACGATGCGGTTATCACCTTACTGTTTTCTCACGTGCGTATTAGAAAGTGGGTATGAAATTATGCAGTGTATATTCATTTATTCAGATATTATCCACCTCATTAACGTACAAACATAATTACATAATTAGCTTGTGATTTTCACTCTCACTCTCTCTCTCTCTCTCTCTCTCTCTCTCTCTCTCTCTCTCTCTCTATATATATATATATATATATATATATATATATATATATATATATATATATATATAACGATCTTGAAAGAAACAAAATTGGCATGAGAAGCTTCGCTGCGAAGGAATATTGAATCGAGTACCATCCTTGACGCTTACTGAGTGTGAAACAGATTCATTTCGAATGAATGAAAATATAATATTTGCAGACCAACCAACCTACATTCTTAAAGATCAGTGGGTTCGAATCTTCAGAATTTCGGCTAGAACCATACTGTTACACACAACACACTAAAAAGCGTAAACGTATTCATTCCGAGTTTTAACTATAAAATGAAATACTTTACTTACTAAAGTTATTACTTATCTTACAAGTACACGTGTTTTTTCAGCATATACGATAGCCCTTCGTCACTTACATAACAAATACACGTCACGTAGTTACGGAGCGCAGAAATCGTTTGTGACAATGCAGGATTTCTTTGTGGCTGCGCTGCGTGCGCTGATCGCTGCGTCGCCTTTCCGTCCTCGTGTGCGTTTTTGCGCGCTTTTGGCGGCCACGTGGTGCGTGCGCGACAGGGCCGGGGCGGGCGCTCCTGTGCAAAGGTCAGTGATCGAGGCCCGGCTGCCAGCGCGGCTCAGCGGCCGGGTCAAGGCAACGCCGCGCCGCGGAATCGGATTTGGGCGCAGCGGCGAGCGCGCTTTGTAGTGCCGCTTGCGCCGCCCTCGCCGCCCGCCCTCGCCGCCCTCGCCGCCCTCGCCGCCCTCGCCGCCCTCGCCGCCCTCGCCGCCCTCGCCGCCCTCGCCGCCCTCGCCGCCCTCGCCCTCGCCGCCCTCGCCGCCCTCGCCGCCCTCGCCGCCCTCGCACCTCTGCCTGCTCCTTCACAAGTAAAGCCGCTCGCTATCTGGAAGCCTGGAGACGTACATGCTGGTGAGCGAAGAAAAGTTTGGATAAAATTTAAAGTACACACAAATGGAGTCCTAGAATTACATCGAATGTACAAGTATTTTAACAAGAAAGATATCAACTGCCACGAGGACCTGCCTGATTTGGTTAGGCCAGGTCATAAGGACACAAACGTCGAAAGTTTCTCAACACAATGCGTCACTGGGTCTTATCTCACCTTGGGCGTAGTCTCGGACTTGGACATGGACTTGGACATGGACTTGGACTTGGACTTGGACATGGACATGGACATGGACTTGGACATAGACTTGAACATGGTCTTGGACATGGACTTGGACATGGACTTGGACTTGGACATGGACTTGGACATGGACATGGACTTGGACTTGGACTTGGACTTGGACATGGACTTGGACATGGACTTGGACATGGACTTGGACTTGGACTTGGACTTGGACTTGGACTTGGACTTGGACTTGGACATGCACATGGACATGAACTTGGGTATGGAATTGGGCATTTGCTCTTGTAGCATATGTGCCGCTAACACTAACAATCGTGGTTTACAAATTGCGTTGGAGTGAAAAACCTTTCCCTGAAAAAATTTATCGAGAACCATACTATCGAATTGGGGCAGGCGTCGACGTACGATACAGAGAAGATCTAAGTACCTAATGCATTAATTTGAGTAAACGTGCATATTAGGAATACTGAGAAGTAAAAGTGTTCCATAATATTTTCAATAAAAAAAGTAATTGTGAGTGGATGAGATTTATTGCTAACCGATAGTAATTAATGTATATTCTGAAATTAAATTATGTGAATTATTTAGTTTTTTCCCAAGTTTTATCAAAGATTTGTTGTTTTGTTGAAATTATATTAATTTATATGAAAGTATGTAAAGTATGTTGTATAAAATTGATAGCACAACACCTACATTGTTATAGTCATACACCACAGAGAGTCCCAAACCTTTTAAAAATATAAAATCGGAAAGTTTAATTTGGAAAATATTCGCTTCTGACGTTTCTGAGAGAGAAAGGGGCAAATGAATAAAAATTTGATAATCGGGGAATCGGTTCAAATTACACAGGGTTAAACTATATGCATTTATCGACGAACATTGTACAATGAGTTTTGCGGATGTCGCTTCACTCTGACACTCGAGGTCATACGCTTGAGTTTTTGCTCTGGACCCCTTCATGTCGCTCTTGACAACCGTCTCTACTTTATTATTATTCATGACCCCCCTCTCCGTGATTCGACGACGGGAACGCAAATTGCTTCAGTGTCCTGCCCTTTGTTGTAATAGTAGGTTTCATGTTTGCCCTGACAGCTACATACATCACTTTTGTGAATCACTAGTTTTAACTTCCTTAATTTAGCTTAAACAATCCTCGGAATGATTCTGACTACATTAGAACAATGAGATAATTAGAAGCAATTGAACACAATTCAAACAAATGTGTCAGAAAGTTGGTGTATTTTTTTCACTCTTCAGTGCCGAAGAAAAACGACCTAATTCTTTCCTGGAATTTTTAATTCGTGACCCCTTAAAGAAGAAATAAAATAAAATTAAAAATAGTCGAATAACAACTTTTAGGTGAGTCAATACGTAGACACAGGAAACGAGGACTCAGAGGACATGCTGCTGTTTTTCAGGCGATAGAAGTATTCTTATTCCGTTACATACACTTATATAAATACACCAAAATTGTTCCCATTCTTATTCTGGCCTTGACCTTTTGTGAATAGGTGTGGAGATGAAGTTTGGAGAGCAATAAGTGAATTTGTCTAAGTCACATCACTTCCCAAACATTATAAATCTACTATTCAGCAATAGAAAAATCCCGACATAGCAAGTTTATCACACATTTTCTTTACAGTTCTCCTGCATGTTGTGCGTAGCAACAGGATATTCTAAGGCAAGGTAATTTCGAAGAACTCGCTAGAAAATGTTTACACCGAGAGACTCGTTGTAAACGCGAAAGAGCAAATTTTATTCGCGGATGATCGTCGTGGTGTTAGGCGATTGTTAGTGGAGTGGGCGGGGTGGCAGTTTGAAGAGGTAAGGAGCGCGGGTGCTTGTGCTGCCCTTGGTTGCTGCCCGTCTCCACGTGCGACGATGCGGCGGTGGCGGTGGCGGTGGCGGTGGCGGTGGCGACAGCGTGAGCAGCAGAGTGAGCGGTCACGGCGGAAGGGGGCGGGGCGACCGGCGGACCGGGAAGGTTTGTGATCTAAATCGGAGAATCAAGGGGCGATTACAGTAAATTTAGTGCAGCTGGTGCGAAATCTTTGTGTCACTGAATACGAATTGAAGTTGGGATGTGATATTATCTAATATTTTTTCTTTCTTTGAAAAATGAGATAGAAATGTTTCTGGTGTCTCTGTTAATATTTGAGTTGGGTTCTATTTTCAAAAGATCCATTATTCTATTCATATCTTACTGAGTGGTTTCACTCGATTGCTGTAGAAATTTAATTTTCACTCACTATTCATAATTGAATTTGCGATGGAAGTTTCGGAAGAATGTAGAGTTGGTCACAATCTTAGTAAATATGGAGTTCTCTTACGTACCATTTAACGAAAAACTCTGAATATTTAAATTAATTTTATGCTATTTAATACTGAACTGGTATAAGGTCCCCCCTTACATGTTATTATGCCTAAGAGAAGAAGTAGTAAAGAGTATTGTATTGAAAAAAATGCAGTTTCGGACACCGAAATTTTCTCCTTAGGGAAACGTGACTGTTCTTATCTCTTGACGTGGTTGTATCCTACGCTTCTTTTATACATACTTCAATATTTTACAAATTTGATGTTCTTTTCAATTTTTTACTCTACAAACTTAGCTCTGATCTCTTCGTTTACGAGATTCACTATAAAATACTACTTAATTTTGATTTCTTTCGCGCCATCTGCCTCTCCGTCGGTGTGTGTTACACGAGGGGGACGCGCAGCCTCCGGAGCGGAAATGGCGGCCGTGAGAGCGGTGTGGCCATGCGGGGGTGGGGTGGGGTGGGGGAGCCGCCGGCGCCGCCGCTTTCCATTAGCGCCCATTACACAATTACAATCACTTAGGGCGCCGCCGTCTGAGCGGTCGCAGCTACCACCACCACCGCCGCCGCCGTCGCCGGCGCCTCTCCCGCCCACGCTCCACCCCCGCCGGAAACCGGCGCTCGGAGCCCCCTCGGCTCACGAACGCCATCTGCGCGCACGGCCGCGTTGGCCTCAATCGTCTCGTGCTGTTACATCCAAGAGATTCTGAAACATCTGGAGAGATGTGATTCAATGATTGATTGATTGCGGCCGCGTCAACTACAAAGGTCGTCATTCCCGTAAGTGTAGTACATGCATTTTTATGCACGCGGGGGCGGTAATCTTACCCTGTTGGATGGCGAGATGCAGCGCCGACCTACCCGTTCGCGTTATGTTTCTCTACCAGGTATATCCCACCAGCGAGGCACCGCCCCAACCGGGAAACCTGTAAGTCTCCGACTGGTCTCCCGGCATGTCAGATTATGTTGTGCATGTACGTATAAGGTTGTTTGAATAAGGGATGAGGATAGGATGTGCGCAGTCCGTGGCCCGATTGTTAGGGTACTGCTTCAGCATTCACCGATGAGATCAGCCGGTCGCTAGAATTTTCCTCCTGACAGCGTCTAAATTCGACCTAGCTGTGTAACTAGTGCCGAAAATCCTGCCACCGTCGGGGCTCTTAAGCCCTGCAGTGACATCAGTTGATGCCCTGAACCTCCTAAGTCGGCGGGAGAGTTGTGTCCTAACCACTTTCAGCTTCTCTCGACAAACCACTGGTGGCGGCGGATTTTTTACTCAAGATAGGTAACTAGGTCGAATTCAACCACTGCTTGGAGGGGAATTCCAGTGCCCGGTTGTTCTGAACGGTAGTTTTCCCTGGTTTCTCCAGTCGGTACTATGCGAATGCAGGACAAGTACTTTGAGAATTGATCTTTCCTACTTTTTCTTGACTTGTCCTCTTCACTTACACACACTTCCATGCACTCCCACTATCATTGAGAAGAGATGAGGAAGCCATAGCTTGCCCCGATATGCTAATGGTCCGCCCGAGGACATTGCTCGCAAGCCGAGTGTAAGTCGGTTCCGGAGCTCACCATTCAGCGGGAGACGAAAAATGCCACATCCAAGAATAAAAATTCACTACAATTAGTACGACATTGCGCTACTACATATCTCTAGGTACACTTTTAGCTACTGCGATGCATAGTTGCATCATTTTTAGCGCTTTCAGTTGTGGATTTCAGTGGTGCGTGTCAGGATGTGTTTCAGCGATTCTGAATTTGTAAATGGATAGCGTGAAGGAGCAACGGATTTGTATCAAATTGTGATTCAAGTTGAAGAAAACAGCTGCTGGAACCCACCGGATTCTGATTGAGGCAATTGGTGGCAGTGCACTGAGTCAAGGAAGAATATTTTTTATTGTTGAAGCGTTCCAAGGAAGACCGAGAATCTGTGGAAGATGACAAACATTCTGGTCTACATTCAACATACACAACAACGGAAATGATAGGGCGTGATGTGATTCACAATGTCAGAAGACAGACAATCTACGATGTGTGTAACAAAGTAGTCTTACGGAACATGTCAACGAATTCTACGCGATGAACTGAACATGAGACGAATTGCAGTGAAGTTAGTCCCTCGCCTTCTCAGCATGGACTAACAATACTTCAGGATTCAGACCTGCACTGGCTTGCAACAAACAGAGAGAGTCCAAACTTCTTATCCAGGGCCATAACCAGTGATGAATTTTGAGTCTACGGTTATGTTCCAGAAACGAAGCAGCGGTCATCACAATGGAAGACGTCATATTTTCCAAGGCCGAAAAATGCTCGACAAGTTCGCAGCAACAGCAAGTCAATGCTGATCATTTTTTTCGACATTCAGGGAATTGTGCATAATGAGTTTCTTCCACCTGGCCAGACTGTCAACGGGCAGGTTTACTGCAAAGTTTTGAGTCGACTGAGGGAAAATGTTCGGCGCAATCGACCAGAGTTGTGGAAAAGAAAGACCACACCCCTTGATCGTTCTGAGGGAATTCCTGGCCAAAAACTTCATAGCAATGGTCCATCATCCTCCCTACACACCAGACGTACCCCGTGCGATTTGTACCTGCTCTCGAAGATAAAAATCGCGTTGATAGGCCGACATTTTCGCTCCACAGAAGATATCCAAGCAGAATCGCAACGGGTCCTGAACACCCTACAACCTGCGGACTTCCAGGAATGTTTCGAAAAATGGGTACAAATCGAGAATCGTTGCATACATGCCCAAGGTGACTACTTTGAAGGTGCCAAACACATCAAAATGTAAATACAGTTTCTGGTTTTACAATTAAATTCTCAAATATTTTGGTATCACCCCGTATATGAAAACTCCTGTAAAATAATACCGCATTTATTAATTTCGATTAAGAAACGCTCCATAATTTAATTTACTGCCCAATGTAATGATTTTTAGTGGTAGGCGCGTTTGTTTCCGGTGTTGGAAATTGGAGCAAGCACCGTGCTCCCGATGACATCTTCCTTGAGCCCGCACGCACAGCCTCCCACTTGTGCCTCGTCAGCGTGACGGCGCGGCGGCTGGCGCAGCCCTTGCGCGGGCGTGCGAGGGCTCTTTTCCACTTAGCCGCCACCGCCACCGCCGGCGACCCCCTCGTCATTAGCATACGCCCCAATTGCTGGCGCCATTGAGATGTCGCTACGATGCGGCGCGGAGGGGAGCGGGGCGGGAAGGGGGAAGGCAGGGCGGAGCGGGGAGGTGCGAGGTGGGATGTGGGGGGACGAGCCGGGGCAGAGCGGAGCTGTGCCAGCATGCGCGGTGGCGGGCTGACCTACGTGGAAAGGGGAGGGGGCAGGGTTGGGCGTTAGGAGAGCGGGCAGGGCGAGTCGGGGCGAGGCGGGGTTACGTGTGGAGGGACGGGGTGAGGTAGAGCTGGTCGGGCAGGAGTGGGGCGGGGGTTTGCGGTGCGGTGTGGTGGCAGGGGGGATGGGTCGGGGCGGGGTTGGGCAGAGCGGGATGGAGTGAGGACGGGTGTGGCGGGACGGGGCGGGCATGCGGGGGCGTGCCCTCCCTCCTCTCTCCGCGCCGAGAGCGGCCCACTTCGTCAGTCGCGTCACGTATTCACGGCGTGGCGGCGGCGGCGGTGATGGCGGCAGGCGGCCGCTGCTGGGCTTTGATTGATTGTAATTGCAGTTTGCGGTCTGATCGTGGACGCACTGTGTCTGGCCAAGATGTCTCTTTCCAACTGCGCTTCCTTTCCATCGCTCTGACCGGGAGACGTGGCTCAGTGCATCAACTGACGTCACTGCAGTTCATCCGACCGGGAGGTACTACTTTCGATCCCGACAGTGGCAAGATTTTCGACACTAGCTTGTCAGCTAGATGGAATTCAGTCACTGTCTGGAGAAATATTCTAGCGGCCGGCTGCTCTGATCGGTAGTGTCCCGTGGTTTCTCCGATCAACACTGGCGAATGTCGGAGAAGTACCCTACCAAACGGGCCATGGACCGTGCGCGATCTTTCTTCCCTCTTCCTTGTCCTGTCTTCACCCCTTACACACACACACTCACATGCACTACACTACCACACATGCCGGGAGACCGGCCGGGAGCTTATAGTTTGACCCAGCTGTGGCGGTGCCCAGCTGGTAGGAGACACCTGGTGGCGGGAAACCCTGCTAGCCCACGGTAGGTCGGCGCTGGATCTCGCCATCCAGCAGGTGAAAATCACCGCCACCCCCGATGGGACACATGCCCTACATTTACGGGACTAATGACTTCAGTAGTCGACGCGCCCGGAATCTCCTACAACCAACCAATCAATATCCATCGCTCTGCTTATCTCTTTAGCTCTCCATTTGGGAGATTTTCGGGCATATATTGTTGAACGTGTGGATCTCGTCTATTCAGGCTTCCTCTCATTGCCACTACCATAATTTCTGCAGACTGTTTTCGTTTTTCAAAAGTTATATCTGTGTTCATATTTCACTAATGTAAATGATACGCATAATCGTGCAATGGAAACGCGATATTGAATTAAGAGCATTTCTTCTTTTTTTTGGTACATTTGAATACGATTGCCGTTACAGGTGATTCTGGAATCTGCACCCCCCAGTGCGTCGAACTATTGAGAACAGATTTTCAATTTTTCGTAATGAAAAACCAAGGGGAAAATAAGACATGAACATATTACGCATATTCATTTATTTATTTACTCATAACAAATGGTGCAACAGCAACACACATTTTCTCATTTTCTCGCATTATTTCTAAGTTTTCCCCATTATTAAAATTTAGTATATTGCAACGAAAAGCAGACCTGCACGATGTATTTGCTCTATCCGTGATCCAAATTAAAGAAAAAAAATTGAATCCATTGTTGAGTTTTTATTGTAAATTACCTTCTTTACAAGTAGAAATTAAGCAAAAACTGCGAGTTTAAAAAAATTTTACATGACCTTATTTAAATATCTATTTTTTCGAATAGGTTTTATTGAAGAAAAAATGTATATCTTCAATAACATTTCCAAGTTAAGTTTTTGAAATCTTTGAAAACACAGATACTACACCACTTGTTTACCAAGTAAAAAGTGTAAAGAAGAAACCTTGAATCTTGTTTGAGAAAATAATTGTTTAAAAATTGCCAATATTTCACTACAAATATGGGAAAGGACTAAGATTTTAGAAAAATTATGCATGACCTTATTTCAAGAAACAGTGTACTCCGGTTGTAGGGAACTCAGATATAGTGAACCCTCGGTTATAGTGAACTTAAGTCACTGGTTCCGTTTCACTTACAAGTAAGCATAGGAAGATTCGGTTACAGTGAACCTGAACCTCGGCTATAGTGAACGTAGGAAATACAACGACCCGGAAATGAATTCCCTCCTGGAAAAGAATACATCGTCTCAGTGCCACAAATTCCAACACTAGGCAGCTTCAAATAATATCGTTGCAATTGAAAAGTCTCCCCTGATGTGAAGGTAGTGGACCCGTAATGAGCGTTCTGTACGCCATCCGAGGACAAAGTTTAATCAAAAAGTTAGGAGCCATTTTTGAGAAAAGTTTGAAAACTTTGTTGATGCTTCATGTAGAGTTTCCTCCAAAAAACAAACTATACATTTCAAAATTGCAGGGAGTAGAGTAAATCGATCGGAAAATATGAATTTTGTAGAAAATCGACTGAGTAGTTGCGTTGACATGGACGGACGGACAAACGGACGGAAGGAAGGACAGACGCACGGACGGACAGATAGACAGATGTATAGACAGACTGACGGATGGATTGGCAGACGTATGGACTGGCGAATAGACAGACAGACGGATGGACGGACGGATAGACAGACAGACGGATGGACAGACAGACAGAAATAGGCAGAAAGACAGACAGACGTTCTTCCATCAATCGACTTTTCAGAATCAAGGACCCTTAAAGCGTGGATTCTGAGTACACAACTTGTTTAAGAGAGTATTTTACTCCGTATACCTAGGAATATGATTTATCCACTTGTTCGTCAGAAAAATCAACGATTTTCGGAGTATGATTAAAATACTTGAACTTTTCTATGTACTACATAGTAAGGCGAGAAAGTAATAAACGTTCTTTTATATTCGGTCGCCTGTTCGCCTGTTAATTGTTTGCGGTAATTGGGCGGTAATTTAAAGAGATAACGAGTTCTGCAAATTCCAATCTCTCCATCTTTATTTCAGTCTTTCTAATTGCATTGATCGTTTTATAACTTTCGTCCTTTTCCATCGATATCTGTTTAATTTCAGTGTGCGCCTATTGCTTCATAGGCCGCGAGGGAAACGTCACTGCATTCATAATACGACTCCTTCATTTGCTTCTGTCAAGATGCAAATCCTTGACTCCACGCTTCGCGACTCCTTGTTATGTTGCTGTACACCAACTGCTTCCTTTGTGTATTCGCCGTGGGCGGAGAATGCGGAGGCGAGGAGGCGCCTCCACGTTTCTTCACTTCCGTCTCCTGTCTGCGCGAAACGGCGCATCAGCAGCTCCTCCAAGGCCTTGCCAATTCCCTAGTTGGCTGCTTAGGTAACTTCAAGGCATATCGAAACCAAATACTAGCGCTATTTCTGCATGTGACAGCAATTTTAAGCGATTTTATTATTATTTCAGCTGAAAGGAATAACAGAATAAGGGCCACAGAATAACACAGACTTTGTCGTACTAGTTAGTTTTCTAGTATATTCAGTCTCGGCTAGCTTTTCGGTATTGTCCCACCCTCTTCCAACCACTTCCTAATGAGACCTAAAAGATATATTTTCACATTTTTAATTTTTTTCGGTTCCCTAATAGTAGAATAGAAATATAACTTTAAGAACATTAAAGATGTGTAAAAGCTAGTCTTACATGCAATTTTTCATTAAATATTGGAAGCCGATATTGGGAAAATGATGTAAGCATTTCTGAAAATGTTGTGAGCATTTGTAAACATGTGCCATTTTGAGTTAATTTTCATTGAAAACTTTCGAGTTTTCGAGAAACTTCATAAGAAATCGTTTGAAAACTTACTTTTCCAATTTCAATAATGAAAAAAAATACTCGTAATGGGTAATGACGTGAGAGGTATTACAAAAAATTACATTTCTGTAATTATTCAAAAATTAAAAGAATACATCAAAATGCCGTTTGTGTCATGTGATTCAGTGCATTTAGCACTATCCATTCAAAACTTTGAAAGAAAATGAAAATATAAATTTGTTGTATTAACAAATGGAAACGAGACAATGTAGCCTCAGTAACCATGGGCGCAAGTTTGCTGAAAGGCACTGGATAGAGTTCGCTAATGAATGAATGCCTGAATGTAGGCCGGGAATATTAACGTGTCATTCTGCTTTTAAAGCCTAAATATTAAAATTATTATTTATTTTTCTATCTATAATTCTTCAATATATCAGAATGCTTTTGGTCCTTTATTTTAAAGACAGAACATTTTTTAATGTAACTGCTTTATATAAATATGCATTACAAGTAATATACAGCAATGTTGCCTTCCTGTTCATGCCGCAAGACAGCCTTCGAGTTCATGCCGTACAGTAAATTAAATTAAATCTGCCGAAGGCTCCTTTTCGCACGCAGAGAAATCTCACCAAAAAATTCTGCCGGCACATTTGTTTTCCAGCTCGTGACAAACCGTCGGAAAATTTCAAAATGAGCATCTGCACGAAACATTTATCATGTATTAATTTATTGATTGGTGTTTCCGGGTGCGTCAATTGCTAAGTTCCGTTCCGTAACTGTGATATATGTTTTATCGTGGGAGGTGGCAGTGATATTCTTCCGTTGGATGGCGAGATCTGGCGCCGACTAACACTTCGGCTAGAGGTGTTTCCCTAATCCGGAATCTCTCATCAGCGGGGCAACGCCTCAACCGTGACGAGCTCTAAGCTCCCGACTGGTTTCCCGATATGTGTGGTCTTGTAATCCATGTAAGAGTGTATGTAAGTAAGAGGTGAGATAAGGAGAAGGAGGGGGAATGAAAGATCACGCGCGGTCCATGGGCCGTTTCTTATGGTACTGCTGTGGCATTCACCTGGTGTTGATTGGAGAAACAATGGAAAACTACCGATCAGTGCATCCAGCCGCTAGAATTATCCTCCAGGCGGCGCCGGAATTCGACCTAGCTATGTAACTGCTATGAAAGCCCTGCCACCGTGAGGACTCGAACCCTAGGACCTCCCGCTCAGAAGCAGTGAAGTGACATCAATTAATGCCCGAAGCAACCTAAGCCGGTTTTTACCGTGGAAAAGAGCCTTACGAAGCGAGGGGCCTTGCTGTCTTTAGAGAGAGACATCCTGTCGCTGTGACGGTCGCCCTGCCGCCCTCCTCCCACGCGGCCACGTGCGAGCCCCCGCACCGCGTCGCCGAGGGACGGGACGATTACTCCGAATTGGAAGTGGCCGCACCCCGCTGCGACCGCGTAGGACGCGCCATCTCGCGCGCCCCGCCAAGCCCCGCCACGCCAGGCTCCGACCTCCCTCCCCCCCGGTCCCGCCCCGCCCTGCCTGCCCCGCCACGCCCCGCCACGCTCCGCCACGTCTCGCCTCGCCCCGCCACGCCACGCCACGCCACGCCACGCCACGCCCGCCACGCCACGCCACGCTACGCCACGCCACGCCACGCTCCGCCACGTCTCGCCTCGCCCCGCCACGCCCCGCCCCGCCACGTCACGCCACGCCACGCCCGCCTCGCCACGCCACGCCACGCCACGCCCGCCACGCCACGCCACGCCACGCCACGCCACGCCACGCGCAACTCCCAGCTCGGTGACGCCAACGGAGGCGGGGCGCTCTCATGACACGGCAGGCGCCCTGACAAGTTGAATCCGTGTTACTTTTCTTTTCAGTAATAGTTAATGTCGCGTGGTGTCGTAGTAGCAATGTTGCAAACACAGACAGGGGGCTCTATGTAAAAAATTTTCTTACAATATGACGATGATATGAGAAAACTGAGAATATATATGAGAAATATATATGAGAATAATATATATGAGAAAACCATTGAAACCCTAAAAGGGCAGAGACGTCCTGTCAGAACACGGGTGGTTCTGCTTATCTCTTTTGTTGTTGTAGGTGCTAAAATATTTAGTGTGATTACTACAGTACTAGTATCTTGTACCAGCCTGCCTGTACTTTTCTCTATATGCTATTTTAATACTAGCTGCACATTCAATAGTATATTTACAATATATTATTACAAAATTACCGAGGGAAGTGGCTCAGAGCGTAGCGCGATGACTTTGCATGCCAGATTCGTGTTCAGTCCGCAAGATGGCCACCCTTCCCGGGTTTTTCGTGGTTCCCCCAGTCATCCATGGTTTTACTCTAAGGCCACGACTGCGAAATTGATGCCTTTAGCGGATACGTTAACTACGATTATACCCATATGGACATCTGTTTTCTGACGATTATTCCAGACTTTCAAAAAATACCATTGCTTTATAATATCATGCAGTGTGTGTTCTGCCAACACGTATTCTGCTTCTAGCAAATAGGACAGGTGAAAAAGAACGTCATGAAGATGGTGGGCCCACCTGCTGCTGGAATGTATGCAAAAGATATAGCTTGCGTGGTCAATGGTAAAAGCCCAAAGGTTGGACAGACTGATCCCATTGTGGTTGAAACGAAAGTCAGAGACTTGAGGATTCCAACTGACTATCGGTTGGATCAGAACTTGCCGGATCTCACCGTCGTAGATGAGATCTGGAATGAGAGAGGTCGTTCCCATCCCACCCCAGCAGATGTCTGAGAGCACTAGGAGGTGGGAAAATACACAAATGCTCCAGATACAAAGACTCTAGAAGTGCTTTTTGAAGATTAGAGTTTAATGGACACAATCTCTGACTAAACCCTGTCGCACAGTAGGCCTCGAAGGGAAATTAGCGCGCCAATGTGAGAAGACCGCTCTATTGGCACCGCCCACGTCCTCCGCAGGGTGATCGGGAATCCTGTCCTTGTGTCTGCGCCTTCGCGTTCAGAGAAGTAGAAACTATTATTAGGACTGAAAATCTCAATGTTAATAATAATAATAATAATAATAATAATAATAATAATAATAATAATAATAATAATAATGAGCTAAGCTGTCATAAATATCCAACAAACCCCAGCACCGTTCTTGACCTTCGCTCTCCCTCTCCCTCGCCCTCGCTCTCACCTACACCTCTCGTTTTTGCCCTCTCCCCACTAACGCCTCAGTCATCCCAGTCACCGCTCCCCTACTCGCTACTCCCCCTTTGCCACCTCACTGTGCCTTTGCCCCCACTTCCACGTCTCGACTCCACCTCCGCCATACCTTTGCCCCTGCCCCCAGCTTTCCCTTTGCTCCGTCTGTGCCACCACTCCCAATGCCCCAGCCTCGACCTCTCCAGCATGGCCATCAATTCGCCTCCTTACCTACTCCTTCGCTTCCGCTTTGCTTCTGCTCGCCGCCGCTTCCTCATTTCCTCTCGCCTCGCCTCGCCTCTGCCATCTCTTCTCCGCCTTCGCTCGCTCCTCGCCTCCGTCTCTCCTCCGCCTTCCCTCACGCCTTCTGCCTCGCCGCCTCCTCCACCTTTGCTCTCGCCTGGTCTCCTCGCCATCTCTTCTCCACCTTCGCTTGCTTCTCGCCTCCGTCTCTCCTCCGCCTTCCCTCCCACCGTGCTTCTGTCTCGCCGCCACCTCCACCTTTGCTCTCGCCTCGCCTCTACCATCTCTTCTCCACCTTCGCTCGCTCCTCGCCTCCGTCTCTCCACCGCCGTCCCTCCCGCCTTCCTTCTGCCTCGCCGCCACCTCTTCCTTTTCTCCCGGCAGGTCTCCTCGCCATCTCTTCCCCGCTTTCGCTCGCTCCTCGTCTCCGTCTCTCCTCCGCCTAGCCTTACACCTCCGCGTCGGCCTCAGACAGCGCCCCCCCCCCCGCTTGTGCCACTCCCTCATTCACACCGCCCGCGCCGCCGCCGCGGCGGCGGATTTGGAGCGCACGACGACCACACGTGTCACTCACAGCGTCGCGCCGCGCCGCGCCACAATGGGATTTGCCCTGCCAGCCGGCGACCGCTTAGTGATTAAGGTCGCAGAGGAAAAGGAAATGTGTAATCAACGGCGGCGCGGCCGAGTCGGCGTCACTGTTGTTCGCGGCGTTCAAGGACGACTTGAAACTTTGAGATTTAAAAGATCGCGATTACTTTTTATTTTTTTAAATATAATGTGCGTCTGAGCAATTTCTCGTTCGTTTCTCTGCACCACTTGAAGAGATATGTCTGACATTTCAAGAATATTTTGCGCATCTGTGTAGACTACAAATACACGAAACCAAATGTAGAAACCGATCATATCATTTGGGTAATACTGTTACCATTTTCATATGTTATTTTCTATGTAGACCTTGAAGAAATCCTTTCGATTGTTTGATTGATTTTTTCGTGTTTACGGGCATGACAACTGATTTGGTCATTAGTCCCGTAAGTGTAGTGCTGTTTTTTGCCTCGGGAGATGGCAGTGATCTTCCCCCAATGGATGGCGAGATCCGGCGCTCACATACCGTCGGCTAGTGGGGTTTCCCCCAAACCAGGACTCTCCCACCAGCGGGGCACCGCCCCAGCCGGGACAAGCTCTAAGCTCCCGACCGATCTCCCGGAATATGTGGTAGTGTAGTGCATGTTAGTGTAAGTGTGTGTGTAAGGGGAGAGGATAGGACAAGGAAGAGGAAGGAAAGATCGTGCGCGGTCCGTGGCCCGTTTGGTGGGGTACTGCTGTGGCATTCTCCTGGTGTTGATCAGAGAAACGATCAGAGCACCCGACCGCTAGAATTCTCCTCCAGACAGCAACTGAATTCCACCTAGTTGAAACGCTAGTGTCGAAAATCCTGCTGCCGTCAGGACTCGAACCTAATACCTCCCGGTCAGAGGAAATCCTTTCGAATTTGAAGTAACTGGCCAATCTGAGGTTCGAATGTGCCTAAGTACGTGAGTACCTGGGCTGTGGACTTGAAATCCATGTTCACCGTGGGTGTTGGCAGGTGCATGTGTGGCATGGAGACATTCTCATTTCCTCGTGTATCAACTCTCAATCTTAATCCTTTTCAAATCCCTTTGCCTTAGCGTGCTGAGGACGTTCTTGTCCGCGCTTAGGAACTGCCTACCTAATCCTCTAAAAATAGAGTAGTTCCGAGGTGGTCCACAAGCTACCTCGGAGACAGTGGATATACAGCACCCAGATGAGCGCAAGTTCTATCTCTGAGTGAGGTTTGGGGAACAATAGAGAGTTTGTGCTCGTCATAGAGGACAACACTATAGATCTTTCGCGCATGCGCAAATGTACTCAAGTGATGCGAAACTTCAACTGCGCATACGCAGAAGATCGGTAGTGCTTTAACGTTCGAGGGTGCACAAACTCTCTAATGGGGACCTTTCCGCCGATAGATCGACCCAGGAAGTGCTGGGACACTGTGGAGGTTGAGGATAGTTCTTCAGGCACCTTATAATAGAAGCCGGGAGGCAATCGGACAACCGAAAGGAGTGCCCGTCAGTTAAGGCAATACGTACCGCAAAGCGACGGCCCCACTCTTCGAATACTCTACGAATGTTATGTTATGTTTTTATGGCTTTAGCCATAACAAAAACTAAGTCGATTTGTGTCTTCCACACAGCAGAAAACTGATGATGATGGGTAAGGCATCGAAAGCTGCTCTTGTTGAAGTAAACAATATTATTGGCAATGACAACGCCTTGAATATTTTCAATTATTTAAATGCCATTGACAATTCACCGCTAAACCAATTATTCCCATGGGGCGAGCAATTGGACTCGTACTTCGAAATAAACTTATTATTCTAAGGTCGGTCTCTGATTCTGGTATTTAATTCTCGTGGCGATTCACTGTCGCGGTACGCGAATTGAAGTGCCAGAAGAGCCGTATCGTCCGTAAAGGGTCGAGTCAGTGTCGTCCCTAAAGGGTCGCGGGTTCGAATCTCGTCAGGGGCATGGATGTTTGTGTGTGTCCGTGTAAGAGTTTCTTCACCGTTACTCCTATGATACTTATTGGTCGTTATACGACCTTAGTAGTTGAAAAGCGACCTTAAATATTTTAAAAAATAATAAGAAAAGTACGAGTGTGTATCACTGTACACAAAGATCGTGTGGACCCACGATTTTACTTTTAAATTTTCTGATCTTACAACTTGGGCCGAATGAAATATATTGAGTTGAGACGAACGAAAATCCTAGCAGCCGCAACGCTGATTACTTCGAGTCCCGTGCGGCGTTTGTCATCCGTGGAGGCGCTGCCGCGGGAGGAGGTGGGCGGAGGCGGGAGTGCAGATGCGTGTACCTCGTGTCGAGGTGGCGTCCGCGCCGATCAATCCACGTCGTGCCTCTCGCCTGCGCTTCTCCCTCTGTCGCTGGCTATTGGCGCAACCGTCTTGTACTCGAAGGACCATCATCGGCATCAAGCGATGTGGCTGCAATGCCGCCTCTGACCGGGAGGTGCCACTGGGAGCGGTAGCTCAGTGCATCAACTGATGTCACTGCAGCGCTTCTGACCGCGAGGTCCTAGGTTTGAGTCCTGACGGTGGCAGGATTTTCGAGCTATTTTTTCAGCTAGGTCGAATTCAGTCGCTGTCTGGAGGAGAATTCCAGCGGCCGGCTGCTCTGATCGGTAGTTTTCCGTGGTTTCTCCTATCAGCACCAGGCGAATGCCGGAGCAGTACCTTAACAAACGGGCCACGGACCGCGCGCGATCTTTCCTTCCTCTTCCTTCTCCTATACTCTCCCCTTACACACACACTTACACTATCATGCACTACACTACCACATCTTCCGGGAGACCGGTCGGGAGCTTAGAGCTTATCCCGCTGGGGCGTTGACAAACGCGTGGGAGATATGTGGTAGGGGGATATCCCACAAGCCGACGCTTGGCACAGAATCTCGCAATCCAGTAGGGGAAGATCGCCGCTATCAGCTGCGATAAAAATATGTACAACACTTACGGGACTAATAACCTTAGCAGTTAACGCTCCCGGAATCACAAACCAATCAAAGGATAGCACCCGTTCCAACACGTGGGGTCTATATTCGCCGGTTTCCCCTACTAGTTCTGCCTTTCGTTGCACATTTTTGCTCCGTGACCATACTCTTTTGTAACGTAATTAAACAATATACCAGTTTTATTACCACTCTTATTGCGACTGAGTGGTGAACACTCATGAAGACTTAAAATAAATAACCGCTAGAACAGCAGACAGCAAGAGATGGAGTGGAGATGGAATTTGCTCACCGTCGGGTCGTATGTTATCATCCCTATGATGATTCCTTTGTCGTGATCCGGAGGTTTGATAGTGGAATAAACAGTGATTTTGTAAATAGACGGCAAAAGTGAAGATGGGCTGAGTGTTGTTGGAGGGAAGGATGTAACGAGAAGTGGAAAAAGTTGAACAATACGGAAACTGGGAACCGTTTTGGACCCCAAATAGATCACGAGAACAGGTGGGCATCTCGCGTCTCGCCAGCAGTGGCTTACCTCGCCCTCTCGGTCTGAGGAGCGTTCCAACGGCCTTGTCACGGCCTCCTCAGCGACCGCTCCGCGCCCAGTGGCTGTGGTGAGGGGGGGGGGCGGAGGCTGGGGGCGGCCAGTGCATTAGCCGGCCGTAATTTGCCGCGCTGCGCACCGCATTGACGTCATTATCTCGATAAACGCCCCGAGCCGCCGCCGCCGCTGGCACAAGCAGCCCTCGATCGGCGGCTGGACCTCTTCAGCCTGAGCCCGCGGCGCCGTGCAGCCGCACAGTGGCCCAGATGGAAAATACGCGGACAAAAATCTTTGATCCTGGTGAATAAGCTAATAAGTCAAACAAAACTTAATTTTACAGGAGCGCAAAAAGCAACTTTCAACTGAAGTAAATAATGGATTAATGATATTCAAATGAAACTGTTTCTGTATAGGTTTTGTTTGAGCATCAATTATCCCCGATTTACAGTATTTGTTTAAAGTATTTTTTGCTCACCTGTAAAAGTAGGTTCTTTAGACTTCTCAGCTTATTCGCCGGGATCAAAGAAATATCTTCCCTCAACAAAACACTTCTACGTCTTTCATCGTACCAAGGCATCAAATCGGAAATGTTGCAAATCGTTTAGTGAGAACGAATCCAATTTTTTCATTAATATATAACTGGAAACGGATCCGAATGAAATTAATTTCGGATCGGTTCCTGTGCCTATCTTGTTTTTTAAAAGCCCTTGGCCAAAAGGATAAAAGCCAATGGCTGTCTACGACAGACTCCACTTCGGCGTCAGTAAATGGTTAACAGAACACTGTTATGAGAACTTATAACAAAGAAAAGATATAATTTCATGCGACGTTTCGAGAAGTGATTCATAGTGTAAAACAACCGATGACTTTAGTTTTTTCAGAGATGACATTTCTTTATTTCTATATTTTCAATTATCGAGGTTTCTGCTTTGGACGGGAAACGAATCACCACAAATTTCGGTACATCGTAGATCATTAACGTTATCATTAATTTCCAAAAATATAAGAAAGCTGTTTGTAGTCATGTGAAAATCTAAGCTGAGACCGCAATGATATTATAATGATTTGATGCCTGGATTTCTAGACTGATGGGTCCTTGGTTCGAGTCCTGACTGCTAGGAAACTTTTGATTTCAGTCAAATGCCTGATTCGAAGCTGCCTCCAGGCTGAGTGTTCTAGAGTCGAGCAATTCTGATCAACCGTTTCCATAGTTTTCTCCCACCAATTCCAGGTGCATGAAGTAGTACCTAAAACAACGGGTCATGCAATAGCACATGCAATAGCACATGCAATAGCACATGCAATAGCACATGGTCCTCTCTTCTTCATTATCTACATTTTAAAAAATCTGCATTAAAAGTTAGTTTAAATTTGCATAGCTAACGGGAATTGAAAACGAAACCCTCACGAATGTTTCCGTTGCTTTTTGCTTTTCTACATTATTATTATTATTATTATTATTATTATTATTATTATTATTATTATTATTATTATTATTATTATTATTATATAATAAATTCCATATGTGTAAGTTTTTGCTTAAATTTATTCTAATGTTCCTTCTAGCAGTCATGACTTAAAACTTTTACAACAAATATGAAATAGCGGCTTTCGTAAGAAATATGGTTAATAAGAAATGAGAAGTAACGAGAGAAGAAATACAATTTCAAACTGTTAACAATTAGCCAGAAATGGATTCCAAAATCGGATGAATTCAAGATCCACTTCATACTATGTGCTTCACACACGATTTCACAAAAATATTATTATGACAGTATCGAATAAGATTCCGTATCGACCTACGGAATTTTTGTCTTCATCAGGACTTGAATGATGATGAATGATGATACATATGTCATTTTTAAAAGAAATGTCTTCAGTTGAGTTAAAATTGAAACGACCTTCAACCTCGCTATCTTTAACTTAGCCCAATATATATTATTTTTTCCGAGTAATCAAAATCACTACTTATAAACGGCCATACGCGAAAAGCTACAAGCTAGTATTGTTTAATTAACCTCCGCGAAGGAGAATAAGGAAAAAAGAAGAAGGGATAGACGACGTGTATGGACCCACCGTGCGCCGCGCCGCCTGCCGCCTGGAGTGCAGCGTCGGAGCGAGGAGATAGTGGGCGCCGCTGCAGCCGCCTTGTTTTCCGCGGAGATGCGCAGTTCCCTCGAGTGGCGTTTGCCCTATTGACGTCACTTGGCACTTATTATACAGGATGTCCGGGGAGGAAATGTCGCAAAATTTGAAAATAAGCTCTTAAGACAATTTCAAGTATATTTTGTCTAATAAACTACTTGGATATTCTGAATGGCTAAGCCGCCATAATCACTCAAAAGTTAGTTTGAAAAAATGCTTTCTAGGCAAAAATTTGCATTGCAGAAGACTCCAGAAACATATAAATTGTTTATTATTTACGAAAGAAATGAAATGATTTGTTAATAAAAGGAAAATTAACCCAGAAATAAAAAAGCTGTTGAATTGTGTAAATTGGTGCTTTTTTTAATTTCTGAGTTAATTTTTCTTTCTGAAAAAATAAATTCATTTCTTTTGTAAATAATAAACAATTTACATGTTTATGAAGAGTTTCTATGCTTCTGTAATGCACATTTTTGCCTAAAATCATTTTTATACCAACTTTCGATTGCTCACTGCGGCTCAGTCATTCGGAATATCCAAGTAGTTTATTAGACAAAATATGCTAACAATTGTCTTAAGAGCTTATTATCGAAGTTTCGACGTTTCCTCCCTCCACTTGTCCCCTTACTTGTGTCACAAAAAACCCACATTCGGTTATGATTTTTGATTCTTTAAAGTGATATAGATATTAAAAAAATAGAAGCTGACGCAGAAAACTGTTATTTTTTGTCAGAAAAACTCATGGGGACACTAAAATTGAAAAAGTGAATGAATATTGTTCCTATATCTAGTAACTTTCTCTAACACGTTGTGCAGTCAGAATCTCAGTTTTGTGCGTCCTGGTGCAAAAAAAAAATCACAGCAAAAAGGCTGTCTGTCCGTCCGTCCGTCCGTCCGTCCTCAGTCAATGCTAGCATCCAAACCGTTCAGACAATTTTCTCCAAAATCTCCTTGATATTCCCCGAACGATCTTGCCGAACTCGAGGCCCTGCGAATTTGAAACGAATATTTTGATATTTGGTATACTCTACATTAATCTTCTGGGAAATTTTCAAAATTTTCTAACAAAACTTCAAATTTTTAAATGAATTTTTTCTCGGATAGAGCAAAGGCTGCTTCAAAAAATAGTGTGGGTCTCATTTTCGAAAATTATAATAGTTAATTTTTTTCGACGTCTTTCTACAATCACCGTATTGATTTTTTTCCTGGGTAAAGTCTGTTTCTCAAAGATAGATCTTTAAATAACGTCGTGTATATTTTTGCAAAATATGAAATATTTAAATATATTTCCATGGCCTATGTCTCTCAAATTGGAACCATTCATAAAGGAACATTTTGAAGATAATGAAATACGTCTGTTACTTTAAAAATAGATTTTCTAAATCTACGTTGATTGTCTAAAATCTTTTTTCATGTGGAAGTTGTTCATTCGTATTTAGAAAAGTCCGAAAAAACGCAATTTTTCTGCCAATGAATGTTAGATTAACGTGGGTCCAAGGAATTGTGTCCCTACAATAACTGTTGCATTTCAAATAAAATTGCATAAACCTTTTTTTACACGTAATCCAATCGTTTGCCCATTTTTTTAGTCTTTTCTGACTCTGAAAAACCTATACAGTCCGTTCATTGCTTGTTGTGGTATTTAATTTAATTTGATTTATTTGTATTGATTTCTTTAATTTGATTTGATTTTTAAAGAATAAGTAAAATCTGTATGTGACGAATAAATAAGAAGTACAAACTGCCCACGTTTTCAAGTTCCAGGAGTATTCCCACTCTTTCACAAGTATGAGCAATATTCCCGCGAGTAATATTAGCAAACATTGCATGATCTCCAACGACGATGTGACGAGTTCTCGGATGTATTACGCATTGAATAAAGTAGCAGCTATAAATCACGAGAAATAATCGTAAAACGTGCTGCTTATCACTGATGTCATAGCATTAGCGGAGATAAGTTGCATTTAATGATTCATGTTCATTTGACTTTTTCCCGATGGCCATCCTTCACCCCCCGGCTAATCGTTACATCAGAGATTTCCGCTGGCATTGGACACTGCATAAGGCGCGCTCTTAATTTACAAGTTGTACGTATTGTTTTGGAATGGCTGTCACAATATGCAAAGAGGAGTCACCTTCTAGCTGAAGCGTGGGCAAGTTCATAGTTTCCGGTTGTCCTTATTGCAAATCAGGACACCCTCTAACTACGCCGACGTTTTAACATTCTAACGGAGGCTAATAACATATGCAGTCTTATTGCTATTGAGTTTCTCAGGTCATTTGGTCCTGATATCTACATGATCAAATGACCGGGCTGGATGGCTCACGACCAGCGTTGCCAGATGATTAAATGTGTATCCCAATACCAACCTTACAAAATCCAGGTACTTTCTCTAAAAGTCCTGGTACCAATGACAATTGATTCAAATTCTGAAATTGTTCATATTACAACTCTTATTATGTTTTTAACTCGCATAGGAAGTTTGTTAAACTTTACTAGATATCGATTCATTTTTTATTGATAAACTGAATTAAAGACTGAGACATTATATCTTTTTCTACTATCGCATGTGCTAGAAAAGACCCCCCTATGTCACCCTTAATGTTTTTACTGCAATGTTTTAACCAATATCATAGTTATTTGTAGTCTTGGTGTTAGTTTTAAATTATTGAATAAAAAATATTATACAAATCTTAAATCGTACATTGTCAGTTACCGTCGGCTTAAAATCCTGATATTTAAACGATACAGAATGACTTCATCCTGGTACGTAGTACCTTCATTAAAATACCAGGATCCTGATACGTCTGGAAACACTGCTCAGGACATCAACTGATGTCACTGCATTGCCCCTGACCGGGAAGTCCTAGGTTCAAGTTCCGACGGTGGCAGGATTTCTGACACAAGTTTAATAGCTAACTCAAATTCAGTCGTTGTCTGGAGAAGAATTCTACCGGTTAGCTGCTCCGATCGCTAGTTTTCCGCGTTTTCTCCTATCAGTTTCAGGCGAATGCCAAAGCAGTACCCTAACAAACGCCTCACGCGCAATTTTTCCATCCACTTACGTGTTCAATCCCCATCCCCTTACTAACACATATTTACACCTTCACGCACTATACTACCATACATTTCGGGCGAATAGTCGGGTACTTAGAGCTTCTTCCACCTGAGAGAGTGCTCCGCTGGTGGGGATATCTGGGCAGGGAAATCCACACTAGCGGGCGGTAGGTCGACGCCGGATCCCACCATTCAAGGGGAAAGATCACCGCCACCTCCCGAGCAAAAGCGTGCACTACACTTGCGGAACTAAAACTTTGCTAATTGACGCGTCTGGAATCACTAATCAATCAATAAAGAGAAAAAGGTCAAACGTACTCCAGTCTCCACGGGACTCCAAATATAACATGACGAAACAGTAAAGCTTGTGCAGGACAATTGCATTCCGGTGTCGATTGTATTAGAATAAATATGTATGTATGTATTTGGCGTTATTGGGTCGGTAGTCCGACTTCGCCGGCCAGCTACCGGTGTCCCCTATTCCTGGACCTTGTTCAATTCCCATGCTTGAGGGTAAGAGCGACATGAGGCGAAAATGTATTCTCTTCACCGTAACTAGCAAGATCCGCCTTGCTGAGCTTTTCTTCGTCACACAGCTACAGATACTGGGACGATTTTAAAGGAAAGCTACAACTCTATTTTTGCCTGGATCGGGAATCGAACCCGGAACCACAGCACGGGAAGCTAGTACGCTCCCCGTAAGCCATCCCAGAAGTTAAGTCAAATATGATAAACATAAATATTTTATTGATTGTTTTGTTTTTCCGGCTGCGTCAACTGCTACGATCGTGTGTCTCGTATGAGGACTGGTTTTATTACGGGATGTGGCGGTGACCTTAACCCGTAGGATAGTGAGATTGAGCACCAACCTACACATCGGCTTGCTGTTTTTTTCCCCAACCAGATATCTGTCACTAGCAGGACACCGCCCCACTCGGGACTAGCTCTATGCTTCCGACATGTATTGTGGTGTATATAAGTGTAAGTGTGTTTAAGAAGTGGATGAGAATATGACAAGGAAAAGGAAGGAATGATCGCGCAAGATCAGTGGTCCGTTTGTTTAGGTATTGCTCGGACGTTCACCTGGTATTGAACGGAGAAACTAGGGAAAACTCTGATGAGATCAACCGGACGTTAGATTAGCCGCGTCTAGTCCGCGGCTGAATTCTACACAGCTATTTACCTGGGGTTGAAAATCTTGCCACCGTCGGGACTCAAAAACTAGTATAAACTTTAAATCCCAGAACTATTTTAAGATAGTATAATTTGTATGCACAAATTAACACATTTCAAATTTCATTGTTGAATACACTACATTTTCCGTTTTCCGATTCGACACTTCTTTGCAATGTCTTCATGTTCTGAAAGTACATTTAGTATTTAAAAATGTTGCATAATTGTATTGTAATTAAACTTATATTTATATTATGTTATAATTCGACTTAATAAAAATTCCCTATAATAACAGTAACATTAACAATTACCTAGTTTCCAAATTGAGATAACTTACTTTTAGATGTGTTATTACTGCCCACATTGACATATCATTACATAAAAATTGTTTGTACAAATTTCGAGGAAACGTAAAATAGAACGAAAAATACTCTTGGAATAATGAAATAAATGTAAAACGTGTTAATTTGTGTATAAAAATTCTAATGTCTTAAAATAATCTAGGGATTTAAAGTTCACAGTCGAAATCCAACATACAGTACGAAGAGTCCGAGATCAAACACTAGTACCCCGTGATTGGAGATACTACAGAGACATCACATGATGCCCTGATTCACATAAGCCATTGACAACAGAAATAGTAAGAATCATTGATTTTTTTAAATACTTTTCCCTTTACCAAATGATTCTTCAATTCATCGAATCGCCTGTACCTAGAAACCTTGGAAAACCATCACAAAATATTTTATTTGATCGTTTTTTAAAATTAAAAAAAATTACATAATTTAAAAAAATATTTTTTATTTAGTCAGCTCTAGCTAGCAAAATTAATGTGTCTGTTGCGGAACACTTCTTTCTAATTCATCGCATAATTTATTTAGCATGGAGAAAGTATTGTAATTCTGCAAAAAACGCGATTTTTCGACAAAAAACTGTGTTTGGGGGGACCTGATACCGAAAAAGTGGATAATTCTTCTTCCTATATGTACGACATTACTTATTCTAACATGATCTGTAGTCAGTATCCACGTTTTGTTGGTTCTTGATCCGAAACATTGGTTTACGGTAAAACATTTGTCCGACCATCTGTCGAAAATGCCAGCGGTATTATCGGGATACTTTTTCTGCCAATTGTTTTGTGTATTCTTATAACCAGTTTGAGAGAATTTTCCCGAGTGTGTTTCGTCATGTACAATATTTAAATAATAAAAATTTCTCTAATATGATTTTTCTTAGAATCATAGGATTTTAAAAATCAAAATCAACGCATATATTCGCATTCCCGAATTTTGTTGATTGTTGTTCATGTTTGGCCAGTTCTAGGATCCAAATACCTGCTGCAGTCACAAGAGGGTTTTAACTTTTAATACGTTCGCTTCTCGTTTGACACATGGCCCTGCCCTTCTTGAGCTACCACTTGAATGTTTACTCATGAAAGAAATCGGTGATTCCAAAGTGGTTGTAGGTCAGTGTCAAGGCGGTGTCTATTTTAGGGCCATTTAATTTTATTCAGTGTGCGGGGAGTAGCTTCGCCGGTTTCCTAGTATAAATACACGCGAGCGAATGTGTGTGAGTGGGGGGGAGGGGAGGAGCGGGGATCGCGTCGAATGGAAACGGCCCCATTACGCGCCCCATTAATCGCGTGCTCGGGGCCCTGGTCGCTCGGCCGGCACTTCCGCGCGGCTCCCGTCCCTCGGCGTCGCCCCGCCCCGCCTCGCCCCGCCAGAGCGCGCCAGCGGCTGCACAGTGGGCTGCCAAGGGCGACAACGCGTGCCTTTCCCATTTACCCCTACAAATGGGCTACAAAACATTTTTTTGTATACCAGCATTACAAACGACCTTTTCTGTTGCAAGAAATCGCTCTTAAAAGGGCGTTTTACGGCACAAATGACGTATTAGATATTACGGCAGGAATGATTGCGTCATCACACATTCAGCCAATCGGAACGAGAGAATCTTGGGGTGGTAGAGGTAAATGGAACAGCTGACCACCGTTTTCTCCTACAGCTGTCAAATACCCGAGACGTCACAAAGAAGTTTTTTCGCAATTTTAAGTTTGATTCTCTTAAAAATTTGTAATCCTATTATACAAAAGATAGCGTATGCAACTCGTTTTTTAATGTTGCTTTATTGCATTCGAACAAATTTGAAAACATTCTCCTAATATCGCTCGTTTTCAAAACATGTACTCACGCAATAAAGCTTAACATTATAAATTAATTGCATAAGCTACTATTAACGCACTGATTACCTTCTCGTATACCTACGTATATACGGAATAGTAGAGAGTTTGTGCACCCTCGAACGTTAAAGCAATATCGATCTTCTGCGAATGCGCAGTTTACGTTTCGCATCATTTTTGTGTATCTGCACATGCGCAGAAGATCGATAGGGCTATCCGCTATAATATAATATAGCCTGAGAATCCCTGGGTGGGCAACGGCCTCTCCTTACGGAGGATTGCTCTCAGTAACATTCCCACAACTGAGCAACGTTTGTGGGTCCGCTATGGCGTGCACAAACTCCCCAATATACGTATGTTGTCGAGAGTGATAGTGTTGAAAATAGATTTCAGTATTTCAACGGAAATACACGTTTGGGATTCCCTGTTACCGAACTGTGTAGTTGTTTTCAAAACGACCTCCCGTCCGCCGTCCATCCATCTGTCTTTCTGTCTGTCCGTCTGTCAACAATACCAGCGCCTGAACTATTTGTAATATGTTCCCCAAAATAAATATTCCCCTATCAATCTGACCCGACTGAAGTCTCTGGGACATTTTTACATTTTCAAAATTTTCTGAAGTTGTTTCCAAATATTTTCTGTAAGTTTCTTGTAAGGATAGAGGACAATAATTCTAAGAAGATGGCATTAGTCTGATTTTCACGGTTATTCCCGAATTTTCGAAAATTGCGATAGTTAAAATTTTTCGCCGTCTTCTTACAACTATAGTATTGAAGATAAATGTTTTAAAAATAAAGTTTTCTCCACATTTAATTCTTTAATAACTGTCATGTACATACATGTATTTGAAAATATTGGTAGATTTCGGCAATTGTGAATGAAATATGGGCAATATTAACAATTTTCTTAAAAACACCATCTTCTTTTACGACTGCTTCATATGAATTCTGATGACTTATGTCAAAAATTCAAAATTTTTCTGTGAAAATGATCTAAAATTGCGCATGTTCAGGAACTCTCGAACACTTTTCCTCGCAAACGGCTAAAAATTAGTCAGTGAAAATTTGGGTAGAGGACTAAGTTTCACCCTTCTTACTCATATTTCAATTTTCCTGTCGAGACTGAAATGTCACATATCTATACAATTGTGGCATGTGTGGGACTGTTTACAATACGATTCGACTCCCCTAATCAATTTGGTCGTCTTCATATTTTCCAAGTACCAGATTCCAAGGATTCCAGAACAGCTTCGGAGCTCAGGGCATCACTTGATGTCACTGCAGTACCTCTCACCGGCAAGACCTAGGGTCCGAGTCTGGACGGTGGCAGGATTTTCGACACTAGCTTTTCAGCTAGGTCGAATTCAGTCGCTGTCTGGAGGAGAATTCAAGCGGCGGCTGCTCTGATCGGTAGTTTTCCGTAGTTTCCCCGATCAACACCAGACGAATGCCGGAGCGGTGCCCTAACAAATAGACCAAGAGCCACGCGCGATCTTTCCTTCCTCTTCCTTGTCTTATACTCTACCCTTACACATACGTACACTTAAATACACTACACTACCACATATGACGGGAGCTTCGAGTTTGTCTCGGCTGGTGCGATGCCCCATTGGTGGGAGATACCTGGCTGGAGAAAACTCCACAAGCCAACATTTCGGTCGGAGCCGGATCTCGTCACTCAGCGTGGGAAGATCACGGCCACCTCTCACCCTTAACTGTTGACATGCTCGGAATCTAATCCATCATTCAAGTATTTCGGATTTCGCATCCCCCTTCTTTTGTAGTACATGAGGTACGTGCCTGGTTGCTCGCGCTGGGCGTGGGCGGGAGGGGGAGGGGAAGGGGAGGGGGAGGCGACGCGTGACGTGCGTGGCCAATGCGGCCGGCGCTGCCCTCCGCGGAACGAAGTGCGCTGGCGCCAGGTCGGCGCGGCGCGGCGCTCGGTGGCGCCGGGCCCAGCGCGCGCTGGCCGGGCGGCAGAAGCACGCACTCCACCGCGCCGTGGCCAAGGCTCCCTTCAGCAGAAACAACTTCCAATGCTACTTTTCAATATCGCCGCATGAATCTTTTATCCAAGGCGTTTTCAGTCTTTAATATTAAGATTATTTTTTTCTGCCTGTATTTCTTCAATATATTATAATATTTTTTGTCTTTAATTTTTTAAAGACATAACATTTTCCATATTAATATTTATTAGATAATACATCGCTTTTTTAATTTACTTTAATTAATTTAATTGATTGATTGATTAATTAATTAACTTCTTTCTGTCTAACGTATTGTAATTTTATAATGTCCCTCTCAACCTCTTCGTGACTAGTTCCTTTGACAGGGTATTTATCAAGATGCGGTTGAGGGTGACTTGTGTGCATTTATAACATTCTTCTGTTTATAACTGACCATTGTTAAAATAATATGTTCATTTCAATTAAGCCTGACGATGGAAACGCTATGTATTATGTAATAAATATTAATATGAAAAATGTTCTGACTTTAAAAAATCAAAGACCAAAAATATTATAGTTTTCAACCTTTTTTCGACCACGGCTCCCTTGTCCTAAACGAAACTTCCTGCGGCTCCCTTGGTAACAATAAGTTCTAAATATAAGGGTTAATATAAAGGCCTGCTAAAGATTCAACACAAATGAGTAAGTGATATAATAGTCTGTTTTATTTATCCGTTCTAATTAGGTATTAAAATATCACAACACTTTTTGTGTCGCCGCTGCGCTCTGACGTGAGCGCGTTTACTCTGGGGGCTATGTGTGGGTAAAAAGATTATATATCCCCGGCCGCCATGCGTGAGAGAGAGAGAGAGAGAGAGAGAGAGAGAGAGAGAGAGAGAGAGAGAGAGAGAGAGAGAGAGAGAGAGAGAGATTGCAAATAACATATAGTATGATAGTACAAAATTATTTTGTAGACAAATGACACAAGGATTAAAGCAAATCAAATCTAAGGATCATTTTTAATAAATCACCGCGACGTCCCTACCATACGGCCGCGACGCTTCTGGAAACCGCGACGCACAGTTTGAAAACCTCTGCTTTATACCCATTCATTTATTAAAACAAACAGGTTTTTCGAGTAGACAAGGGTATGCCGCCTTTTTGTTACACTCCCTGTATTTTCGAAAATTGCAAATGTTCAAAATGTGTTCGGCATCTTTTTTAAGTTACAATAATGGAGATACAAATATTTTCCTTAATGAAAACTGTTCATCAAAAACAGATCTTCAAATAAAGTCATGAGAGCGTTTGCTCTTTAAGTCAACGAATGCTACGCAACTGGCTACGCATGTGACGGAATGGTGCTCGAAGTGAATGAACGCGTGGCGACGCTATATTCGACTAAGGGAGTTTGCGAAGAGGACGAAGTTACACCGCGGCAGCGGACGGTAATGAGGGGGACGCAGAGGTAAATCAAAATCTAGCGCATGCGCAATGGAAGGAATTTTGAAGGCGATGTTGCTGCGCAGTGAGCGACAGGCAGACGCGCGAACTGGTGCCAACTGGCGGCGCGCACCTCGGCCGCGTTTTACATCGGAGTGAAGCGAGGAAAAGACCCACATCAGCAGAAACTGATAAAATAATTCTTTGAATAAATAAATATAATCTAATAAAAATAAATCATGGTCACTAACAGTGAAAATACGCGAATGTCTGAGAGTTCATTTATTTTTCGTAAATCAGATTTTCAATTTCTGAAGATTGCATGCAATTTTGTGTAACACGTTAAATGTATTTCAACTTTCGCTATGTTATAATTGTTCCAAAATTGATTTAACCCTATTCAACTATAGTCTCAGAACAGTAAGTTGTTTTAACTAAATGTATATTGTATACCATGATCTTTCACATGTTTGCACTCACGGTTTTATCAGGGCATTTACCCACTCTCCTAACATCCAAATCTGGAACTGAACTTTTTCTAAAGCATGCACTAGATCAGAGAGCTTCTCTTCAGCTAATCGTGCCGTCTACCCCCAACACTCTTATATCACTGTATCGATTAATACCAACGTGCCAGCAAATTGTATTTATACTTGCACCCAGTCTCAGCTAATTTAAATGTACTCACTGTGCATTTGTGTTGACGTTGACGCAGAAGTGAAATAATGTTAAGGGTATCGTAGGTCATGCAGTGCACGCTAGGCATGCTCGTTTGTGTACTGCGCGAGGAGCGTAACTTCGCTGCAGTTATTTGGCGCCTCAATAGCATGGATTTGTGCCAGCGTTCGTTCCTTGACACTAGGATGCCAGCTCTCGAGGACGTTGGATTGGGGGCAGTAGATTTTTTAGAGCTACCTTCTTGCAGGGCTGACATAAAGCTTCAGGTCGTAGGACATTTAAAAAACAATGTGTTACTCTGTTAAACGTTTCAAACTGAATTATTGGGATTGCTGTTTGAATCTTAAGCAATCAGTGCAAAATTTGAATCGGACAAAGAAAGCGCGCGCTAGTCGTTTTTCAAGTTGTTCAGTTCCAAACACGTTGATTTAGCTCATTGTCAGATCTGCGTTGCTGCTGGCTTCTAACAACTCTGACGGAGTCGAGTGCCAACGGTGGCGGATTTTCGAAACTAGCTCTACAGCTACGTCGGTTTCAGCTGATTTGTAGGAGAATTGTTATGAAATAAATGTACTCGGGGAATTCGAAGCTTTCAAAATTAGCACACAATATTCAGTTGACAAAAATCACGTGCATTCCACTTCATAATACATTGAACATCGTAGATAAAAGGTATGCTACCTAGGGTTTCTTATCGTAGTAGACCCTCAGAGGTTTTACAAAGTACAACAAGAATTCTATCGGCCGGTTGCCTCATCTGTACTTTTACGCAGTTTCTCCAATCGCTACCAGACGAATTGCGAAACAGTACCGTAACAATCCTGCAACGGATTGGGCGCGATCTTTCCTTTCTTTTCTTTGTTCTATTCTCATCCCTCATACATACACCACCACTCATGCACTACACTACCAAACATGACTGGAAGCCAGCCAGAAACTTAGAGCTTGACGCGGGTAGGGGAGAAATCTGGAAAGGGAAACCACTGTAACACCGTATGTACGTTGGCGCCGGATCTTACCAACCGAGGGGATACCTCGATCTCCCGCGTTAAAGCATTCACTACATTAATGGGAGTAAGTAGTAGTTGATACATCCGCAAACGTCGATCAATCATTCAATCAATTTTCCAACGCTTCTCCTTGCACCGTTTGCCCATGATCGTTCATCATTGCCATATGCTGTGTACTCCAAAGGTCTCATATACAAGAAAACTACTCTCAAAGGTTCACCCATCTATCTCGGTTCTTGAAAAATGAAACGGTGAGAGCAGTTGGACATTACATGAGTCATCAGCGCTTGACGCTGAATTGACCAAGTGTCAAGTACGCGCCACCAACGCGTGACACCTCCTCTGCACGAAATGTTTACCTTCGTAATGGCTGTGTTTCCTCGGCAATTAGCATGCGGATGCATTTCGAACGTGCGAAAAGCCGCAGAATACAAAACGAGAGTGTACGTTGGAAGTTAGAGGTGAGCGTAGTGTCCAATGTAATTTTAATGCGTTTGCCTCGCATAGGATGAAAGGAAAGCACCAAATTTTCAACTACATTATTTTAATATAAAATATCCGACAGTGGAGTGGCCGTCCTGGATGGCTGAGGAAGCAGAGCATGAGCCAACTCAGCGCGTCGGTCTGAAAAGACGCGGGTTCGAGTCCAGCCGTGGGCATGGTTGTTTGTTCCTTGCCCTTCATGTATGTGTGTTGTCGTGGAAGGCCTAGTGAGTGTGCTGACCACAGACTGAGGAGCCTAGTGAGGTGTGTCTAGCCTGAGGTGTGTCTAGTGTAAAATTTAATTTGTGCCCCCATTAGGTTTAGTCGAAATCGACATCCCCTGAAGCTGAAAAAAAACAGGAAGAGGGAAAAAATCTCGTGGTGAAGAGGTAGTGTCCCCAAAGAGAAGAAATCGTTTCTTTCAAGCGAGATGTGTATTGGTATAAATATAGTTTTGTAAAATTAATATATGACATAGCATGCGCGATAATGAATTGTTTTGAACTTGGGTGTTTTGTTTCTTGGGTACAGCCCTTCTTACGGTGAAGGACCCAGGCACGACCGAAACGTTGGTGAATTGAACAGCTAAAATTGAATACGGCCACATTGCGAAAACCATTTTTATTTGTGTTGCAACCGTCCACGCTGAATTGCACAGGACCCTTTTATTCGCGGTCGCAAAAAACATTTTCGTCAAGACCTTGCGGTTGAGCTTGGGGAGCAACCTGCTGATGGGAATATCCCGTCGACATCGTAACCTAGGCATAGTCACCGACTTCTTGAGGGACTTTTTAAGGAATGGAGTTGTTTTGCGATGTTCTTGGAAATGATAAATCGTGTCTTATGACGCATACACATTAATGAATTCTATTATAAACGTGATTCAATAGAGAAATTGTGCAACACTTCGAAGAAACAAATATATAATAATGAGAACCCTAAATAAATAAACACAACAATATGTACACCCTTTTAACTAAACGTATGTACAGACTTGTACAATAGCTTGCAATTAGTGCATTCGAATCAGTTTTCTCTTATTCAGAGAATAAAAAGGAGTAACTTCCAATTAAATACTCCAAGTTTGCGTGATATCTTTACGCTGACCAATCCATGGGTTTTTAAGTACATTTCAGTACATTTTACATCCTTTTAGTGATTTAATAACTCAATGAAATTATGCACATCATTACTCGACTTCAACGCAATCACATATTACAATAAGTGGTTCACAAAATACTAGTATTTTCCTACTGTTTGTTAAGGAAATAATCAGTATTTGTTACCTCGCAGTTGCATATTACTCTATTGAGCATTGCTTGACAATGGACACGAGAAAACTTCCTCTCCCACCGAGTCTCGGCGCTGGCCGTTAAATTGAATTCTCTTTCTGTAGGTCGTTGACCTAAGCTAATGTATGAAGGTCTGATACACACGAGGACGCTTTGAAGGGTTGGTGCTGCAAGTTCACTTCTGCTTCAGAATATATCGCGGCGTCGGCTGCTGTGACCACCTCCTTCGCTCCTCAATGTTCTCATGCTGGGCCTCCAGGGCGCGGCTCGTGATGTTAATATTCTCCTCGGCGCGTGTTGAGCAGGAGTACTGCGCAAAGAAGAAGAAGAAAGTAGAGAAAAATGACAAGAGCTGAAATGGGACATAGCAGCTGCTCATCAGTATCAATTCCCTAAGACGCCGAGTTCGTTGGCGAACGGTGTGAGATTATGTACACAAGTACACAGGTATGTCCATGTGCATAAAAGATAGTGTAGGCGACACACATGTTGATATTAGTTTTATTATTATATTAAATCAAGTCAAGAAGTTGAATAGTTCTTTTTGGACCTCCAACGGTAAGGGTATATAACGATAGCTGCTATTCCCCTTTCATGGTGAGAATACAATGTGACGATGCATTATTAACGACGGTATGTCCGCCTCCTTCAATAGACGAAAGAGGAGAGATTGTATTCCTCTTTGTATGATCTGTCTATTGCTAGTGAAAAATATATACATCTATTTAAAAATCGAAGATGATTAAATTTCCCCTAAACTAAAAATATTAAAAATATCTCTGTCATATTACTTGCGCCATGATGCCGAATTGTTGAGCGAAAACTCCATTTCGATGTCGTAAACCATTTACAAGTTATGAAGTGGCCCATGGTGAGACATCCAGAATTAATGTAGCGTACCTATAATTTATGTTTCTTTCTCTTTATTTTAATGAGTGCGGTGAATAATAAATGAAAGGATATATGAATGAGGAAAAAGGTGATGGCGATGATAGCGGGGAGACGTGTTATTCTAAACACTTTATATTCTAAAATATCAAGTTAGCGCACTGTTCATTGGAGGTAGCTACTATGTAATTCGCATTTATTGACTTTCATTTGCGGTCCTGATTTGGAGGAAGCGGAATGTTAGGTGAATAGACGACTTTCCATTGCCTGAGACGAAGTATAATTCGCAAATGTGAGAATGTGCTCGAGTGTATACAGTTGTAGTACATTCCTCGCAGGTCCTAGGTTCGAGACTAGAGAGTGGCAGGATTTTCAGCTAGGTCGAATTCAGTCGCTGTCTGGAGGAGAATTCGAGCGGCCAGCTGCTCTGATGGGGAGTTTTCCGTGGTTTTCACCGATCAAAACTAGGCGATTATCGGAGCAGTACCCTAACAAACGGGTTACGGACCGCGCGAGATCTTTCCTTCCTCTTCCTTGTTCTCACCCCTTACACATACACACACACACACACACACACACACTTACACTAACATGAACTACACTACCACACATGCCGGGAGACCGGTCGGGGATTTAGAACTTGTCACGGCTGGGGCGGTGCCACAATGTTGGGAGATACCTGGTTAGGGAAAACCCCGCTAGTCGACGGTACGTCGGAATCGCTTCTCGCCATCCAGTGGGGGAAGATCACTGCCACCTCTCGAAGAAAAAACACACACTACACTTACAGGACTAATGGCCTCTGTAGTTGACGCGCCCGGAATCACTAACAATCAATCATCGCGTGGGCTACAATCCTATACTACTACTACTACTACTTGTTCTACTAGGGGGATTGGCCCCGTGGGTGGACACTTAAGCTATTCGCCTTTATCTGCACCCTCCGCCGGCCCACAGAGCTACTAGCATTCCAGTCTAGCACCGGAGTTGAATTAAGCGTCACTCACAATACGCTACAACAATTACCCACAAGCATCGGGCTCTGCCAGGACGAAACCAAGGGCCCATTTGAGGGCCGCGTGGACGGTGTCCCGGGTGGCTTGGTGCCGTCAACATATACCTACAAATATAGTATTAGTAGGTTTTTGCCTCAACCCGTTGAACTGCCTCCACCTTGGAGCTATCGACACCAGAGCCGCCGGAATGTAGGCAACTGACAGACGGATTCATGCTCCCCGTCGAACGTTTATATATGGGGTTGGTACAAGCCCCGCACCCCATCCTGTCCAAAGGATGGCGGGTAGGGGCTCAACTCGTGGGTCACCACGGAGCTTGGCGCCGCCTTTCCACTGCGCCCGCCTTGGCACACACGACGAGTGCCTCCGAGTGACTTTTCCTCCTCTACTTGCGACCATTTGGCGCCCCCTCCGGGGATATAGCTGGAGTATTACTTGTTTGACGGTTCTCATTGAATACTTTGCATCGGTCTCGTTAATAGTTTCTGCCTCGCGGAGAGCACACGAATTTTGCGGCCACAAAGTTAACAGGTGTCGTCGTGTACACCGAGCTGCAGGAAGCACGAGTTGCCAACATTGTGTCAAGACGCCGGAGTGAGTGGTTCGCTCGAAGCTCCCGGGGAGCCAGCGCTTTAATGCGCTCGCTTGAGGCCGCGTTGGCGGAAGGGCTTGGCGGGCGGCGGGCGGCGCGGAGTGGGTGGGCGTGCGGGCGAGTGGGCGGTGGGCGGCGGCCAGTGGGCGGGCGCCGGTGATGAGTCCTAGGTGCGCGAGCAATTTTAGGGAAACGCCGCGGCGGGCAGGCAGATGGGAGAGGCGGATAGGCCTTATATGGGGGCCACTCATTCTCCTCCAAATAAGGGGCGCTGTCTGGACGCCTGGACATCGGCCCTCGCGCCGCCCAACGCCAACGCCGCTCCCCTCACCCTCCACACTGCCTCGGCTGCGGCCTCGCGTCGCACTGTCCACCCGTTCAACAAAAACACAAGCCACACATTCATCTCATATACTCGCATCAAAGTCTTCGTATGTATGTATGTATTTTGCAAGAATCCATTTGAGCTGCCTATTGATTGTTTGATTAGTAATTCCGGACTCGTCAACCGCTAAGGTCATTTGTCCTGTAAGTGTAGTCCTGCTTTTTCCTCGAGAGGTGGCGATGAACTTCCCCACTGGATAGTGAGATCCGGCGCCGACCTACCGTCGGCTAGCGGGGTTTTCCCCACTCAGGTCTCTCACCAGCGGGGCGCCGCCCCAGCTGGGTAAAGCTCTATGCTCTCGTTTGTGCTAATGCAGTACATGTTAGTGTAAGTGTGTGTAAGGATGAGGTGAGGATAGGACAAGTAAGAAGAAAGAAAGATCGCGCGCTGTCCGTGGTCCTTTTTTTTAGGATATTGCACCGGCAGTTGCCTGGTGTTGATCGGAGAAATCACGTGAAACTACCGATCAGAGCAGCCAGCTGCTAGAATTCTCCTCCAGACAGCGACTGACCTCGGCCTAGTTTTCTAGCTAACGTCGAAAATCCTGCCACCATCGTGACTCGAACCTAGGACCTCCTGGTCAGAGGCACTTGCAGTGACATCAGTTGATGCCCTGAACCACATCTCGAAGTAGAATCCTTTTGAACTGCCGAATATAGGTGTAAGGGAGATTTGCATTTCAAAATGTTATTCCAAAATGTAGTAGAGATTTTGTTGTTCACTAGCCGTATATTCAGCTAGTGAAATCCATGGTTGAACCTTGTAGAAAAATGCTTCCACTGCGCATGCGCTAAAAGTTTGAGTGACAGCTGAGCCTCGGCGCTAACCATGGGCTACCGCCAGCCTAGGACACAGATGCGCAAGTGAAGTCTTCCTTATGGGGTTAAGGCTTATCACTCCAACCGCCTGGAGAGAGCATTTGAGAGCGGTGCGCTTCAGTGTAGTTTTAATACATAAACTTTTTTAATAAAGTATATATTGAGTTAGTCAACCGATTTTGAGTATGATATTCAAAGTTCTCACAACGAAATAACGACAATAGACAATAACAACTTCAAAAAATTCTTTTTTTTTTTTCGCTATTGTCTTCCGATTTGAACGCTTCACCAGTGATCTAGTGATCTACGGCCCCTGCTAAAAGTGCTTTTTATTGTGAAGAGAAGGATTGACAACAGCTGAATTTAATAATTTAGTTGTTGAAAGCAATTTTTTTAGAACTTCCTCTCTCAATAATATACTGTACTACAATTCCGATCATAAAAAGATATTTCTTGTCCATTCGAACAGTTCCAATGATAAACGATATTACTGGAAGCAAGCTCTTCCACTGCTGAAAATTCTTATTGAGAACATGGTCAATACACGAGAACCTCCAGCAGGGATACTTTTTGTTACAGAAATAAATCCTTCTTGCTTGTGTTACAAAGATAAACAAGTCTAAAACGTGTATTGTTCCAGAATAAAGTAATAAAGTATTTTTGAAAAAGCAAGCAATTTCGGAAATTTTAATGCCGGTTTCCACTAAGAGTTGTTATTTCGCCAATACTAAAATGCTCTCTTGGTCAAAACTATCAATGATAAAGTAATGATAGAAAGTTGTTGTTATCCTTTTTTATATTTATGTTTGATTACAATATGTTCATACACGTGACAAAAAATAACTATGTTGGCTTACATAATTAGCAATGATTCATTAGTATCTCTCCCTTAATACAGTTGATACACGAATAACAACACTTCAGTATTTGAAAGACTAATCTAGATGCTTTAATTTTTTAAGACGTCTTATTTCTTAACTATTATCTGACTTATTTTACGGCTACAGTATGGCTTTCTAAATTTATAGCATATTTACACCTACAATTTTTTATTTTTTCATGAACTGCTGGCATTTTAAAATAGTTTTTAATCATGACATTTCGAACATACTAGATGGCATTGCCAATGTTTCTTAATACTTTAGACTGAAATCTTTGGATGACTTGAATCTCGAATAGCTATTGCTGCTCCAGAGCTATATTCAGTAGTTCCAAACAGTGTAGAATGATAAAAAGTAATTTATTGTCTAAATCTAGCCACCGATAGACTTTTTTTGTATTATTACTGAAGTTGTTTCTTTGATACACAATTTTCCACGTAAGTCTCGTATCAAGATGCATACGTAAATATCTCAATGAATCTGTTGTGGTAATTTAATTCGGTTTATTTACAACCGGAAACAATTGTTTTTCTCTTCGTGGTGATAGTAATATGAAGTAATATCTACTTACATTTGCTCTGATTCGCCAAATATTTAGCCACGTTTGTAGTTTGTTGGTGTTCCTGAAGCAATCTAGAAGCCTCTACTGGATCGCTGTCTAAAGCTACAACTAATGTATCGTCAGCAAATGTAGCTGTTTCTTGGGTTGTAAGCAAGTCAGAAGTGTACAATATAGAAAGCACTGGACCGTGTACTCTTCCTTGGGGGACACCAGACAGCTTAGGATAAAAGGGAGATAATTCATTACTATGCCTAACTTGGAAGAATCTTTATTTAGGAAGGATCTTAATAGGGGGAATAATAGGGAATTGAAGGTGTTTCTTCAGGTTGTATAATGACCGTGTATGTCCACACTTTGTCGAATGCCAGCATATAGGCGAGCAATATTTCTGTTCTTCCAGATTTTTACTAATCGTGTTCACCACTCTGTGCAGATGTTCAGGAGTAAAATTCTTAATCCTTATTGGCATATTTTTCTGAACCATGTACATTGCGATACACGTTAATCTTTCTTTTATGGCTTCCTCTTTTCGCATTAATCGTTTCGATCATTCGCATTAATAATTCAAATCACCCATACTCATTATCTTTTTGCTCTGTAACTTGTCATCTAATTATATATCTTCTCTTGTCCTGTCTTCTTGTGATGCTTATTGGTTTAATTAAGCCACTTTCATTACATTTAACATTGCGATCTTTTCATTGTTTTAACTTTCTATTTATCAATATTCATCCATAATCTGCTTCTTTATTTTGCAACTGCCATTTTCTGATGTTAAATACTGTATTGCCACTGTCATGACCAGACTTATTTTGGTTTCTCGTAGTGCGAAACACGAAAAAAGAAAATTGCACAATATAAATAATACAAATATTCATTTCCATTCATTTTTTAAAACTAGGATTATTGTACCAATTAATTCAAAATAGGGAAATGTAGAGATTTCAGTGGTTACGAAGTCATTTAATTTCTTTCTTTATACTTAGTTTAAATTATTGTACATGAATCAATTTGATAATTTTGTAGCTGACTGATTTTGTAAAGTAGAGTTGAAAAGTGTGGTGCAAAGCTGTAGTATGGATTAGATCTAATTTATGCAGTTTGTCATGCTCGTCATGAAAAATAGGTTTCCAGAAGAGAAAACGATGAGTGTGCCTATTGAATTGGGAGATCGGATAGAGATGACTACATGAGGTGGTGTGAAAATATATTATGGTAAATATGAATAAATAAGATGTTTACTTTCATTGTGAGTAATTAATTAATGATTGGCCTCCAATAGAGAACAGTGAACAACATTTCGTAGAAAAATAAGTAGATATAAAACATTTTTATAACTTTGAAAGCGTAGCCAACAGCTACTTGTATTTAATGTCTTGCTTCTTGAAAATTTGCGTGAAGCTTGGAAGACGACCACAACTTCTTTAGAAGACCATTACGAATAACTCAGAGGCGTCAGCGAAGCTAGGTAGTATCCATCCACTTGTCGCGCTATCAGAGTGTCGTGAGTCTCATCTCAGGCTCCGCCCTCCCTTACGACATTCCCGTCGTGTCTCTGGCGCGATCGCAGTTCCACCGCCGGAGGCTGTCACCTGTTACTCCGCCCCGCCCCCTCCCCTCCACCGCTCTCTCCGCCGCCTGCTTCTGTCACTGCCGCATGCGGCAACAATTTGCCCCCGTCCTTGGCGCCCTCCCCGCCCCGCCCCGCCCTGCCCCACCCCGCCCCTCCCCGCCCCACCCCGCCCCGCCCCACCCCGCCCCACCCCGCCCCGCCCCACCCCGCCCTGCCCCGCCCTGCCCCGCCCCGCTCCGCCCCGCTCCGCCCCGCCCCGCTCCGCCCCCCCGCGTTTCACTCCGCTGTGCTGCGCCTCCGGCTGCCGACAAATGTCGCGTTGCGAGACCTGTCAAACTGGAAAGCCGTCATTAACTAATTACTGTTTATGTACACTGGGCCGCCGCCAATCAGGAACATCGAGGCCCTCGGCCGCTCGCGCGCCCGTCCCGCTGACGTCAGGTGTATTTGCGCGCGCGCGGGCGTCGCGCCGGGTCGCGCGTCGCAGTTTCCTCCCGGCGCCGCGGCGCGCGCGCCGACTGGCGAGGCCCGGCCGGATTCGCTTTGCTTTGCGCAACAGTCTGCCACTACACAGTCCACGTACAACTGTATGAAATTCAGAATTAGAAAACACGATTTGATTTTTTAACGAAGTGGGGACCAAAATGGATGAGACGGGAATCTCTCTGACCTCCTCCCCCCCCCCTCTGGCTACGGAGCATTACTACAGAATTAATCTCTTAGATTCCGTTAACTCAGAACACGAAGAAAAAGAATAAATCAAACTTACGTTTCAAACTAAAAACATCTCTAAAAAGTACATAAAATTGAAATCAAATAATGTTTTCCCACATAGCATTTCTTTGAAAAATAACGACACAAGTAGTATGTAGGTCATACAATCACGGAATAGAAAATTGAGACAATCATCAGAGGTGTGAGGGTTGTCTCAATTTTCTATTCCGTGATTGAAGGACTTGTGAGGATCGTGAGGATTGTGAGGATCAGTAGTCATAACCTTGCGATGGACTGGCTAAGGTCTATAGTCTTCATCTGACCGGATTAAGATTGAATGCCTTTGCTGATTGAGACTTAAATATTTTTGTTCGCATTAAATCAGCGGACAGAGGATTTAGGCACTCTGTTTGGTGGTTACCTTGTAAGTGAGGATTTTGCTGAGTAGCTTACCTCTCTCCTCCCCCTCACTTTCGCTCCCTCCCCCTCTCTCTCTCTCACACACACACACACGCGCGCGCGCGCTCCTCCTGTTTACAACATATATATGAATGCAATATTTCACAATTCCGAGAATCACAAAGGCCTAACACTAATTCCGAGAAAATTATCGGATAATCATACCACTGTAGAGTATGGTTAGGAGACGAGAAGTATTTTCATTTTTTTGAAAATTAGTTAATTGATATTTTACATGCGCATTAATTGCTTTTTCATTTTTAAATGTGCAACAGTTCATTTCGAACCTAACGAATGCGTTTATCTCTTGTTCACGTTAACTAGTGAGGCATTGGCGAAATGAGTCCGCCAGCTAATGTGGAATGCTGGAAGCGTCCCAGCGACACAGTATGGGTATTTAATAGGAAATGAAATGAAGAAATAAAGGCAGAAAAGAGATATTATGATGAGGACGTTAAATCGGGTGTGGAAAAGTCAGGAATATTCTCAGAAAATCTACAAATCAGTCAAAAATTCCATATGAAGTAAATGAGATTTGATTTCAAGTTAGGAGTATGAGGAATATCTGCCCTGCTCCTGGAAGATACCTGGTTGTGGAACCCCGCTAGCCGCCAGTAGATCGGCGCCGGATCTCGCTATCCAGCGAGGGAAGAACACCTCCACCTCCCGATAAAAACATGCACTACACTAACGGGACTAATGACCCTAGTAGTTGACGTGACCAGAATCACTATCAATCAATCAATCATGACATGGATACTTCAATTTTTGGGGCTACTTTCATGAACTCTTAACCATAAGTTCAAACTTTTCCCAAGTGGTTTCAAATGTTGATAAAATTTTTTCCTCGGATAGAGCAGAGGACGCTTAAAAAGTGGCCCAGATCTTATTTTCGTTGAACTCTAAATATACGAAAAGTGCAAAAGTTCAAAATTATTTCGGCGACTTCCTACAACTGAAATATTAAAGATAGAATTTTTCTCTTAATTATATCAGTTATTCAATGACACCTTGAAATAAGGTCTGGCACAATTTTTCAAAAATATGCGTAGTTTTCGTGTAATTTCTGCTTGAAATTACGGCGATTTATAATTTTTTCTGTAATTTTTCACTAAAGATAGAACAAAAGACGCTTTAAAAAATGGCACATGTCTTATTTTCAATGAGGTCACTGAATTTTCGAAATTTGCGGAAGTTAGAAATAATGTCAAAAAGTGTCTGCTGTTGAAGCAACGCTAGTTTTGTTTGTTGTACTGTTAATATTTTGTCTTTAGATTTACGAAATTTAATCTGTAATACTGTAATTTTGGGTCCTGGAAAACATACAATAGAAGAGCTTGGGTTGAATAGGGACACAGGTAATAATTTGAAATAGTCGGGCAGTTGGTCGTCCTCATTGACTCATAATTATTCTGTTAATATTTTGAATGTATATTCAGGAATATGCCCATGTTTCTGATGTCAGATGTACATAATATCAAGAATATGGACAACGATGACATCTCATTTTCTGTTTAATTCTTAATAATCCAAAAAATACTCACTCTCCCCTACATGTTTCATAATTGATAAATATTTGTCAATCATTTATTTGACGATTCCGCTCACGAAATTAACACTAATAACGTTTTACAGTTCATTTCGTATGTGTCACTCAAGGCGGTGCTTCTGAAACAAATTATTGCTGTTTCTATCCGATTTTTCTTTCCACTTCTCTCCAATGTCCAATCATAATCTGTAACATATCAATCATAGGAGGTGGAAAAGTAGATGGCCATGGTGGAACTCAAGGAGTTGAATGAAACCCATATTACTAAAATTTGACTGTGGTCTGTAACTCTGTTGGACAATTTTATTCTTGGAATAGTCTTATCAAATATCACTCGTGTATTGGAAATTTCCAAATAAATACCCTCATAGCATCGCGGCACGAATAATTGATCGGAAATTTCCAACGCACTTGTTTGTAGTAGCGCTCCATGGAAATTACAGGAATATTTCTGAAAACAGATGATGATGAAGTTTGTCTTTGATCACCTTGACTCGAGTATCTGTCAATGAATATTTGAGAGTTGTCGTGTGTTTTAATGAAACTTCGCGATTTCCTGTCACATTTCGGTTTGCAATATGCAGTTCATTCATTGCCCGGTTGGACGTCCACGATATCTCAGCGTGACTTGTCGCATCAATTGTGCGCTCATTGGGTCGAGAAAACTCGGCGATATCGCGTTATCCATTTGAGATATTGTCCGAACTCTTTGCATAAGCACTTTTTCAACGTCGCTGAGAATGAATGGTGCAGTAGCGCACTTACAACACAAAGATGTTTGCGATTGTATTTCATTATACTTCGCGCGTTCTTCATAGCTCACATCGGCTGAGAGGTGCTTAATTAAAACGTCTACTCGCTGTCATCAATCATACTCCGGCTGACGATTGAGTCGGATTCCTGTCTCGTTGCGGGAGGCTCGCGTTGAATGCAGCCTATAGCGCGACAAGGCGGGGCAGGGCGGGGCGGGGCGTGGCAAACAGGCAGCTTGACAGAGGTTATTGGTTGATTCTTGGGGTGTTCTTGGCATTGTAATAGTTTAAAGGTATTATCTTTTGCAATATTTTTATTCGTTATTGGTGAATTATAGTTTGAGCACTAGATCAAAAGTAGTGTCTTAAAAAAATATCAATTAGGTTAGCAGTTTCAACTCCTCGGTTTCAGATCTAGAACAAATTAATTAAAAATCATTACGTATAAAACTATATAATAAACTTGTACAATATAATAAATGTTGTTGAAGTAAAAGAGTAATTAAGTAAGGAGTAATTTTAAATGTAAATAAGGAATTAATAAGATTAATTTTGAAGGATTATATTAGTGAGAAATAAAATAGAATTAAAATGAAATAAAATAAATGAACAGAGAATAACAAAATGAAGGAACCAAGTGGAATTGTGCGGCGTACCGAAACTTCCATCTTAGTGTTATCAATTTGATTTTTAAAATCATTTGAGAATCAACAATTGAATGAAGATACGCATAAAACACCCAATCCACGTGAATCAATGTGGTTGAAAAATAGCATGGAATGTTGGGACTTACCTTAAAATTTCGAGCAGCAAGGATGCATGCCGAAAATTAGTTGTATGTGGGAGGCGGAGATGACTGCAGAAAAGTACAGCGAGTTCTACATTTCACTATGCGGAAAATAGGAAAACTCAAAAACCTTGTTTCAATCCATTCAGTATTCGAAGACATGAAATGAGGGATTACAAATCTTGAAAAAATACAATGTCTATTCACTGTGAACATAGAGTTGAAAATGCTTCTGAAAAATAATCGAAATGTTGTATATTTACCAAGATCTGTGTGTTTTAGGGAACTATGGCAAAGAAACCCTGCTTTTTATCTTAACTTAAAGTGCCAATAATTACTATTACCGAAATCATTTTGTGGAAGGACACATGGGTCAGACAATTGCTGAACATTGCGACCATGTACATTCAGTAATCATTGCATTTAAAATACTCTTCGAACTGAAGAAATCTTCCCTAACAATGACTTCACATTACATATCACAAGAGAAAATGTGGAATGGTTTCAATGGATCAATTAAATCTCACACAATGAAGTAATATACAAATGACGTAGATAAGCCTTCATTCTATTGATTTTATAATTTTATTAAAATTTAGTGTTTGTTCTATAAAACCGGTTACTAACAGCAGTCAATAAAACATCTGTGACTCACCACATTTCATTTAAAACAAAAGACATGCAATTTGGTTGAGTAGGAAACTCAAATTTGTTTCTAATCAAAAACCCCTTGTTTTATAATTGTAAATATTTTTGCAATTTTCTATTCGTCAGGTACTTTAGTGAGTATCGGTACTATACCATACTTATGAATGCATTTATAAATTCAAAAAGAAAATTCACAAATGTTCCAGAAAATGTTGATAACGTTAAAGGGCCTTTATGTACAGTACCGTCCCAAAATTACAATATCTTTATTTTCTCTGGAACGAACAACTAGATCTTACTACTGAAATATTTACCAAGTTTCAGCTGAAAAACGTCTAATCTGACAGTTATGCGTACACATACGTTCATCAATCCATCCATATAGAGATCCCAATTTTCGGGTACAAAATTGCGCGTATCACTTCGCCACTTGCACCGTCTTTGAAACAGCACTAACAAATCTTAATCCTGACATGTGTACAGTGTTCCCGCTCGACAGAACCTCAGACACGTATTTTACGACCAAACATTAGAGATCTTATTGTTGACGTCATTCCATTTCTATTCCTCTCTATACTAAAGTATCCTTCTCCGCCGTGGGGACTCAGGGGGTGGCTCTCCTCGGGGTGGACAGTTCAGATTGCATGAGGAATGCAATTTTCTTGGAGTGAGCAGAGGGGGAGAGAGAGACGAAGTTCAAAAACCGAGAGAAGCTGAAAATCTTGTCGAGGAGATGGAGTTGAAAGGTCTTATTCGTTTCTCCTCCTGCTGCAAGTGTACCAAATGTAAAAGTTATTTTAATTAGGTAATAAAGTAAATATTGAAAATTTGAATACTCTATTGATAAGAAAACCATCATACATCATAATATTCATATTTATGATTGATAATTGTACATGATTGTTTTTCGAGGAAAAAAATAGCGAAAATATTAAATTTTTCTTCAAAACTTAAAATTTTATTAAATGCTCTATATAAAGAAAGTCCTCAATGGATGTAGTATGTGTAAGTCACGTTGAATATTCTCGGTTTTCTTAAAAGTAATTTTCGAAATAAAAAGGGATGCCGCCAGGATGGCGGGCGACACGTCTCTGGACATGGTTCAAGAGGCTTTGCTGCTCTTGCTTAGGGTTCAGACTCAAGAGGCCAGGAAGGCTGATCGCGTTGAGTTTAAGTTATCACAATCTCAGAATGTAATTGGTAACTGGTTTCGGTTACAAGAATTTAAAACAAATCCTAGAACCTTAAAAGCAAATCTAGGCAGCAAAAGATAGTTAGGTAACCTTGGAACTCTCGAGAAATGTTTTCCTGATATTGGTCGTGCGTCTTCTTTCCACAAACCCAATCAATCATCTCTCGACGCAAGGAATAACCTCGGATGATATAGAACTGCATTTGTCTAGGCAGTCTGTAATGGACGTGAAGGAAGATGTTACCTCTCTATTGACTCGACAATTCAACTTTGAGCAAGAAGAACACGCAACTTATCGCGAGTCTACAGCTTGGTCTGGTTGGGGCAGTGCCCTGTTGGTGGAGCTACCTGGAGTGGAATCGTCCATGAACTAACGCATATGTCACTGTCACGTTCCAGCGATGGAGGAATACCGCCACTTTTGGGCATGTAACATGCACTACACGTACGTAACGAACGGCGTCAGTAGTTCACACGCTCGGAATCAAAACTCGTTCACTTTAGCCTCTCAACTCTTCCCAAGAAATGCTGTTGTACAGGTTCTCATGTTTGTGAACCGATCAGTAGGACATTTATTATTTCCTTCCCTGACTCTAGAACGTGGCGTTTAACATTCGCGATCTCGTAGAACTGTTGGAGTCTATTCGAGATCATTGAGAAGGGGCATATGAAGAGGTAATGATGGGACCCGCGACCCGAGATATATCACCTTCCACCTTTTGGGTACCTGAGTTTGAATTCCGATTCATACACGTGGAATTTATGGTGAAGAATTAAGCTTCACCCGTTTCTGCCTCCCTCCCTCTCCGCTCTTACTCCGACATCATTTAAATAATGTCAACACCGTCATCACCTAACATTTAACTGTTCCTCTCAAATACGACAGAAAAGGCTGAGGATGATAAATTATATCACTCAGCCGTAAGGATGAGAGAAGCAATAAACTAGAAAAGAAAGAATAAGAATTTACAGCGGGTGCGTTGTTTAAGGAACTCCACTGGCATCCGCCTGGAATAGATCGCATTGAGTAACAAAAGGACCAGATCGGAGAATGGATGTTATTGAATTGTCATCGTCAGTCCCAGTCGGTGCCAGTCATTTCGTTGGCGTGGACAATCCGCAACCGTCCAGACACGAGCGCAGTCCCCCCCGGCGCGCGGAGATTTCGTTGAAGTCGCAACCGCCCACGTGGCGTGGGCGAACGGCAGCCGAAGCCGCCCTGCAAGTGGAGCGGCGCGCCGTCGCATCGGCCGGGGCCGTATAAGCGCGGGGCGCGTGGGGCTGGCCGTCGCAGGTGTCTGGGGGCGGCGCAGCGCCATAAAGCAGAGCGCGCGGGGAGGAGGGGCTCGAACGTGGCGGATCTGCGTGGGCGGCGGGGGCTCCAGTGCTGCAGCGCGGCCCCGCCCCTCCCCGCCTCGCCCCGCGAAGCAAAGCGAAGCGAAGCGAAGCGCGTTGATGGGGCGGTAGGCGCGGGTAACGCGGAGGCCGCGACCGTCGCCGCGGGACACTACCGCCGCCGCCAACGCCAACGCCCAACGCTCCGCGCGTGGCGGCTCGCAGGTGCGCCGCGCCGCCGCCGCCGCCACCGACCACCACAAAGGGGGCGGGGCCCAGACGGGAAGATCGCGGCGCTTGGCTGTCCCGCGCGGGACGCAAGCGCTAAGGACGAAGCGCAGTCCGTACGGAGATGGGGTGAGTGGGGTCGTCCGGGTGGATTAAGTCAAGAAGAAGAGGTCGGTGGAGATCGTATTATGAGCAAGATTGAGATGAGAGAAACTAGTGAAGCTGAAGGGCGGATCCAGGACCGATACATCGCGTAGCGTCTCGTGGGTTAGGGCGGCAGGGAAGGGACAAGGGAAGTTCCCGGGCAGTGTTAGCGGAGACTGGGAATGTCTGGTGAGGTGGGGGGGGGGAGCGAAGCCGCGTTCGCCGGTCGGTGGGTACGCGGCGCAGGCCCTCGCCCACGCCCACGCCCTCGCCCACGCCCTCGCCCTCGCCCACGGCGGCCCGGCCCGGCGCGACGCGAGGCTTCTCGGAACCGGCGCGGCGGCGGCGGCGGCGGCGGCGGCGGCGGGCGAGCGCGGCGGGGCGAGCAGGTTGAGAGCGCGGGGGCGCCGCCCGATTTGGCGACGAGCAGAGGCAGCGGCAACCCGACCGCCCTCCCACCGGCCCCTGCCGCTCCATTCAGCGGCGGCCGACACAGTGGGCTTCGGCGTCATTGTGCAATTACGAAACTAAGAACGGAATCCGAACGCCATCCCGCAGACGCCTCTCCTGTGCCCGGAGGTTGAATATACCTCGATTAAAACAGTACGTCCGTGGACACTTGTCAGCTGTGACGGTGTCATCCAATTGCGAACTTGATTGTCACTGTAGTGAAATTCAAGCTCCCGATTGAATGTTTCCCGATGATTTAATTGATGTATAGATTTCTTTCAGTTCCAGCGCACGTTGAAAATTTGAAATTTAGTTACGTCAAAGACATGAAATCACACGTTTATGCGAACGTGCTTTAGCAATTTGTTCCTTCAGAGCCCGGGGTTACCTTGAATAAACAACAGAATTGCACTAATATAATGTAAAACTCTTTAATAAAATACTTTCTTTCATGTGGTGTCTATATATTGTGATATTACAGGCTTGCTTTTACGATTTAGACCGAGACAAGTCGTAAGCTGTAAATGTGAAGCTTTTCATATTCTATTGGTCTTTTGGATCCAACTTCAGTGTTGGCCTCCTGGACGTCTCTTCTTGTCACCATCAGTCACATTAAAAGTACCTGATTGTTATTTTCATCATTTCCACTCAGAAAATATATCGATTCGTTCTTCGATTATCAAACATCATTGATAGTTTCAAATTATAAGAGCGGGGTTACCTCAAAACGAAACCTTCAGAATCACCCTAAACATACTAACTGCGTACAAATATATAACCATGTACTACACAAATATGTAAATTCAACATGACAGGTTTTACGCTGGCATCCTTAATGCGTCCACAGTGGTTTCACAAGTAAAGTAAAAGATATCGATATTAGAAGTAACGGGTAAATTGACATATAAAAAGGGCCACAAAAGTGCATTTCAGACCTACATACAATGAGCTCAAATTCTAGTTTGCCTAATCTATCTACAACAGTGAAATTAGGAAGACAACAAAAGACATCCAGTAAAACTTACGATGTCTTTTCGTTCGCCCCACTTGTGCTATGCGAGCTTGCGTCTAAAATGAAGTGTTGTCTCCTTTACGTGTACTATATAATTGCATCAAAAAGATCAGTGACAAATGCCTACACCATTGTTTTCCACCGAATTTTGACGTGTTTATTGCTCCGAAGGATAATAATCATGTATTAATGGATCAAACTGACAATATTAATTAGAACATTAGATTAAAATATCAATTTCTTTGTTCTAACGAGAGAATAATCCGCGCGATTTACTGATTCGTTGAATAAAGCGAATTAGAAGAGGACAAAGGAAACACGGAAGAAATGGCAGTAGTAACATCCTTCATTTTGGACTAATGCTTTATTTTCATTCATTTCCAGCTTTTTCTGTCAATAGACTTACTTACCTTGATGCCTCCGACAAGACGTGAACCCAAATCTGATTCATGAATAGGGACCGGATTTATATGCATTAATATTCTAAGAATTATTTATGTAGTAAAACTTTTGAAAATAAGCTCTCAAATGTGCTTTAAATAGTACATTAACCCGTCTTCAGCCCGTTTCCCACCATTTTGCGGCACAATGCATTCATCCGGTACTCTACTCTTACGATACCGCTCTATAAAATTTCGAAAACTATGATTAGTTTCCACAATTGAAGATCGCCTTGCATTACATAATAGCACTTCTTCCGCATTTGAACATAATTTTGAAAACAGCTTAGAAGCTTCTTTCGTACAAGACAAAGAAAGTGCTTGATATAACCTACAAAGAATTGTGTTCATAGAAGAACACATTACATGACTAGTCAGTGCTATAGTCTGACCCAAACTTTGTCGCAATAGTTCCTATTCTAGTGCGTCGGGACTAGGTTTTCGGTGTAGCCCCACGATCTTCCCAGCTGCCATGTACAGACTCCTAAAAGAATCTTTTTCACTTTTTCTCGATTTTTCAGTCCCGTGGGAGTAAAATGATGTAAGTGAATCTGTTAAGAGAGCACTGTGTTTATGCACAGAACAGTTACGGAGATAGCGGACATTCTTGAGCATCAAATCAAATCAAATGGTGCAAATCTAGTAAGCTAGGGATCTTCGTTGTATTAATATTATTTCGACACGAGTTAATGAAGTCAGAGTAAAATTATAATTTCTTTAGCAGAGTTTACCGAGACATTATATTTATACTCAAGTAGCATTTATTTTGAAAGTGACGTTATTTATTGGGTAGAAACAAATATGTTCAATTTCGGATGAAACTTTGGTTATGTGAGTGAGTAATGAATGTCATAATAAAGCGGTATAGTTGTGTTGAAACAGTATGGCTAATAAAAATCGAATCTATCTTCTTACGCTTAATAACGCAATGAAAATGAAAATGTGTCAACATTAATATTATTACCAGAAAACTGAATGTCACCATTAATAATATCACTAGAGTAAATTGGCTCTCTTGAGGAAAAACTGAACAAAGACACAGTTTTAAACATAGCAATACATTCTGCATGGTACAGTAACTGGTTCTCGCGAAACAAACTCGGCTGGGATGAAACCTAACGGGAACGAACGCCGTAAAAACTGAAAAATTGCTCGGACATGCCCTCGGAGAGTTGTTAATATGCTAATCAAGGCAGTAAGAAATCCAAAATAGTGGAGATCGTTTCTTTTTGGATCGAAATTAGCTAATGAAACTCTCATATCCATGCATCGTTCGTCATTACATGTAAATCGCGCGGGGACGGCGCTGTCGAGAAATAATTTCGCGTATGCAGATGCGGCGCGCGAGCACTGTACGGGCGCGGCGCTGGGCCGCCCCGCCCACCTCTCCCACCCCCTTAGCCCCTCCGGGGGCCTTCGTCTCGCTTCTCCAGGGCGCTGCGTGGAACGTGCCGATTCCCCCACGAATTTTTTTCCGTCCGCAACTCTTAATTTAGCGTCTCGATAGATTGTTTGTCGTAGACTTTCTCCTAGCTGTACTACAGTTCTCCTCCAGTTACTTTTCTCGCAATAACTTCTTACGCTTTTTCAATGCGAGGGATATTTTATTTTTCAACGTAATGCTTTCTCGCTTGTGATCACTGTATATACCAATTTATTACATCATGATCTGACTCCATTTTCAACCGCTTCGAAGGGATTATTTGACTTGTTGTTTGTTAAATTCTTAGTTTTATTATTTGTTAAGCTGAAAATTTTCTAAATTTTCAACGCATTTTAATGTTTTTGTCAATACTTATATATTTCTCTGTGATATTTTTTACGATATACCCAATCCGTTTCCTCAGCCTTCGAATCGATGGTTCAAATTGAATCTCCCCGTGCACTCCATTCATTCTTCCCGATCAGCTCGTCGCTCCTTCCATCTCAGAGCAGGCGCCCCCCACGCCGAGTCGCATCTCGTCCGCCCGCTCGCTCTGCCGCTCCGGCTTTCACCGGCGGCTCGCCCTGCCCCCGCCCCCGCTCCCGCCCAGCCCAAACACTTCCCGTCCCCGTCCCAGCGAGGCACCAGTCGGCGACGCAGGGGCGGCGCCGCGCCGGGCAGACGCAGGAGAAACCGCCTCCCCCGCCCCGCCCCCGCCCCTCCGCCCAGATTTATGTGCTTGCCCTCGCCCCGCCAAGAAAGCGCGCCCGCGCCCGCGCAAGGCGCCGAACGGCGGACCCCGCGGAACAACGCAGCGAGCGAGCGGAGCGGAGCGCGGAGGCGTGGGCGGCGCGCGCGTGAATGGGCGACGGGCAGCGCCGGCGCGCCGGCGGGCGGGCGGGCGGGCGGGCACCTTGCGCTCGCTCCATTGAGGCGGCGGCGCAGCGAGAGCGCTGAATGGAGCGCTGCGGGCGAGGCGCAGCCGCGCCCAGCGGAGGAGGCGCACCACAAGGCTCAATCCGCAGTCCCATTAAAGGGGTTCCACAACGCACACCTTCTGGTGACCAGGGTTTGAATCCCGCTCCATCCATCTGGAATCCCGTTTCCTCTGCCTCAATTTCCACCACTGATCTATCATTCAAAACATGAACATCATCCGTTACCCATAGATCGAAAGCATTCATCACAATCAAGATCGAATAGACTTAAGTACCGAGAATGATAATAAAGTTTATGGGCCAATTAAAGATAATCTGTGATGGGTCCTTGTTAGACGTGGAGGTGTTGCCATCAATGCAGTTATCAAAACTATCCTGAGGAAATACAGTTTGAGCAGCGATTAATTGTCCCTTGCAAGCTGCGATTAAATGTTTCGCAGCGTATTCAGAAACCAAACGCTGTTGAGTGAATTCAAACCTAATGTCTTGAATAACATTTTTATAAGCACTGCTATGTTTTTGAACACTTTAATTAGAATATCTCGCAGTACTTCTAGCCCATTTTCCTTGTTTTTCGTCATTTGTTTGAGAACTTTTGCCCTTCCCAATACGTAAAATTATTATGAAGGTTTTGCATGGCCTCCCAAAAATTACAAATAAGGATTTGAATGGGAATATCTCTGAACACCGCCTCGGAACACCATATCGTCTGCGATTAGCACAAGAAGAATTAGCAGATTAGTTGAAAAGAAGGGAATGGGCCTAGAATGCCTTGCACCTAAAATGTGTATTGTAATTGTTGCCTATTCTGGAAGCTTAAAACCGAGTAAGACAAATCGCGATCCATGAAACAAGCGATCGCTCGCTTCTTGTGAATTTCCGAAGCCGCCGCTGTCTGGAGAGGCGTCCGCCTGCTCGTGCGCGTGCGCGTGCAGCGTTGCGTGCCGGGTCGGAGCATTGCTCGCGCGCGGAGGCGGCGGAGGCGCGCGCGGGGCCTGCTAATGGCCTGACGCAAGACGTCGGCGGTGGCGCGGCGGGTATCACCGATCAGCGCGCGACACGGACATCGGCCCTCCTAATGGGTCGCCCACTGCCCGCCCTGCGCCCCCGGCCGCGCCGTCCCCGCGCGTCCACTCCCGCTCCCGTGCCCGCCTCTACTTACCAAAGGCGGTGGCTTCGGTTAGCGTATCCGCCTGTTACACCAAAGTTCGCGGGATCAAGCCCGATCGAAGCCGTGGATTTTTAGGCTTGTGTCACACGAGCGTTGCGTTTACGCACGTCACCAAACGTTGATGTAGTCAGTTCCATCGATACCTACGCACACGAGTCACTTAACGCACGTTCTACATTACCACTATAGCTTATGTGAAATAGCACTTGGTGATGTGCGTTGTGCGGGTGACTCGTGTGCGCAGGCAGCGACGCAGCTGTCGTCTTCAGCGTTAGGTGACGCGCGTCAACGCAACGCTCATGTGACACAGGAGTAATGGCGAAAGAACATCCGTCGTAGTGGGAAGTAAAGCCGTCTGTCGCCTGCTGTAGATTTACTGCACGTTCTAGGTCCTCAATCATAAAAGAAGCTTCTCGGCTAAGTTCAAAATCACCTGTTTCGTCGCTGAGTGATACCTTCTTTGTCTGTCAGATGTGAAAGGAGCGAAATTTGCGTGATCAGTCGGAAGAGTGGACTTGATGGTGTCGCCACATAAAATAACGCATAATTGAACTGAATTTCATTAAATTCGAGTGTATACAACAGGGAGGCCCTTCTCCTGGGCCTACGAGGACAAAATGTTCATTATCACGCGAAGTTAACGACCTAACAATCTACACACGAGAGATGCAGAAAGATATGAAGAGCAGAAGTACACGAAGAAGGAACTGACCGATTTTACTCGAAAGACACACCTTTAAGATGAAAACATCACAGATACAAATTGCGCGAACAATGTTGTACTGTTCTAACAAAAGAAATACATTGTAGTGATTATTCTAGTCGCAGTAGAAAAATAAGATTACCCTAAGATAAGATTCAATGTTCCTAAGTTATCTTCGTACACTGAACAAAGAGACAAATGTAACACGCGTCAGACTAGCCAAAATGCTTGGTGCACTCTTTCAATATGGCGTTCGTTCATCTGGGTCGTGTTCAGGAATACACTGACAACGTGGAACGTGCTCCCACCGGTGCACAGTGCCGTAAAATATTTTTATCTGAAACCATCCGCTCTCTGATAATACCGGACCTTCCCCGCTATACGTACATACACATATTCAATAAATACATTTTCTCTCCCGAAGTGCCCCCCTACCGTTTCTGAATTTGCACCTGATTTCAAAAAATGCTTTATGTTACTGAAAGGCCATTTCTCAACATCTCACCACCAAGAGTCCTACAACAATAATAGTTTTCTCTTCCTTTATGACGTTTAATTTAAATACTATTTATTTAGCACGTACACTTAATATATCATTCACTTTGTACTTATTACTGACTAGCAGAAAGATTGAAGGGCCAGGGTATTCATTAATCGTATTTTCCTATTTGTGCTGGATGTTTTAGAGCATGATTGTAACACTTCAGAGAATATTCTCATATATAAGGCTGCTGTGAAAGCTAATATACTCGAAAAGTATCATCTCAAACGCTTGTACTAATTGATTACACAAACAATCTCTCAGACCGCTTACCTGCCTCTCAAGATAACGTTCGCCATCTCGAAGAGAACGTGTTGAATCGAGCGAACGTCTTATCTGCTTTATTACACAGAAACGGACAGCTTCTGACGGGGGACCTTCTTTGTCCCGTAACATAACGCCGCGAGTCGACTGTGCTTGACAGAGCGTGGGGCGAAGTTGCCTGCGTAGTTGCGGCGGTAGGAGTTCCTATTTTACATCGGCGACTCGTAACGAAAGCAGAAGACTCCCAATCACGTGCGTTACATTATTCTTTCTCACTTCGCCCGCCCGCCCGGCCGCCTTCGCGGCGTGGGCCGCGGCGTCATATTTCACCAGTCGCTGCTGCGTATTCTTCACCAAAGCCTCTGCACGCGCCTCCCTTCATCATTATGCACATGCCATTAACACGTGTGGGCATTTATTTTACCGCGTGTGTTGAAAATGATGTCGCCACCATGTATCAGATTTCGCGTGACATGAAGCATCATAATTTATTAGAATGCAGATACATTAACCTAAAGCATCTCTTACATGGATTTAAACGACACGCAAGCGTATTTTTTTCCGTGACAGTATTATGACACGTGGGTGAATTCACTTGATTGATGCGTTTTTTTTTAAATTTAAATAGCGTGCACGTTAATCTACTATTCATGTTTATTTTCTCGTATATACTCCGTTTAGAGACAGTTATGTATTGCCACAGGAAAAGTGTCGATATGTTGTAATATTTAATAATATGTTCATAATATTGTATATTATAAACATATTATAATAAAAATGTTTTCGTTTTCTCCTGCTTAATAAATTTCTTTTTCATGTACATAGTAGACTCTAAATATACGTTTCTTTTTTTAACCGTTTGTCTGTCTGACCGTCAGTCCGTTTCTGTCAATACCACTAACACCTCGACCGTACATAGGATATTTTTTCAGAACAGGTATTCCTCCTTCCACCTAGCTGAAGTCGTGGCCTCTCGAATTTGAAACGGATCTTCTCATTTTGGGGGATACTGTTCATGAAGCACCTAGGACATTTTCAAATTTTTCAAAAACAAAGGCTTCACACTTATAATTCTCGCTAAGAAGTAGAGGGAAAATATGAAATGCTGCGCGACACAAAAAGCCAAATTTTCATCAAGAAAACTCTTACTACAGGGACCTGTAATGAAAGAATGGATTAATCCAGTTGCTAAATTTAGAAAAAATCCTCTAACACGTGGTCTCGCCAGAATCCATGTTTTGTGGGTCCTTGATACCGAAAAATCGAATGACGATAAAACGTCCGTGTGCCCGTCTGTCCGTCCGTATGTCTATATCTCTGTATGTCTATGTCTGTCTCTGTCTGTCTGTCCGTCCGCCTGCGAACAACGTTAGAGTTTCAATCATTCACCCGATTTTCTCCAACATTGGTATTCCTCAATCAATGTGGCTGATGTCGCGGCCCTTGAATTTGAAACCGATATTTTAATTTTTGAGGTACTTTACATGAAACACCTGGGATATTTTCAAAATTTTCAAAAAAAATGGCTCCATAACTTTTGATGAAATTTTGTTGTTGGATAGTGTGAAGGTCGTTAGAGAGAATGGTGCCGGTCTCATTTTCGTTGAAAACTCTGATTTTCGAAAATTGCTTTTCGAAACGTTAAAAAATTTTTGGCATCTTCCTACAACTACAAGTATAAACATAGAGAATTTTTCCTTTAATGAAATCTGTTCCTTAAAAATAGATTTTGAAATAATGTCATGTACAATTTTTCGAAAATTTGTGTACTTTGTGAAAATACGAGCGAGAAAGTACGTGGTGTTTTAGCACTACTAGTTAATAGAACCAAATATTCTTACAAAAACGCTCTTGACCAATTTCATTTACGTAAGTTAAGTTTTGAACATTTTCAAATGGAATATTTTACAACCCCTCCTACAACTTCATTATTTGATATTTTAGAAATGTAGAATCTTTTAAAAATATGAGTCGTTTCTCATAAATTTGGGCGGTCTAGTGGATTTAAAAAAGAACCAATGTTCAGAAAGGGCTCCAATCCTTTTTTTATTTTGTACTCGAAAAGTTCGCTCGATAATAAGGCATATTTCCAATTTGCATTAAAATCTCGAGAATTTTTAAAATTGCAAAATTTCAACTTTCTTTTTGAAGAGCTGGGATCGTTGCTATACCTAACGAGCGCTGGTCAACGAATAAGACGGTTCAAGTTAAACGATTACGTCACAAATAATAGGAAAGAGTTTGTTTAGTAGCACTAGTTTATGTTTGTATTGAATGCACTGCAAAAACATTGTTTGTTTAATATTTTTTTTTACCTTATCATCGTGTGGATCGTTTTATAGTCCACTGATACTCTCTTGGTTTCGATTCAGAAAACATATTAATAATGGCTATTCGTGACATTAAAGGATTTTGAAATTCTACACTTTACAACCGAATATGAAATGAGCACCAACTACCTCTGAGAAGTAATTTTCCAAATTTCAAACTGCCGGAGTCGCGGCTTTGTCACAGCAACACTGTATTGTGACGTAATATTTCATGGTAGACTCTCTTCAGCAACTTTTGCAATTTTCGAAAATTCCGACGGGCTTAGGTGGCTCAGTGCGTCAACTGATGTTCCTGTAGTTCCTCTGGCCGGTAGGTTCTAGGGTTTTAATTCTGGTGGTGGCAGGATTTTAGATACTAAATACCTAGGTCGAAGGCAGCCACAGTCTGGAGAAGAATTCTAGCGGCCACCTACTCTAATAGTTAGTTTTCCGTAATTCCTCCTATCAATACCAGAAGAATGCTCGCGCAGTACCCTAAAAATCGGTCCACGGACAGCGCGCGATCTTTCCCTCCTACACAGTGTGTTAGAGGAAGTTATTTACTACAAATATGAACAAATTACTATTTACAAAAACCATCACTACAAAGAGGAACAAGAATTTTACACATTTTCGGTGTCAGGGAGCGACTAAACGAGTTTTTTCTGACGACAAATCGCCGGTATTGCTGCAGCGTTACACTACTTTCTCTCTACAAAGTAAGTGGTGTGCGAAAAGCCAAACGGCCCTTAGCGCTGCGTCCGCCGTCACGCCGCGTGGCGTCGCGTGGCGTCGCGTGGCGTCGCGTCGCGTCGGCCGAGTGACCTTCCGGGGCGTCCTGCGCCTCCACCGCCGCCTCCGCCCACGCGGCCCAAACCGGTGCCGCTTCCCGCCCACGCACCGGCCAACGCTCTGCGGAGAAAGGGGCCGAGGCGGAGGCAGACGTGCGGCCGTTCCTCTCGGAGACACCAGCCAGCCAATATAAACTAATAATGTACAAGTGTACCAGAGTGGTCTCTGTCTCGAAACCATGGGAAACCGGGAAAAATCAAAGCTCCAGTGCTCTGGAAACGCCCGGGAATTTGTAAAGGAATCGTTTGAAGTCAGGGAAAGTTTTGGAATGGTTATAAAACTTTATATTATTCCTGAAAAAAGTACAGCATTATATTTTGCTCAATTTCTATTTGTTGAGTTTGTTTGAATTTGTACTTTATCACAGAGAAACTAGAGAACTGACAAATTAGTTTCAGGCTTGCTTTAATATTTTCTTTAAATAATGTGAAGTGAAGCAACATTATTTTCTGTGCACATCATTAGATCACACTGACGCTCTTTCTAATGCTTTAACATATACTGTTTGCATAATAAGTCCGCTCGTCTCTCGCCTGCTCGTCAAGCGTGGAAGTGCGGGTGAGAATTCCGAAATACGTCGTGCGGAAGAAGAATAATCCGAAAATTCGGCACATTAAACAGAGAACTGATGTAGGTAATTTTTTAAATAGAATAAAAAAATAGTACAAATTACTTGGAAGTGTGCTGGTGACTTTCATTGTCAGAATATTTTAAGCAGATTAAATAAGATGTATTTGTTTCTCTTTATGTGTGTAATTATTATGTTTGTAAGCATATTGCATTTTTGGCACTTTCAATTGGAAAATGCTACTACCGGAAGTACTTATTTGTACATCTAAGTGGCACAATAACTATTCTATTCTATACTGTTTAGGAGATCAAACCTGGATGCGGTGCAACCAAATATGGATTCTAATGCAATGAAACAGAAATTTTCAAAAAAGGATTATCAATATTTTTTACTGTGGCTCTGTTTCTTGGAATAAACGTTTCAGACAGCTTTATTGTTAAAATAATCTCTATTAATATCACTAGCGTATCACGCAAGAATTGTCAACGTGAAAGAACGTGCCGCCGGAGGCACCAATTTATGCTAGTAATAAATACTTAACTAGAATGTAAATAAAAAATACTACAGGGAGAATCAAATTATAATCTTAAATGTGCAATTTACGAATACAATTAATGTTATGTTGAACCATTTACATGATTGGCAGATGGCTTGGGATGCCTCCTCCCCAAAAGGTGTGTAACAGTTTTCGAAATTGGCAAATGAAACAAGAAGGTAATGAAAAATTGAATAAACCTTTTTACAGAAATAAATCGCGTTATTACATAAGGCTACAGGACCCATTTCAAAATGTTCGAGGGGTTGTGGAGCTTCTTCCCCTGTGCACCCGCTGTTCTCTTACCCGTAGCCAGTGTGCGTTGGGCTTGCGTGTGGCGTCCACCTGCCTCCGCCGTGGGTCGCCGCGGTGCGGTGCGGCGGGCGGCGGACGTGGGCGCGGCGCCCGGCGACTCTCCTCTCTCCAGCGCGGCGGGAAACGGCGGGGGGGGGGTCACTGGTGGGCAGGGGGCGGAGAGTAGACCTTCACGACCAGCGCCTAGCTAGACTCGCTTGAATCAAGATTTTAGCACAACTTTTGAAGTATAATGTTAAGCAGTCATTAATTTGTTTATTTAATACATCCAACTTTCCACCCCACATAAAATTTAAGGAATTGTACAATTGATTACTGATTACATTTTGTAACAAAAGAACTATTGGAAATTGTAATTTCTATTGCAGTTTGTCTGAGACCACTGATTGAAGTAAATTTCTTGACCATTCGATATTCTTCTCTAGTTTTAAACATTCTGATAGCAGACAATTGTTGATTCAGGTGCACTAAATAACACTTCCCGCTACTTTCAGGTTATGCCATTTCATTGCCTCTCCCTAAACTGCGGCAATTTTCACGGGGGTGATGAGTGTGGTCAGGAATAACACAGGTATGGGTTGGGCTTTTCCGAGGAAAACTTGAAACTAACGCAGCAGAGCAGGATTAAAACAGACTCCGAAGGAATTTTCATCGTGTCCTCTTGCACAAAACAGCTTTCAGCAATGAAAATAATCAAATAAATTGCGTTATTTAATCTATCTCATGTGCGTTATTTATTCAGAAAACAGGGTATATCGAAGATGTGGAAAAAATTGAGATTTCGACATTTGCGGGCTAAATTCGTCCCGCTAAATTCGTCCCCTTTCCACGGAGAAGTTGTAATTTCATGAATATTCATTTTCTGATTCAATTTTAAGTAATAATACTTTAAACTATTGAAGAAAAAGTACTGTAGAAACTATTCTAGTAACAATCTATTAAACTATTGTATATCTATTGTCTATTGTTTAGAAAGATTTCGAAAAAATCGTTTACATGCTTCGTTTTCATATGTTATGTGAAACTTCTGTTGTGGACCCCCTCCAAGTGGAGCTTTCTTCTTGAAATGACATATATTCTCTGCAAGTAGTTCTGTAATTAATCTCATAACATTTTTAAAACAATTTATTAGTAGTTTTCGCGTAATTTTGTGTAAAATATGAGTAATATTAAATACAAGATATTTTCACTAATCAATTTTTCAAGTTAAAATCGTTTCAAAATTAAAAGTCTCGCCCAGGTCACAGTGACATAAAACATTTTGAAAGTCCTCAATTTCGGAAAGCGAACTGGAAGTCCAGGAGTTCCTAGGGTTCGATTCCCGACAATGGCAGGATTTTCGATAGAAGCTACATAGCTAGGTTGAATTCTGCCGCTGCTTGGAGGAGTGTGTGTTACAGACAGGAGGCGAATGCCGGAGCAATGCTCTAACAACCAGACCGCGCGCGATCTTTCCTTTCTCTTCATTGTCCTATCTTTACATTTACTTACACTCTCATACAATTACGCTACCACACTTGTCGGGAGCTTAGAGCTTGTCCGGCTGGGGCGGTGCTGCGCTCGTGGATAATCCTGGTTGCCTTGCAAGCTGTTGTGTAGAGCAGCGCCGGATCTCGCCATCGAGCGAAAAACAAAGCATTTCACTTACGGGACTAATGACCTTACCAGTTGACGCGTTCGGAAACAATAATCAATATAAGAATTCGCATACTCCTGCTTTGTACCGAGGCCCAAAGTTTCTCTTGCCGGCTGCAAATTACTCAGTGCAAACATAAGAAACAACGCCCAGTGCAAGATTCGTAAGTTTGTTTCCCAGACACATATGAGCGTTTTCTTCATCGACACATTCACACCCTTATTATAAAAACAGGGTAAAACAGTTGATAGTGGACGAATTCTGTAATGTTCCACAAACGAAAAAGAAATATTAGATTGTCTATGATAATGAAGAATTTCTATTATTAGTGTTTTAGTTAAAATAAGGTTATGTTTGTGACTGTGAGTGTACATTTTATGTATTACAGTATCTATTAATTATAGACAGTCAATTCGTAATATTTTTTATTGTATTGTATGGCACAACGTTTCTTATACCGATGTGTCTACTTCATCGGGTACATTTTATCTCAATTTATTATAAAGCTTTTTCATGCTAAAATAAACATTGAGCATTTTTAAAAATTTAATTAATATTGAATCGTAAGCAGAAGACATTCAATTGCATTCATTTGAATTTATAGTTTTGCTTAATTTTATAATTAAGTTCCTGAAATAATTCTAGAATCACGGTCAAGAAGTTTTGGGTATTGAAATTCAAACTTTTGCTATAATTCAACTCTGTGTTTGGAAATATAATTGAGTTTCCAAGTGCTATAAGTGTAATAAAAATATTACGAATTGATTGTCTATAATTAATAGATACTGTAAACCATAAAATTAAATTTTAGTTAAAAATAGTACTGCTTCTAACAACAGAAGAAACGGAAATTATTGGAGACAGTTCGTGACTGATTCTGCCATCTGACATCTTTGCAACCGAATCCATGTTCTCAACACCGTAATCCAGTTTGCAAATGTAACTGCTTTAAATTATACCCACTGTATCATTTTGTTCCCTTGTAGCTATGAAAGAGCCCCATTAAGTATGTGCATTGTGATATATGAATACCATTTCAAGGTGTTTTTTTTATGGTTGTATTCGGTGTTGGTATTAGTAAATTCCAATATGGAATCGCCTCTTAAAATGGTGAGAGTGGCAGCTACAAAACGAAAAAGGAAGGTCAAATTTGGACGGATGACCTTTGATTCTTTCGAACTCTGTTTTCTATAAGGCTAGTACCTTAAATTGTAGAAAGAAATGTCAGACAATTGTATATATAATATTGGAGGCAATTGATACATCAACATGCTGGAATGTAAATTCTTTTGAATGTGCCCGAACTCTAAAATATAGATTAACATATGTGAATATATTTTTGAATTAATTACTATTTGATTTGGATTTTAAGTTTTGATAGAAATACATTGTCGGTTACACAAACAAATTTGATTACCTTCCACCGAACTCTTAATGTTTTTAAATAAATATGTTTTCCAATACTCTGTTGTGAAATTAATCTCATCCGCAATCTCTCAATTTTTAAGAATAACTCCGAAGGCACTTAGGGTTGGTGATCTTCATGGCTGTTCTTCTATTTGCTCTTGTGAACAAATAGGCCTATACATTTTCGTATTGGGAAGTTTAGACAAGTCACGCAAAGTCAGCAATGTCTTAAGCTTATGAATTCGCAAAGAAATTGCACTGATCCACAGAAAGTGGTCACATCATTAAATCTTCTTACATTTACTCCATTCATACAAATCAAAATTAAACTTGAAGTAATAATGCAGTAAATCTTCCTATCACTCGTTTCTTTATAAAAATGATAATTATTTCATAATAATGTGGCTTACCTTGCCCTGAAACGTTTCCACAAAATGAAATAAATAAATTTCATTATAATTAATTGTCAATAACAAAAGGAACCCTACAGTTGTACCATCGTACAATAGACCACCATAACCTTCGATAAGATAATTATTTGAATTTTACGACACGTTTAATTTAGCTGTGTAGGAGTGGAGCTGGTTTAACGACGTCCCTTCCAAAGGTCGTCGTGATCGTTTCCGCTTTTGGTGCGGTGCGTGGCGGGGCGGGGCGGAGTGTGAGAGGATCCCGATGGGTGGGGGGCGGCGCCTGTGGAAGGCCGAGCGCAGGGCGCGGGCGCTCCCGCGAGTGCATAATGCATGAAGCGGCCACTCCCTCCCGCGCCGGCCGCGTCCTCTTGGCTGCTCGGCCGACCGGCCTGCGCCCACGAGGGATGCCACATTGATGTCGATGTTTTCAAAACATACATGTTTTTATAAAAGCATCGATGTATTTATTATCGATTGTTTGAAGCAGATGCTTTTTTTTTAACTTTGATGTTTTGTGTTCCATGTTTTTACGTTGTTGATATTTTATTTTCGAATGAGAAAAGGACCATCGAAAAAACAGCTTGAAATAATTTTGGGAAATTCGTAAATTGGACGTTCTTCAGATCCAAGTGACCAAGAGTGAAAAGTACATAAACTAAAGAGTTTTCTTCGATAGATGAAGTCTAAATGGTTTAATGGTTACGAAATGAGTTTTATCGATGTTTTAAAAACTTCGACGGTTCTGGGTCGATGTTTTCATTGTAAGTATCGATGTTTTTAAGCATCGATGTTGTGTTGGCGATGTCGCACTCCTAGTGCCCGCCTGCACTAATGGCGACCCATGCACAGCGCGACCATTCACAGTGCAGTGCAGTCAGTGCCGGAGCTAGACAATTTGGGCACAAAATTCTGAAACGTAGTTCCCCGAAGAAAAAGAAATAAAAATGTGAGAGTTGTATCAAGAAACTATACGAGTTATTTTATTTTAGCAAAGAACAAAAATTACAACATTTAAGCTAGAAAAATGTTTTGAAAAAATATATTTTAAATAGTAGTTTTAAGTAAAAGTATTTAGTGACCAAATAATACAAATTCCACGTTGAGTTTAAAACGCTAAAAAAATGTGTTTAGTTAGTGTTTAATACAATAACTTGTAAAATACATGAAATTATAAATATGTGTTTCAGTGAAACCTATTTTAATGTAGGGTCATTTGATTGAGTCCTACCTTATAAGTAATGACTAAAACTACTTAAGGTATAAAATTGCTTGAAACTTTTATGGAATATCAGACTCTCTCGCTCGCTCAGAGGGTGCCACTCGTCAAAGATCCGTGGCCCTCATCAGGGCTGGCATACGCCAGCATGTTCGTCGCTTTAAGGGCGTTCCATATACCACAACCAGTCTCACAGAGCGCATTTCGCAGTTTAAATGAACCCATGCATGCGCAGAACTGTTCCCTCCCTCAGTTGCCTCTCTGCGCATGCGATCAATCGCTAGAACACCGAAAGCGTACGTTAAAAGGAAGATAGTAAATCGGGTATTAGTGTAAACTAAAGACTCGCACGGAAGACTAGCCGTGTTCAATCGTGATCCAAGTCTGGATTTCTGCGGCCTCAAAAGGGAAATGCAGCCTTTAATGGTCCAAGTCATAAATTCACGGCATCTAAAAATCTACAAGAGTACTACTGCTTAAAATTTTTTTTCTACAAAAGTGTTTGAAACTTCGTTGATTTAGTAATCCAGCCCGCTGTATTGAGGCCACTTGTGTTAAACATTAATCCGCCGTTTCGAATTAAGCGTAAAGAAATTAACACGGTTGAGAAAAATATCGTAAGTAATCATATCAATTCTTGTATCGTTTCCGCGTCCAGTGTGGAAGCCCAGTATGTATTGTATGGAAATTTATATCCAGCTGATCCGTTATCTCAGATTCATTAGAGTTCCTTCTGAAGAACAATCTTATACGCTATAAGGAATATTCCATTTAAATCCGACTTCACCTACGACGTTGCTAAAAATTGATCATCGCTGAACTGCAAGTAGATATACCAAGGTGATGGAACGTAGACGCACCTAGATACAATATGGCATTACATCGAACGAAGCTGTAAACTGCTACAGGTTGTTGTTTAAATGGCAATATAAACAACATTTATTCACGTAGGATTGTACTAATTGTGGTGACGTATTGTGAAGTGTAGTGCAATGGAGAAGTAGAAAGAGAAGTGAAGTGCAATTGTCGTGAAGTGAAGTGCAATGTAATTAAAGAGTCGCGTATTTAATAGTTTAAAATAATTGTGCAGGTCAGCCATAAAAGGTAGAGTTAATTCTATTATTGCTATTATTGCTCTTATTGTTATCATTTTTATCATATTATTATTTTTATTATTATTATTATCATTATCGTTTTAAAATAATTTAAAGTTAAATTTTATTTATATTGTTTTATTGTAATATGTAAATTGTAGTGTTCTACCATCAGGTTGTAAACACCTACCTGCAGAAATAATAAATATCTATCTATCGATCTATCTATAAATATACATCTACTATATGCATGCAAATGTGTACTAAAATACCGATCTCATCATTCACCATTATTGCCATGATTGCATTTCCAATTAGCAGTACATTCACCATCCTTGGTTTGAGTCAAAGCTTCTTCGGATAGGAATAAATAGACGTAGCCTAGTCCCTTCTGCAATCACGTTCGTCCGGTCTGCGGTTAGACTAATCGTTCTGCGTGTCGACTCAGGCAGCCATGGTTAGTTTCCTTGGTCGCGATCGACGAGAAGATTTGATTTGTACTGAGAAGAGTATCTGATCGTGAAACCAATCTGACGATGAAGTAGTCACTAACGATTTTTCTCTCAGCTTGCGGTCCTTCGGCGATTTTTTTTCTTCGAGTGTAAACGTTTAACTTATTTCCCTTGTTACTCTTGAAGGTTACCCCGGAGAAGATGGCAAGAAGTTCCCTACAATCATATATAAGAAGTAACCACTCATGTACGACATATGATTAGTTAATCAATGACTGACAAAAATCAGATTGTAGAAATATTTCTTAGCCCTCCTCCTGCCATTGTCACCACCCCTCTGCAGCCCAAAACTTTTTCTCGATGTTTCGAACGTCAATTTTTTTTCGTTTGAAATTAGTGACAAGAAAATATCAAAAACATGTTTCTTGATAATATAATTTTTTTAAATATTTTTTTAAAATTAGGAATGTGTGAATGTTTAGTCAAAAAAATGAAAATAAAAAACGTTTTGTCTGCAAAGGGTAGTTGAAGAGGGGCTAAGAAATCTTTCAAAAATCTTGTTTTTGTTAATCATAGTTAAACATTTTGTATGTCATTTGATTGTAGGGGAATTTTTACCTTCGTATCCCAGAGTACCATTTTAATCATACATCCCTTTTCAGAAATAATGTTCGCAATGCACCAGTAATTTATAGTAAAGAATTCCTATGGACAGGAATTTCTAGCTGATTGACTGACTTTTTGCTTTCTTGTTTGTGAAGTCAGTAATTTTGCATTTTAATTTATGGCGAATTTAGGTAGCGGTGAAGGCGCCTGAATGCAGAACGATCCGAATTGATTCGATTCCCTGAATGTTTCTGGATCTCTGTCAATCCAGTTTCGTCGTGATGGATCAATCGCTCTTCATTTGCACTAGCATGTTTTCGGCTGATCTGGGTGATAACGTAAAACCGGAGTGGATCATGGAGAACCGGAATCAGCTGAAAGTTGCCTCTGCCGCATTTCTTCGCCCGTTCATATTTTTCTTGCCTCTGCATCGACCGCTAAGTGTGAGCATTCATGAACGATCCTGTTGGCAGACCAATGAGTTCCTTCGAATGCTGCATTCGATCTAATTAATTTCAGTAATGAGAGTGCAAATGTTCCATCGTCTGTACACGGCTATGTATTTCCAAAGGCTACCTCGTAGTAAAATAATCGCGATAATTAGCATATATATTTTTAAAATTCAATTTAATCATCGTTTTCATAACATTTTAATGTTATTTAATGTTAAGCAACTTTCAGAAAATATTAATATAGTGTGATACATATGTCTTTGCACAACCGACTTACTGGTTTTCTTAACATTCAGAGAAACCCAGGAAAAGTCTGGAGATGCTGCAAAGGTAGAGCATATCTGCAAATCCGCAGTGATCACGATTGTTTTTTGATCCCTTTCATTTTATGTTTGCACAGAACTTCGCGTTCTGCCATCACATCATTTTAAATTTAATTTGTGTTCGCGAGATAACCCTTACATTTCTCAGTTTTTAAATTTGTGTTTCTTCTGTTCCAGGTGAGTAGTCATGAGCATCTGGCTCTTGGGGCCGAAACCTCTCCCTCACGTAAGTGTGCTACAAATTGCCTGTGCAGAGCGTACATTTCGCTCTCGTCTTTGTGGTGACGCGTTTACTCCGCTCCATTTTAAAAATGGCGCCTGTTTGACAGTCGGCGTCTCGCAGGCCTTTGATCTCGGCCAAACGCCTCGCGAACAAATTTTGAATTTGCTGCTGCCGGTGCGGCGGCGGAGACACGCATAATTTAGGCGCGGGGAGGGGACGCCTATATTTCGCTGGCGCGGCGCGGCGTGGCGCCTAGCCTGGCAGGGTCGGGCCGGGCCGGGCCGTCAGCCAGCCTCGGCGACTCCGGTCCGTCCCATATTAAGCGCAACTGACGATCATGCCCTGCTCCGCATTGGGTGCGGCTTCCACAAACAAGAACTGCGATCACGAAATTTTGCTCTTTTCTCTCAATTTGTGATGTGTTCGATCCAAGGTCTTCGCTTGCTCGAATTCGAAACATATTTTTTTCTCGAATCTCGGTGGGCTTCGCTGCAGTGAAATCATATCCTTCCGATCACAAACGTAAATAATAGTTATGGAAAGTTAATACTTTCACAGATTTCTCAAAATAAATGTTACAAACTTCTACGGCTTGTACAAAGGTCGAAGATGACCACTTTACGTTTAACAGCGATGCGAAATCACTTTAACTACATCAGAACGCGACCAGCGCAACACAGACGCATGAAGAGTTGCTTATCAATCAGGGGCAAGTTTTGCATGTGGAACTCCAAATTTTTTGGTTGATTGATTAGTGATTCCGGGCGTCAACGCTGAGGGCTTTAGTCTGGTAAATGTAGGGCATGTGTTTCTCTAGAGAGGTGGCGGTGATCTCCCACTGGATGGTGAAACCCGGCGCTAACCTACCGAGAGCTTACGGGATTTCCCCTCAACCAGGAATCTTCCACCAGCCTGCCACCACCCCAACCGGGACAAGCTGTACGTTTCCGCCCGGTCTCCCGGCAAGTGTGGTAGAGTAGTGCATGTAAGTGTAAGTGTGTGTAAGTATGGGGTGAGAATAGGACAAAGAAGCGGAAGGAACGATCGCGCGAGGTCCTTAGCGAGTTTGCTAGGGTACTGCTCCGGCATTCGCCTGGTGTTGATGGGAATGGAAAACAACCGATCAGAGCATCCGGCCGCTAGAATTCTCCTCCAGACAGCGAATGAATTTAGCCTAACAATATAGTTAGTGTCGGAAGTCCTGCCACTGTCGGGATTCAAATCTCGCACCTCCCGATCAGAGACTCAGCAGGTGTAACTTCGATATAAAATGTCCCACTTCATGTTCATTGGCAAGGAGTGATTATTTTGGATCCTTCTACACGCTCTGGAAGTTTGTAGCATTTATTCTTAGACATCCTGGATCTTTTTCTCTGCCCGTAGTTTCAGTTTGCAAAGAAATTAATTCTGCAAAATATTTTAGTAGATTTGTATAATATTAGCTCAATTGAAATGTAAACGGATTTATAGCTGGAGATAGTGCATTTTGCGATATTCAAACATTCTTATTTCTATTTCAATGTTTTGGCATGAAAACTTATGTCCTGAAGTTTCTGAATATCTCAACATGAATATAATGCCAAAAATTTGTTTTGGATTTTATAACTAAATAAATTTAACTTAATTTAAAAAATATATATATTTATGATGAAAGGCAACTACCTATATAACTTTTATTGAGATAAGCAAAAATATTGTATTCAGCTCAATAAAATGCACGAAGTCGCGAGCTTTTTTAAATGCCAACACCTTGTAGCCTTTGTATGGATATCTAAATAGGAAAGAAATACGAGTTTAAAACCCTGTACTCTTTCACAGGAGTTCAGGAAATTCAAAAACTCCATGCATAATCTCCGGTCGAATAGAATTACGATTCCATTTTATAACGACATTTTTAAATAGCAAAACAATTATTATATTTGCAACAAATACAGACTGGTCTCATTAATACTATTTCCTAGAGGTCATGGAACAAAAGAAGTGTGATTTTGAAGAACTCCGCGTGAAATATTTGCTCTGTGTGAGCCTCATAGTAAAAAACATCGAAGGCGTGGCTTGTACCCTGAAGCGTAGGGAAGTGACCCGTTCCTCTTCTTCCCACCTGACAGGCCGTCAAGAAATTTGCGGGCAGGTGCCAGGGCAGTGGTGATGCCCTGAACGCTTAAAACAATAGTGCTTGAAAAACATCAACTGTCTCTGATACCACACGGCTGGTGATACCTGTTTAATGTTGAAAAGGAAATTCCACCGAGGCAACTGATAGTTGTGAAGGAGGCGGGGCTGCCGATGGAAAGTTTGTCGTAAGGGCTTAGGAAGGTTTTTGTCTCCGCGGTTCAGATCTCTATTATGATCCCTAGTTCACCCTAGCCCTTAAGTCCATACCCAAAATGAATGGTTTGGAGCGGTGGGTGATGAATGATAATGTAGCAATGGTAGAATGAGAGGTAAAGGAAATAGCCCTTCGAGAAAACGCTAATCTTCTTCCCCCGCCACAAATTCTCCATGTATCGGGAGTGGAAGCCCGGTGCTGAGAGGTAGTTGATGCTGGAGCCGCCGGTGGAGCTCGGCCGCTGGCGTCGCGTCGCCTCCGCCTCCGCCCCCGCCCCGCGCGCAGAGGCCTCGATCCAGGGTGACGTCACCGCTATTCGCAGTCCGGTCGCGCGGCAGTCGCGTCGCCGCCGCCGCCGCCGCCCTCGCCTCCTAATCGAGAGCCTAAATAGCTCGGGTTCGCTTCGCGGCGCGCGGCCGGCCAGGCTGTCGGTCGGTCGGTTGGCCGCGGCAGGGGGGGGGGCGAGGAAGGCGCTGAGCCGTGGAGGGAAGGGGCGCCCGGACGGCGCGGCGAGGACCGGGGTCGCTGCTCGGTGCAGGTGGGGCAGGCGAGGCGGCTTCCTAGCTGGAGGCTCACAGGTTGCTCTGGGCACTAAATACGAGCCCTTTTCACAAGGAGCCACTGACCAGCACCACAGAGGGACGGATGGGCTTTGTAGGCTGCAGCTTGAATTCCCCCACCTTCACATCATGCCCCTCATCCCCTCCTCAAAAAATGAAGAGGACACTCTACACTGCATAGAAACACTACATACGAGCTTTTTTCACACGGAGTCACTTAGTAGCAACACACAACATGGATAAGCTTCATAGGCTGCAGCCCAAAACCCCCCAATCCAGAGCCCTCACAAAATGAGTTCACAGTAACCAGTGTGGAAACTGTAAATATGAGCCCCTTTCATACGGAACCACTGAGCAAAACCACAGAGGGAGGGGTGGACTTTATAGGTCTGCAGATCAAGCCCCTCCCCCCCCCCCCATCACTCCAGAATCCCCACAAAATGAAGAATACACTCTAAACTCTCGGAATGTAAAATCAAAGTTTTGCGGGTTCGAATTCGATCGAATCCGAGGATTTTTAAGGGCGAAACAATCCTTCGTTCGCCGTCTTTGGGAAGGGGAAGTAAAGCCGGCTGTCCCATGTTGTAGATGTACAGCATGTAAATGATTCTCAAGCCCAAAAGAAGTCTCTGATCTAAATTCAAATCGCCTGTGTCGTCGCCCAAGTGATATCTTCTTTCTCCACAAGTTGGTGAAAGGAGCGTAGCGAAATTGGCATGGTTAGACGGAAGAGCAGGCCTAATGGCATGAGTCTCACCATGTCAAATAAGGCATTAATGAATGAAAAAACTGGACACTGAGCCCCTTTTCAAAGTAGCCACTGAGCAGCACCAGAGGGATGGATGCGCGCGCTATATAGGCTACAAACCCCCGTCACCCCATAGCCCTCACAAAATAAAGAAAAAAGTCTACTAATAAATATAAAATAATTAATATTAATATATGAGATAATGTTTGCAGTTTCTTTGAGATACGTGGTAATGTAGAAAGTTAATGTTTGTTTGCCTGTATTATTTTTTTAGTTATATAGTGAAAAAAGGTTAAACCAAACCAAAAAGCGTGGAAGCACTCTTCCTGTTTTATCATCTTCGTGTCATTAACCAGTATGAAAAGTTTTTTTTCGTTTAAATGTACTATTCAATGAAAAATCTAAAAAGAATATTAATGGGGAATTTTGGATGCGTCCATTGCAATTGCAGAAAGAGTAGCCAAACGTTACTTCATATATTGGAAAGAGATGTCCTTAAAGTGCATGACAAAGCCATTTCGACTATTTTCCTAAATTTTATCAATAATTCAACCAACTATAAAAGTAAGATGTCGTATGATAATATGGATTCCCTACAAGACATTTATTATTAAAACTCCTTGTTCAATTTCATTATTATTCTGTAGCTCTTCATTTGAAATTCACTCACTCATATCAAACAGTATCTCAGCTCTCAGTCAGTCTGTTCGGTTGCTTGGCAACACGGTAGCGCTTCCAAGTGACGTGGTGGGAAGGTTGCCAATTAGAACTGTGTTGTGCTGACAGATTGTGTCGCGATATTGCTTCTGTGCTGCTCGCGTGAACGCCTCCATTAATATCAATGTTTTACCAGAAGAAGCGCTACCGAACGGATCGGCATGAAGGGGCCCTTAGGCTCTTCATGGGAATCAACACTAATGTTGCTGATCAATGTGCTGGTGTTTCCCTAGGATGTCACGGCTAATACATTCAAGTGGTCTTCTACGAAGAGGCTCGCTTGACTCTTGCTATCGGAAGGACCCATAAATTACATCCTATTTCCAATAAATTACCTCTATTCTGATAGCATGTAGCCAAGACATCGCAATCGACCTGTTATCCGAATAATGTATCACTAATGTCCACCGTCCACCTTAAAAATCAACCTATAAATACAAACCTTTTGAAAGTAATTTCTACTAAGAATCATAATTTTTTTCATCCCCAAGCGCATTAGACACCACAAACATTTTGAACATTTCCAATTTTTTAAATTTAAAGTTAAACGAAAATGAGACTTTTGCAATTTTTAAGTCTTCTTTACGCTGTCCTAGAATTATGCTTACTTTGGAGCCATTTTTGAGAAAAAATTGAAATGAACTTTACATAATGTAAAGTTCTCCCCAAAATCAAAATACCTCTTTTCAAAAGCGTTGAGCCTCGAGTTCGTCCAGAACCATGTGGAATATCAATTGTGGAGAAAATCGTCTGTGTGATTTAGGCGCTAGCGTTGGCCACAGAGAGATGTTTTGCCGTCAATCGATTTGTCGGTATCTATGATCCACAAAACGTGGGTTCTGACTACACAACATGTTAGAGAAAGTAATGTACTAGAAATAGGAACTTGTAGATACAGGTAGGTACTTTTTCAATACCACAGCCCCACAATACGGGTTTTTCTGTCTGTCGTTTAGAAAAATCGCCATTTTTCCTTAAACATTACAATATTTTTTCTTTATCATGTGTCTACTTAGAAAGTAAAATCATCGTAAATTAATGGATCAAAATATATAATTACTGGTAATATAAATTAGTAATAAAATAAGTTAATAAGCGACTTTTCAAGTGTCATAATATTTGTAAAAACAAATATATTATCCTAAAGATCATAAAATCTATTTTTAACTAACTTTAATAATATAACCATGTCTGACGGTTGATTATATCATGCTTCCATTCTGGACATGTTATACTGCTCTTACGCATTATTATTTAGTTGATTCTCACACGCTAAGTCGCATAATACATTTTTCACATCGTCGTGTTAGCATGCTAATTTAGTTTAAATTGTTGTAATTATGGTTGCCTTTATGACATGAAATACCTGGCAGTAAATTTTTAATTGGTAGTTGCGGAAGTTGGAAGTCGAGACTGTTTTAGTACTAGGAGAAACCTACTTTAACGGCTTACTGCATATAATTTCGTGGAATAGTGATGCAGCCATAAAGAACTATGTTTCTTTCACGTTAATTGTCTTCGGTAGAGAATAACACAGTCTTAAAAACATACTTCGCTGACTTGAATAAGCTTCCATTCTGCGTATATGACTAAAAATGTTTAATCTACCGAATAGAATATTTTACGTAAGAAAGATTGTACATTCAGTGTCTGAATGTAGTAAGGCACAAAAACTGTTCAGCACTATTTTAGAACCCAGATAACGTTTTAATGTCTTGATATCTTTGAAGAATTTGGAAAATTTAATTTACATCTTTGAAAAAAAAAACGTCGTCAGGAAGTAAAATATAAGTGTGATCACTGTAGAAACGCAAACTTCTGACATCATGTGCAAACGAGATCAGCATTATGATTCAAGTTGTCATGGAAATGTCGGAGTGGTTTGTCGTAGGAAATATACGAGAGGTTCTATCTTTACAGATCAATCAAGTTATCTAAGAAATTCAGAACTTCGCGTTGCATTTATGAAGACTAGTTCACGAACTTAGAACTAAACAATGAATGTCTATGCAAGAATAAAGTTAAATATGTCAGTTTCTTTAAATGACCAGTCAAGGCCCAGGTGTCTGAGTATCTGCAACTCAGCAAAATAATTGTTTCATAAAATGCCAATGAATTCGATCTCTCGGCATTTGCAGCAATGACGGTAAGAAAAAAACTAATGCCAATAGTGGTTTCCAAGAGAAATACAGTTGTGATTGGCTCGTTCAGACGGATGATTCAATTTCATCGGTCAATATCACTTGAGTGAAATTGTCTCAGAAAATGCGATAATTTTTCTGAAGGTTAGAAAATGTTATACAATTCCGGATAGTCTGCTTTAATGTTTAAAGTGACCAGTATTTTTGAGAGAAATACTGCTAAAATTACTGACGTACGTTGTTGCCGTAACGTAGAGGCCATTGCGTATCTCCATTTAGGTATCGTATTTTCTTGGAAATCTGTGTGTCTCAGCAGGTATCTGGTTATTGAGAAGAAACTCTTGGAGATACATTGCATGTTCCTGCTAATGAGAGATACAAATGATACGATTTTTTATATCATCATTTAACATTCTAGAACTGAGGGAAAGCGTTACTTAACCGAGAGGAGGGACATTATTCGTTGCGTAATGTATAAAACAATATTGTTTACGTTCAGAGAAGTAAACAAAGAATAGGTTACAGTTCAGATGAGTACAAAACACATTTCATTGCTCCGTATTTCAAAGATTAATACAAATACGTTTAACTTTTACACATACGTGTTTGAATGCACCCTTAAGAGCTAAAGTTTTCATTGACTGTTCGTCACTATCTGGGAACGGAACGAAATGAGAGTTCCAAGATCGTTCATGGCTAGCGTTCAACTCCAGCGGCGTCCGCGTTGCCCAGCTGTGTCTTTGATCACACAACTCCCAAATGTGAGTCGTCCACAGTTTTGAAAGAATCCCCTAATAGCAGATCCAATAGCAGCCGCCTGTTTTTCCCTTCCGCTCCATTCATACCTGTTGGAGCTGGACCAGCGGCACGCGTAGCGCGCACTGTCTGCCAATTGAGGAAGAGAAGGTCGTCCACAACGCCTTCGAGAACGCACGTCCTCAGCGTAGTGTTGTACACCGAGAAACACGCGGAGGTGAGAGGGCGGAGGCGGCCGCGCGTGTGAGGCCACGAAGGCGCGGGTCTTGGCGGAGGTGGCGCTGCGCGGCGCGGCGCCCGCCGCTGACGCCAGAGTTATTATGCATGCGAAAGACGCACCAAGAAGTCAGCACCGGGAGAAGTGGCTCAGAGCATCAACTGATGTCACTGCGGTGCCTCTGGGGGTCCTAGGGTTCCATTCCCAACGGGTGGCAGCATTGTCGACATTACCTAGACAGTAGTCGAATAGTCCCTGTCTGGAGGAGAATTCTAGCGGCCGGCTGCTCTGACCTATAGTTTTCCATGTTTCTGTAATCAATACAAGGCGAATGTCGGAGCTATGCCGTAACAAACGGGCCACGGATCGCGAACCATCTTTCGTTTCTCTTCATTGTCCTTTCTTCACCCCTTACTTATACACACACTTAAATGCACTACACTATCACACGTACCGGGAGACCGGTCGGGAGCTTAGAGCTTGTTAGAGAAAACCCTGCAAGCCGACGATAGTTCAGCGTCGGATCTCACCATTTAGGGGGGGGGAGATCAAAGCCACCTACCGAGGGGGAAACATCCACTATACTTATGGGACTAATGACCTTATTCAATGACGCGCACGCAGGAGGTGGTGGTGATCTTCCCCCGCTGGATGACGACATCCGACGCGTATCTACTCATCGGTTAGGGCGGGATTTTCCACAACCAGGAATATCCTATCGTCGGGGCGGGTTTGTAAGTAAGGAATGAGAATAGGGGAAGGATGAGGAAGGAAAGGTAGCGCGTGATCCATGGCCCGTTTATTACGGTACTGCTCCGACATTCGCCTGGTGTTGAGCGGAGACACCACGGAAATCTACGGATCGGAGCACCCTGCTGCTAGAATTCTCCTCCGGACAGCGGCTGAGTTCGATCTTTTTATATATCTAGTGTCAAAAATTCTGCCACCACTGGTAATCGAACCCTGAGACCTCCCAGTCAGAGGCACTGCAGAGACTATGGCAAAATTACAATAGCGAAGAAAGATTTTTATCTTAAATGAAATCTGTTCTAAACAAAATAGTTCTTTGAAAAGAAAAAGAGAATTTTCACCAAACAAAAGATGGTTAGTCTCGTTCCAGGTCGTGTCCATGTCCTCTAAGATACGTATTAATTCCCTGATAGCTCGTCATACACACATGCACGTGTATGTGTGTATACCGGGTGTCCCACCAACTAAGGACTACCCCCATAACTTCTAAATGGTTCAGGATATCGAAATTCAGTTTTTGCTGGACAATGCGGAATCATGGGACAGGTAACATGCCGTAGAGAAATTGTCCATAATATTTTTTTTTGTTTAACGGGCAGCCTTTGCAACAGTCGCCGTTGGGGGAAGGTGGCCTTCACGGCGTCGATACTGTTTTGTGGAGGGAGGATTGTGAGAGGGGTGGCCGTGCAGGATGAAGGCGTAACTGCAGCAATTCATGGTTTTGACACGAAAAACATATGAACAAACATCGATTTTAACGATCAGAATGAGATTTTTTTTCATCTTCCTTTTTTTAATCATCTTCCTTACGCTACCATTTTTTTTATATCGTTCTTTGGAACGATCGATGTCTTCTCCGATCCAGATAATTAAATGGAAAAAATCTCCCATTCTGATCGTTAAAATTGGTATTTCTTAGTGTTACGTCTGTGTCAACACTAAGGATTGCTGTAGTTATACCTCTTACCTCTTACTGCCACCCCTCTCAACCTCTCCTCTCCACGCAACAGTCTCCACTGCCCGAAGGCCAGAGTTGCAAGGGCTGCTACACAAAATATTGTCCTTTTAATTCAAAATCACATGTCAGAAAGTCTAATTTTTTATTCAAGTTACTATCAAAATATTAGCATATGATACATAATTTTAATCCTCTTTTCATGGTCTATCTATTGCTGGTGAGAAAAATATAAAGTCCCATTTAAAAAATCAAAGATGATTAAATTTCTCGAAAACTAAAAATATTAAAGACAATTTCTCTCCAACATGCTACGTGCCCCATGATTCCGTATTGTTCAGCAAAAACTGCATTTCGATATCCTGGACCGTTTAGAAGTTATGGGGGTGGTCCATAGTTGGTGGGACATTCTCTATATGTATAAGTGTGTAAGTTTATATGGGTGTGGTGTAAGTCCAATTTACATTAAAAGCTGTTAACATCTGAAAATTGTAATTTCGAATCTCTGGTTCTTCTTTCGCGGAAGAGTGTATTAGGATATGGTTGAAAATGAAAAGGATACAATTTGCAATGTTAAAATATTACTTATTAGTTACAAATAATGCGAGAAAGTATGCGCTGTTTACCATCACTACGTACATTTTTACGAACATTTACGTTCGCAAGGAACTGATAAGTAGTTTGAATATTTCACCACTTATTATTATAGTGGTTGCAACTGTCGTTCTAAATCGCTGTTGAGTCCGTTTCTTCTCTTGTTTTATATGTTTAGGTAACTGTTCTTTGAGATTGAAGCCACAATTCTTTAATTTAAAATTATTTCTTACAAATCAAATTTGCCTGAGTCATTTACGATAGTTTTAGAATGTTTATGAGACATACATTTTCTAGGAGATGTCTCATGGTTCATGTTCCTTTACTGATTAATCTATTTTCTCCAGTACGTATTATATACTGATGAGAATGAATAGAAAGTGGCCCGTATAAAACGGAGTTTAAAAAGTATTGTTACGGGTAAGGTCTTCGCAAAAGAGTTTGGAAGTCAGTTTCAACGCTTTTACTACCTGCCTCTCATTCCAAACAATCATATATTTATAGCTATATTAAATTTGATGTTTTTTCCAGGTTACAGTTTCTATTATAATTTTCAATGAATTCGTTTTTTGAAGTTTCAACAAACGCATTTTATATAATGGGCTTTCTATATTGGGATAGAATTCTTGATAGTATCTTCATCCGACATTTCTTACCCGTATTCCAAAATCAAGCTGGTAATCAAATCAGTAGGTTTAAAAAATCAAACATTTTTTTCCGTATAAAAACTCTTGTCATGCTGCGTAGCGTCTGACTGTGGCAGCAAACGTACTAGCGATACGCAGTTGCCGCCGCCGCCGCAGCGCTGGGGCAAATAAAAGTTGAAGGCAAGCGAGGTTCTAAGGATTGCGGATCCCAGTGGAGAACGACAGCGGCGGACGCAGTGTGTTTGTTGTCCGACGGCGCTTCCAAAGGCAAAGCAAAGCGCCCGACTCTCCTTACTCTCAGCCGCACTTTTCACAATCATTTTGTCATTCCTCTGCGTATGTTGGAGCTGCGTCATTACATTCCCCTCAAACGTTAGTGTATTCATTAGTGTGCATTATTCCAAAGGGTCCCACCAGTTTAACTTCTGCCGTAACCATGGCCATTATTGTAGTTTATATCCATTCTAAACTGTATTGAGGTTCACAGTACTTTCGAGCTACATTATGCGCGTCTGCTCCTGAATAATACAGAATGTTTAAGTAATGTACATTTTCCTTTTAGTTTAGCCCGAAATAAATATAAATATGTTTCTTCTTTCTTTTTATCTCTGAAAGATCGTAATACATATTCTAGCATTTTCGATTTCTTCTTGATAATGAAATTAAATATGGACTATTGATTTGGTGTAACACTGTACTACAATTTTCTAACACAATCCATGCATAAGTATATTTATTTAGTCAAAAAATAGTAAAAAACTATGTGACGTATGGGGTAGAAAATCATCTGCATCTGAACAATTTAACTATTAAAAGTTGAAAGATGAAAAAAGTTCTTAAAAATTAATAATAATAATATTAACAATAATAATATAGGATAAACTTGGGTATATCAGGATAATATTTCAGGACAGATCACTTTGTTTTGTTTTTATCACTACGTTTCCTTCTGTTCTTTGAGATAAGTCACTAGTCTTCAATTTAAAATTAGCGCGCACTAAATTAAAATTTTTCAAGGTATTTAAACGATAATTTTAGTTTGTTTATACGACATATCATTTGTTCCTTGACAAGAATTGGTACACCTCTATTCAATTCTTCTGTAACAATAAATTCTTTGAGATTTTCGAGAGGCACCATCTCCAATTCTTTAATCTAACTTTCACACTTGATGGTTAATTGTCGGGTCCATGGCACCATGATATGTTTGAATTCTTAGGTGACTCCCCGACCGCACTGTCTTCAAATCTCTTGTGGCTTCTGATCCACCGATTTATCGCCACTCCTTTCAAGAACAGTCATCTACACTACAACGACATCCTATTCACATTGGATATGAAGACCACTCTGAGGGACTGATCAGAATTCTAATTATTAGTTTTATATTATCACTGACGTCTTTTCGTTGTCAAACGTCGCCTAAATGACAATTGACAAATGAGAAAATTTTACTCCCTTGTAATTACCTTACAATGGTCTATTCAATGCAGTTTTCACGTGTTTAGTGTTTGGAATGAGAGTACAAGGCTGAGCACCACTCGCTCCTTGATTGGTTGATTGATTGATGGATTGATTGATGTTCCCAAACACCGCAACTGCTAAAATCATTAGTCCCGTCAGTGCATGTTATTATATTCCTTGATTTGGGGGTGGTCCTCCCGCACTAGAACGTGAAATTCGGCTCAGGATTTTCCCTCCAAGAATTTCCCCCGGTGCGGTGCCACCCCAACCGGGAGAAGCTCTGAGCTCCCGAGATGTGTGTAGTGCGTGTAAGTGTGTGAGTAAGAAGATAGGATAGGACAAGGAAGGGGAAGGGAAGAGTAGTGCTTGGGCATGGGCCTGGTATTCGCCTGTCGAAATGAATGACTGCGAATGCCACTGGCGGAGGCCGATTCCCACCCCCGAACGCCATTGGCGCCCACGGCGAACGTTCTGGCTGCTTAATTTTTTTAGTCTTCCCCTCTCCATTTGCCTGGTACCCCCTCACATTTGGGGGTACAGATTTCGCTGCAGCCGATTAGAGTTTTGCAGCTTTGTTCGGTTCTAACTTTAACTAACTAAAATTAACTTAAACTAAATACAAAAGGCCTCCTTGGACTTCCCTAGTTTACAAGAAGTTTCTTATATATGTATATTGCAAAAGTTCTTGATATTGTTCTCTTTTCTTTACTTTTTATTTCATTCATGCTCTCATTCATTCTTAAACTATATTTACAAACACATTCACTCGCTCAGGCACTCAACATTTCATTGCACTATTTTCACAATTTTGTTCGGCACGGCGCCGATACTGCTGAAGCGTCCGTGGCGCCGCGACGCCTTCGCCGCCACGCTGCCTTGCCCCCACCCCACCCGAGTCGCGCGGTAACTCCTGGATGAGGCGCTTTGTGCAGAAGGAACTGCGCTCCGTGCCAGACAACCCGCGATAATGGCACGACACCTCCTGCGGCCTCTTCATGCAATGCACCAATGTGCCCCACATTCTGAAACATGTGGTTTATTCGTAACCTTTTTTCCTCCGACCATTATGTAGCTTTTATGAGTGCACTTATCGATTTATATTCAACAAACTAAATTACAAAAGACTGTGGAGTCTTCGAGAAATCGTTGAACAGACGGTCTACAGGAACACGAAGCTTCAACTGAAGAACTAGAGGCGTTTAGACTACTGTCTTGAATTTCGTATGATACGAAAGAAGTACTGAAGCTTGTTTCATACGGAACGTGTTGAATAATTATTGCACTCAAGATCTTGAAGTGAATGTATGGATTTTGTTCTAATCCTTTTTCTTTCAACATGCGTACATGTCGAAAGTAGCATGATTGTCGTCATGATGAAGACAACGCGAAACACATATAAACCAGTAAAATCAAGTATTTCTAAACTTAGTGTTCATTTTTTCTTTGCATATTCCATGAAGTTATCTGATCTTGTTAATACATCCCCTCAGATTTTGCAGTTTTCTATTCGTGAAGAAATCAACATCACAGAAAAATGTTTACCATCAATCAGACTCTCAAATTAATATCCCAATGATCATTGCCAAATTCGAACATGTGTTGCACCAACAGGACATCTCGTACCATATGCAGTGCCTCTGACCGGGAGGTCCTAGGTTCAAGTCCCGACAGTGGCAACATTTTCGACACTAGCTTGTCAGTTACGTCGAATTCAGTCGCTGTCTGGAGGAGAATTCTAGAGGCCGGCTGCTCTGATCGGCAGTTTTCTGTGGTTTCTCCGATCAACACCAGGTTAATGCCGGAGCAGTGCCCTAACAAACGGGTCACGAGCCGCGTGAGATCGTTCTTTCCCTTTCCATGTCCTATCCTCTCCCCTTACACACCCGTACACCATAGTACCGGTTGGGCGCTTAAAACGTGTCCCGGTTAGGATGGAGCCCCGCTGGTGGGAGATACCTGTTTGGGGAAAACCCCTGTAGTAGATGTTAGGTAGGCGCCGGATCTCGCCATCCAGCAGGGGAAGATGATAACCGTCTCCCGAGAGATAAAAACATGCACTACACTTACGGGGGTAATGACCTCAGTAGTTGACGCGCACGGAATCACTAACAACCAACCAACCTCTCGTACCACAACAACCAACTGACACGAAGTTGAGCGCCAAGAAATCCTGAAACTAGTTCCATAACGTGTATTCCCGATAATTACGCTCCTGACACTTGTTACTATTTCCTTGACAGGCACTTCTGCGTAGTACGTCCACGTCCTCCTCGTTAGCGCAGGCGCCCAAAAATAGCTCCCCGCTCTCCAAGAATAGTTATGCCTCCTCCCGGCCTTGGGCTAATTGCACGGCGCGGCGGCGCCACGGAATCGGCGCCCATAATGGGCGGCGGCGGCAGCGCGGCGCGGCAATAAACGCAGGCGAGGAATAAACACAGGCCAGCGACTCCGCACGAGACGCAAATTCGCTTCCCCCCGCTCCCTTTGGTCCCCCCGGCCCCCTGAGGACAGGGTCGCGCCGCCGACCTTCCCGGGAGCGAAGCGGGGCGTGGCGTGGCGCGGAGGGCGGGGCGCGCGGCTCGGCGGCTGGTCGGAGCGGTGAGGAGCGCAGCGGGCGGAGGGGGCGCGGCGGTGCGTGGCGGGGAGCTGAGGCGCCCGGGCGCCGGGCCCGACGCCGGCGCCGGAGGCCCCGCGGGCGCCGTGCCGGGCGCCGGCAAAAACGAAACGCCGATGCCGACGCCGCAGGAAGCGCATCCTGGCCGAGCCGGCGCCGGAGGCAGTTCGGCGGCGCGGGGCGGCGCGGGGCGGCGCGGGGCGGCGCGGGGCGGCGCGGGGCGGCGCGGGGCGGCGCGGGGCGGCGCGGGGCGGCGCGGGGCGGCTCGGGGCAGCGCGGGAGGCGTATGGTGGCCCGGGGGGCGGAATGGACCAACGCGGTGGGCGCAGGGCGGTGGGGGGGGAGCGGGGCGGCGCGGGATGGAAGGGGGCGGAGCAGGCCAGGGGCTGCGTGACGAACTCTCGCCCACCCGCGCGCCTGAATTCAGGGTGGCCTTCACACACAAGTCTCCGGCTTAACTGTATTCGTTTCCTTTCACTGATATATGTATCCTAAGACGGTACCCTAACGATGTATGTGAACTACTTAAGAAGATCTGGAAAATATAAAGCACGAAAATGGATAATTCTTGATATGAAGAATAGTTTTAAAGCCCCTAAGGTATTAGAACAAATTAATGCCCATGGTACATTCAAAGTTTTATTTTTACTACATTTTAATGATTCACGTTTACTTATTTAATAATTAACTAGATGCTAACTTGACTCGGTTTGTTTTCTCATATTTCCCTCTCACAATTCTCTTTCATAATTTCCTCCATAAGAGAACATGTCAAATCATTCAACTTTTTTCATATTTCCCTCGTAACCACGTGCCTTTTGATCCTGGTAAGTTGTGCAGTGTCGAGCTCCGTATCGAAGGCAATAACAATCACTAAAAATATTAGTTTAACAATGAACACTTTACTTTGAACAGAATAGGTAACAATAAAAGCATATCATTGAGTTACGTATTTGAAATGCTCTTAAGTTTTGCAGTGCACTTGAAGGAACGGTCACTATCGTCTTAAAGAGAAGAAAGACACAAACGTTCATCTATCGTGCTTTGCTGCATGCGGTGATCATTCCAGCTCAGTGAGCCGTAGAGAACCGACTTCATTCAAATATCTCCGCAAGTGACCGCTTGTTCGCAAGCGCACGTTCCCGATTCACGTTAAATATTTGTTTTCTATGCCTTTAAACTGAGATAATAGAAAACCAATTTCAATAACTCGAATGCCGTGAAAATATTTACGAGAATATTATGACATCATTAAATGGAAGTCGAATTGTGTTCGATGCTGAAGTATAATTATGACACATTATTCATCCAACGTCGTTTACACACGTGTGTCTAAACTGATCATGTGAATTTTGTATTCAGTAATGAATGGTATGAGAAATGTATTTTGATGTTTGAAGCATTTGTCGCTTCTCTACGATTTTGAGAAACAAATTAGGTGCCAATTAAACACTTGCCAACAACGCGTCATTCCAATTCGATCCCTCTCGATGGAAATGTCCCAAAAACATGTGTTTCGATTTCTCTCTGGAGCTCTCTCGTTTTGTCCGGTTGAAGCAGCCCGCAGTGAAAGGTAGTACCCTACAAGAAGAGTTAGAAGCTACGAGAATTGTACTTACATATAACGGAACAGGAGCCTGAGTTGAGCATTGTCTCACTACATGTGAGTCGAAAACTCCTTTCTCAGTACGTCGTAGGACTATGTACTCTGCAGAGCACTTAAACCAGGGGTGGCAAACCTTTAACATTCCATGCGCTTTTTTTAACATAAATATTCAAATGATCCATGCAGTACCAGCCCAATTTCAATCTTCCTATCGTGATAAAAAAAATAAAACTCACATCTACATTAGCATAGTTGGAATGAACAAGTAATGGGATGAAAACACGGAATATTAGAGTGGACCAGTGGTGCATCCAAGAGGGGGTGTCTCATAGGATTTCAGCCGTCCTGTTTCCGAAGCTAACGATACACCTTCAAAAATGTAACTGATAATTGTTTAAGAAATTAAAATATATTAATTGTTAACGTTATAAATATTAAGTTGAAGTCAACAAATAAGAATACATTTTATATTCAGTGTAAAATTCTTTGTAACAAAATATGAAGACGGCTGGACACTATACTAGTATCCCCCCTCGAAAATTGAAGTGATTCCTTCAAGCGAGAGTGACGTAATAAAAGACAGCAATGCTTGAGCAAACTGAATACCTTTTTTTGCCTCTTTTCTCTAATTGTCTTTGTTCATCAAAGGGAATCTATAGGCCGCAATAAAATATTTTTCTCAGAGTAAGAGTAAAGTTTGGTAGAGACGTAAGGATACGGTTAGGATTTCCACGGCTTACAAGGGGAAAAGAGATAACTTAATCACCCAACTATTGTTTTTACGATTATTTAATATCCACTCGTTCAAAAACCTCAAGTTTAAGAGAGCATCAATCTACAGCAGTGAGACTTGAGCTTTTAGACCGAAGAGGCGCCGTGGACTCCGCTGACGGTACTAGAGCTACCGGAATTTGTTATTTGTAAAGATAAACGAAAAAAATACAACTGCGAAAAAACCTCTATGAAATGAACTCATAGCACCCCGGTGTTAAAAATCCGAAAATGAAATCAGTCCTGCTTGCGTCGTCTACTTGAGTAGAAATAAGTAAGTGGTAAAAGGATGCAGCAGGTAGGCTGGCCACCCCTGGCGCAACCTGTTGCCAATTGAGGCTGCAGGGAAGGAGTGTAAGTGAGGGGGCGGGGCAGGCGGGGAGAGGCGGCGCGGCGCGGCACGGCGCCCGCGGGCGTGGAAGCGTATTACTCATTTCCTCGAGTTTACAACCCCTCCGGTGTCGGCAGCTGCGAACGCGATGGCCCCGACCCAACGCCGCCGCCGAGCAGTGCCCTCGCCCAGGGGCCCGCGGGCAAACGGGGCCCGACAAGTGGACGCGCACATAGGTGTTTTTCTGCGAAAAGTCTCATGGTCTGGTAGCAGAAAATCCCAATAATGTTTTTGTATTAAACAGTTTACTTATACAGCGGATTACTGCTTTACAAGAGAGTTTTGAAATTAATAATTTATTTGAAAACCTAATTTATTTTTAGCCTTAATACGAGCGAGGCCACTCCCTCTGGAGTCCTCAATATCAATATATGTATAATGTGGTTGAAGGAATGATAGAAGGTTAGGAATTAATACCAATAGGTTAGACCCGGAGCGGTAGCTCAATGCATCAACTGATGTCACTGCAGCGCCTCTGACCGGGAGTCCTAGGTCCTTGGTTCAAGTCCTGACGGCAGCAGGATTTCGGACACTAGCTTTTCAGCTAGGTCGAATTCAGTCGCTGTCTGGAGGAGAATTCTAGCGGCCGGCTCCTTTGATCGGTAGTTTTCCGTGGTTTCTCCCATCAACACCAGGCAAATGCCGGAGCAGTACCCTAACAAACGGGCCACGTACCGCGCACGATCTGTTCTTCCTCTTCCTTGACTTATCCTCTCCCGTTACACACACACTTACACTAACATGCACAACACTACCACATATTCCGGGAAACCGGTCGGGAGCTTAGAGCTGGTCCCGGCTAGGGCGATGCCCCGCTGGTGGGAGAGCCTGGTTAGGGGGAATCCCCACTAGCCGACGGTAGGTCGGTGCCGGATCTCGCCATCCAGCGGGGGAAGTTCACCGCCATCTCCCGAAAAAACATCCACTACACTTACAGGACTAATGACCAAAGCGGTTGACTCACCCGGAAACACGAAAAAATCAATCAATCAAACCAATAGGTTAGAAGAAGAAATGAGTTATTAATGTGTTCTGAATTAATCCTTGGGGAATCTGGAATGAATTTTCCTTTGGGTGTGGGATTATCCAAATAGGAAATTACTTGCGTCTGGAGAAGACGGTAAGGTGAAAATTGAGATTCCCCGAATGAGGGGCGTGAAAGCACACGTCGTCCCGGTAGTTATCGAACGTGTGGGATTTGTTCCGCATATTTGGGTAAGAATTTGGCCAAACTTCCAGGTTATTCCAAAGACTGGAAGCTGCAAGACATTGCTTTATTGGGAACAGCCCACAATTTGCTCTAAGTTTTGTGGAGGAACTGACAGTACCTAGATCTGCTCTTTAGTAAGCTAGTTCCAACCTGGAGTAGACTATATAATCAACCGACAATAACATCTTTAGTTGTAAATTAGACGAATAATAATAATAACAACAATAATAATAATAACAATAATAATAATAATAATAATAATAATAATAATAAATGTAAAGGGAAACAAAACACTTGTGAAACAGAAACAAAATAATGGCAATTTTGAAAAATAATGTTCTGTTCATTTCACACTTGATTTCACTTCACTAAGTCATTTCACTTTTCTGACCATTTAATTTCTTTTCTTTTCATACTGCATACACCACTTCACACCACAACATTGTACTATGTATCTCTTATTCTGCACATCATCACCTGCATTTCGTATAGTTAATATAGAGTAGCTGTTAATGGTTAAATTTCGATTATACTACATGGAACTTGTTTCCAGACGTTCGTACAGAGAAGTGAAAGGTTGTAAAAACTTTCTAAGGTAAGCTGTTCCAAACATTTTTCGTACGGTTCAAGAATGATTTTGAAATATGAGTTTGTCTTTTGCTTCCTTTGTTCAATTTTTAAGGATACATCTCCATGCCATAGTAGTGAACCTACATTAAGAATATTTTATGTATTTCTGATAATTTTAGGGTGAATGAGGCAGCAAAAGTTCAGTCCTAGGTCGTTACAATTATCACACGTGAATTCTAAAATATTAATTCTGTGCCCTTCTTTATGATATAAAAAAGATCGTATCTACGCTGTACAAGTCATCTGTAATAAAATCATAGGCGTCATAGTTTCCAAGAAATTACCGTATTTAGATCAGATCTACTTGTATTGTTAAGCTTTTAAAGAAAATAAAAGATGAGAAAATATAGTACATGTAATAACACAGGGTTAGAGACATTGATTATATGGAGATCTCTGCAACAAGAATTATATTCATTAAATGAAATCCTCATAAATTGTGATGAATATGTGTATGTAACGCGGAATATTTGGTCAAAAAAGATCGAACGTTCGAAAGTTGAATCATGTGAGCGGGCGACCAGAAAAGCCTTCAGTTCTTTCATTATCCCGTGAACAAGATAACAATTATTTTGGGTATTCGTATCATAAATGATAACCAAATATAATTTAAGTTGTTATTATCGATATTTTTTCTCTGGCTTCGTTACATTATAAGTTAAGATATTTCAACACGACGTTTCGATCCTATTTTGGGGATCTTAATCGCGTCACCCCTGAGTGGAGTAAAAAGAGTCATTAGGGATAAAAAATTAAAATAATATTAATAATAATACAACCCAACACAAAATGTGACCCATCCTATTCAATGTCGCAATTAAATCATGAAATAACTGAAGTCATCGGTAAATTAATGGATTATTTCAGTGAGCCGGCTTTCGACGACTTTGCCGTCATCATCAGTCTACAAATAATATAAACAAAATTCAAAATAAATACAAAAGACATCATGATATCATACAAATTACATCAAAATAAATTATCATTAAGTGGCTCAGGGCATAAACTGATGGCACAGAAACGCCTTTCACCGGGAGGTCCCAGGGTTCGAGTCCTGCTACATAGGTAGGTCGAATTCAACCGTTGACTGCAGGAGAATTTTACCGGACAGCTGCTCTGATTGGTAGTTTCCCGTGTTTTTCTCCGACCAATACCAGGCAAATGTCGGAGCGGTACCCTAAGAAACGGGCCAAGGAGTATTCCCTTTACATTAAACTACACTTACGTGTGCTACGACATTAGTCGAGAGACCAGAAGGAGCTTAGATCTTGTCCCTGGGTAGGTACGGGAGGTACCTGATTAGGGAAAAACCCCGCAAAACGACGGGTAGGTTGGCGCCATCCAACGTCGAAGATCACCGTCACCTTCCGCGATAAAATATGCACTACACTTATGGGAATAATGACCTTATCAGTTGAGGCTCCAGTAATCAATAATCAATCAATCAAATCAGATGAAAAAATGGAGGCGCGGCCCACTGTGCGTTCACGGGCGGTCGCCTCGCTTCGCCCGCCTCGCCCGCCCGCCCGGCTGCGCCTCGCCTCGTCCGGCCGCGTCGCGGCGCGGCCCCGGGCGTTGCGTGCGCAGCCTCGCGGCTTTTTCTGCGGCGGCGGCGCTTCACAACAAGGGCGCGGCGGCGGCGGCGCCACCCACGACGAAGCCCCGGCGCGGCGCAACGCGGCGCGGCGCCAATTTCGCGAAAGGCGGCGGTGCGAACTCGCAAGCCGCGTATTACTGAGTAAATACTAATTTAAATAGCGGGCGAAATGGATACTCGCGGTTGCGTTGATGACAGGGCCTCGTTCACGCTAAAGTGGCCGCTGGCTTACAGGCGCTGAAGGTTAGGAAACGGCAATTCATCTTGCGGCGGCGGCGCCAGCACGACTTGCCGGTCGGGACCGAGTTTTGTTTTTTGGGGAACATTGGTTGTAATAATTGTAAATACGGCCACCAATAGCTGTTTTTTTTTTTTAAGAATAAAGCCGTTTCTGACATTTCACCTGTACATGCACGCTATTGCCGATAAACGCAAATTCAGCTTCGTAAGTGACATTTCAAGAAGCAGATTAAGCTGTGGACTACAGTCATTAGGCTCCGTGCATCGTAGATTTAGGGCACTTGAATGTCATAACCTGCCTTGGAAAATCATTACCGTAAGTACTCCGCTGGAGACTCGCTGTAAGCTTAGAAAACCGCGGTTTGACTCCAAGCGAGGTTTACATTTTCGTGACCACCTAATTAACTGGGTCGAAGCCAGTCTGGAGGGAAGTTTAGAGGACGGTTCACTGACCAGGCATATCGTGATTTTATCCGGTTTTACCTGAAGAATGACGGATAAATATCGAACTAACGAGTTATAACCGAAAGACATCGCTCACTTCCCACTCTCTTTTTCTTGTTTCTAGGACACAAAAATAACTAGCTACAAAATTCGCAAGAAATTCAAAAATCGTTAGTAGATCGAAGCAAGGCCTTAATGGAAATCATTTACAAATATAATCCGTTTCTGTTACACAGTTCAAATACAATATTAGAGCTAAAATGAATCTTCAAATGAATTTGTTTATTTGATTCGTCTGTATTTTAAGGTGCTGGAGCAGGTGAAACGGCAATAAAACATCAGAATAATGACGTTTTGGTTATCATTCAAATAAATTGTGAAATTAATATGTAACTAGTTGAATATTGCGCTAAAAAGGAGCAGTCACTTGTTAAACAAGGCTGTGTAATATGTGTGCGTGCGTTTAGAAAGAAAAAAATATACGTAAATGCTTTTTTTAATTTCTTTTACACGTACGTATAAACATGATTCTGAAAAAGTGGTTTTGTAGTTTTTATTTTATGTTGCTTTTTCAATGAGTCCATCCATCCCTCAGTCTGTCTGTACGTTCGTCCGTCCGTCACCCAGTGAATAACACTAGAGTGTTCACTCTTCTTGGGTTTTTGCGGCAATGAATATTCCCGGTTCATTAGTACGAGAACGTCTGTGCCATTCTGAAGCACTACTACTTTAATGTACATTATCTTAAGTGTTTTTACTGAAATACAACCAATGCCGTTGGCACTAATGACAATCAGAAGAAATAAGAGAGGTCATCTTCGTCAACATATTAGCTTTATTAAGATCGCCGGCTTTCGACGGCTTTGCCGTCATCGTCAATCTACAAGATACAGAAAGATATAACAAAATTATAAATAAATACGCAATAAAATAGAAAATTAAATTACAATTAATGGATACATAGCAGTTCAAATTTAACATTTAAAAAAATCAATAATTTTTTAATGTTAAATTTGGACTGCTATGTATCCATTAATTGTAATTTAATTTTCTATCTTATTGTGTATTTATTTAAAGCCGGGGTCGCAGGCGGGGGGCAGGCGGGGTCGCAGGCGGAGGCGCAGGCGAAGGCTCAAACAAGGGTGCAGGTGAGGGCATGGGCGAGAGCACAGGCGAGGGCGGAGGCGAGAGCGCAGGCGAGGGTGCATGGGAGGGCGCAGGCGAGGGCGCAGGCGGGGGCGCAGGTGAGGGCGCAGGCGAAGGCTCAAACGAGGGTGCAGGCGAGGGCATGGGCGAGAGCACAGGCGAGGGCGGAGGCGAGGGCGCAGGCGAGGGTGCATGGGAGGGCGCAGGCGGGGATGCAGGCGAGGGCGCAGGCGAGGGCGCAGGCGGGGGCGCAGGTGAGGGTGCAAGGGAGGGCGCAGGCGGGGGCGCAGGCGAGGGCGCAGGCGAGGGCGCAGGCGAGGGCGCAGGCGAGGGCGCAGGCGAGGGCGCAGGCGGGGGCGCAGGCGGGGACGCAGGCGAGGGCGCAGACGAAGGCTCAAGCGAGGGTGCAGGCGAGGGTATGGGCGAGAGCACGGGCGAGGGCGCAGGCGAGAGCGCAGGTGAGGGTGCAAGGGAGGGCGCAGGCGGGGGCGCAGGTGGGGGCGCAGGCGATGACTCAAGCGAGGGTGCAGGCGAGGGCATGGGCGAAAGCACGGGCGAAGGCGCAGGCGATGGCGCGGGTGCGGGCGAGACTAGGGCCGAAGCGCTGCAGGGACAATCGCACCTCTTGGCTTCCCTCGCTCGCGTGCACTGGCCTTCTGCGTCCGTGTCGCCTGCGCGCCTCCCAAAAGGGAACTTGCAGATTTATCAGCGCTTAATGACCGTGGCACGCCGTTCCGGATCCATAATTAACCGAATCTTCCACGTAATTTCAGGTTGGGACCCGTTCTCTTTGTTCTCCGGCGTTCACGTCGTCGCGCGCGCAGCCTTCCCCGCCTCTCGACTCCGTCCGCGCTCGATTTCGGCCCCCGCGGCATCTCCCACCGCGCTGCCTCCTCCTCCCACTCCACCGCCGCCATCCCGCACCGCCGCGCCGGCGCGCCGTTGAGCTTAACGACAAATCTCGGCCCGTGACAATTTCCTGCCGGCCCGTAGGTGCAGGCCACGTTTCGACGCGTGGGCGAACCAGCCGGCTCGCAGTCGGCCGCCACCGCCGCCACCGCCGCCGCCGCCAAACAAGGGGCAGAAGACAGAGCGAGAGAGCGCGGCTCGGCCCCGCGTCGACCGGCCCGGCGAGCGGCACGCCTGCGCCCGGCAGTTGTTGTCGGCTCGCCCACGCCCCGAGAGCGCTCGAGCCGGGTAACTCCTCATTCAGAAATTTGTTCATTCATTCCGGCGCGGCGGCGGCGACGGCGGCGGGCGCGGGGGCGCTCGTCGCTCGCCGCGCGTTCAAGTCTCCGAGGCCGAGCGCTCCGCAGCTGCGAGCCAAAGGCCGCGCGGCCGGAGGCGTGATGGGAAATTAGGTTGTGCAAATAGAAGATCGCTGATGAGATCGATCGCTCGCATTAAAATGATATGTACCTTTTGTATGACAACCGATACTTCTCGTTTAACATCTGGTTTCTCTCCGCTCCATATATCTTTTGCGGGCTTCACCGCTTGCAACGCGCGACACCTAATTTGGATGGGCGGGCCTCGTCGGCCGAGTTAGCGGGCGGGAAGAAGGTTTCGCCGCCCGATTTTGCCACAATGGTTTCCTCGCGGAAAGGTTTCTCTTTGTTGACATGTTAATTGCTTACGACCTTCCGCGGCTTTTACGGGGTTTCGTTCTCGAAATGTCGCCGTGTTATTGCGTCCGGGTGCGGCGACTCTTCGAATATTCTGTGAATGACGAATGACTTTGCGGGACGTCACAACGGAGTAAAGCAGGCCCGGCTTGACGACGCCTCTGCAGTGTGGCGTGTTACAACAGTGTCGTGTGCGAGATATGTGGACAGTAGTTCCAGGACAACTTTCTCTGGTAAGGTCATTACGGAGCGTTTCGAAGTGTTATGTTCCGAACCGATCCTCAGACCCTGAATGGTTGTTCATTTTGTTCACGAATTTGTGAATGGGGCAGTGTGTGAACGCCTCTCTTCTCTTCATTTAAGAACGTTACATTCATAATTTTCTTTGTATTCAGAACTATAATTTTGCGTTCATCACTACTTTGTAGACCGGAACTCAGTTTTGCCCTTTACATAGTTTTCAATTAGTAGTTTTTAATTCAAATGAATAAACGTTCATAGTATTTATAGATTCAACAACTTTAGTTACTGCAGAAGCGATTTGTTATTTGACTTTTGTCAGTGTTCAGCAAATTAAAAATTATGTGTGTAATGAATAAACATTTCCTCTCTGTATGTTGACTCAACTTTTACGTTTCATGTTGAATTAGCACAAATAATGAAAGAAATAGTCACCAAAAACATGCAAGAACGTGCAAGTCTAACCGCGATGTTGCAAAACAAGTTCATGTTTAGTCTCATCTAACTTTAGTTATTGTGAAGTAATGGTACGCTTTAATATGTTATGAGATGTCATATTTAGGAGTATGTCTTAGTGACAGATACCAAACCACATTAATTGTATTTATATATTTGCTAATGGATAATGAATAATTTAAAAATGAATATTGTAACGCTATTTATTAAACAAACTCTTCACTTTGTGCTTTAATTATGTGCATTTTAATGTATTCAGCGGCTTTTTTTTACAAGTTTTTGATTAGGAGAATTACCATTGAGCCCTGCATGCGTGAATGTGATTATATTCCGTGGTGAGAGAGAAAAGATATTCTTCACGAGAGAAGGTGCCGCAGCTCTCTCAATTGTCCTTCTCTGTCCTTGGATCTCAAGTCTGAAGGCAGTTGGATCTCGTTTCGTCTGCCTCCACCCGAATTTAATTGCGAGTGACGCTCCACCACGGGGAGGGAGCGAGATCTGCAAGACCTCGCGACGCGCACGGTGCTTCGGAGCAGTGAAGTTTTCTTTGGGTATGCAAGTGGTGTCTGAACGCCCGAGAAAATAAAAAAAATCATTTTTTGCTTTGAATTTATTTAGATTTTTTCATTTATTCGGTCTTTCGTGCGATCAGCTTCATAGATCAGGATCAGCGCGTCCAGCAATGCCGGCAGTGTGCTAGCGCAGCTCAGAGCGTTGGCGAATGCCTCCAACATCTTCAGGTCGGATTGGGAGGCGGCAGCGCATGCGCGCGATGTCCCCCCACTCAAGGACAAAGCGTGCTAGTGCGTTGGATCTCGATTGAAAGGTCTGCTGAAGAGCGAGCGTCCGAGATAGTGGTATTCTCCGCTGCGCATTGTAGCCTTTACCGGTACTCATGAAATTAGTGCTATTGTCTAAAAATATAATAATAAAAAAGTGGAACAATAGTTTTAAATAATTACTTTTCTTCCCTCTTGTATGAAGAAAAGAAACAAGTAATTGATAATGGGCGACCATGTCCTAACCTGATAATATTTCAAAATTTAATTTTTAAAACCAGAACTGAAAAATGGGAAAAGCGTAAATCATGACTTTTTAAATACGTTAAAATGTATTATTCCCATATTTGCAATAGAAAATACAACATCCTCATCATTGTTATTTTGCGACTATCTTTCCCACATTCTTCCAATATTATAGTTTAAAATAAATCAGAATTTTATTTATATAATTCAATTTTACTCTAAATATGTAAGCGAAAACAGTAGTGAGAGGTTTAACACTTTACCTCACTGCCAACGCCTAGATCCAGAGTGAGGAGACACCTATACTTCGGAAGCCGTTATTATTCATTCGTTCAATTTCCTTGATTCAGGCGCGCATGAAAGAGAAATTCGGAGGTTCATGTTATGCACTATCCCTTCATATATTTGTCTCCACAATTATGGTGAAGATCTGCAAACAGAGGCAACCTTCAGGAAGCCCGACGACCATAAATTCTTCCGATTTGGAGATCTACAATTCAATCTGAAATATCTAGTAAGTGTTTTAAAATTAGACTAGAGAATTAAAAACAACTAGAGAATATGTTCACAAGGATTTCATTTCCAACTCCTCAACTACGAGACATTAAAATAACTTACAATGTAGAAATCTAGAATAAAACCGTTCGCGTATTACGTGGCTCTTTGTTGAAAGTGCTTCGGCATCAGCGTGGGTTTCATGAAAGGACATCACAGAAACGACCGTTCAGGGCATCCTACATCTCCAAACCAGGCATTGGTCGAAACCAGCACCTCGCGCTCTAACAATATGGTAGTTGCAAACCTGAAATCTCGTTTGATTGAAATTATGTGCTTTTAATTGTCTGCACCCTGCCGCTTTATTGTTTTACCCTTTATTATTTGTATTACACTTTATTGTGCCACTATTATTTTGTTTCACAGTAACACGTTCACATCATGGAAGCCATTTTCTGTGCCGAAAATACTTCCGATTCATTGCCCATCCAGTTATGTGACATGGCGATGACAAATGATAATCAAATAACTGACAATTGAGAAAAAAGTTTCAAGCGCGGCTCGCAGCGTCGCTGGGTGGTGAGGGCAACTAGGAACCCAGATTCGATTACTGGTCGGGGTGACTATGCATTGAGCAGGGCGGCTATATATGGTTGATGGGCGGGGTTGGGGGCGGGGCTACCGCTGCCCGCGCTGGCTCACGCTGCAGCCGGGGGCGATCGGCTCGTCTTCGGAGGGGTGGATGGCGCGCTTTGTTTAATTTTATTACATGGGGAAATTTTTTGTTGTTGTATGTATTGGAAATGTGTTTCAGCGCTGAAGACACATTTGAATCACCGCCATGGAAACTAAAATTATTCACTATACATATATCTAGCCATGAAGGACTGAATGAAAGCCACGTCCACCAGCTAGCTCCCATGTTGCTCGTCCTAATGAAGTACACATGCATGTCTGTGGCTGAACATTTCACTATACCGGGTGATGTGTGAACTGGATAAACAATACAATTTAATTCCAAGAGATAAGGTAACTAGCTGAACCTGTTTATTATTCTTGTAAAGTAATAATCGTCAATTGAATGAATTGAGAGTGATCACTGACAACTCAATTAATTAAAAAAAGTAACATTTCATTCCAATTATAAGTTGTTGTTTTTTTTGTTATTTAAAGGTCGCATTAACATCTAAGTCATTGGCGACCACTATTGGCATTAACATTGTGTAACTATGAAGGTGAAACGAAATGGTGATGATAAGGGGTGAAAGGACGAACACAAATACAACCTTGTCCGAGGCGGGACTCTAACCCGCGACCCTTCGGTCCGAGATCACTACGAGACTACTACTTTAGCGATCTCGGCCACCGGGCCGACTATTATAAGTCTTTTTTTTCCCTAGGGCTTTTATCCAGCCGACAGCCGGTTGCCCTTTACGTCCCGAATGGACGCATACTCGACCAAACACTTGACAAACACTCTTGCGGGCTCCTCTGATCTGGAGTCAGCAGAACGCGAGGCCCTCCGCGACAACACACACAAAGTCAAGGGACAAACAACCTTGTCCGAGGCGGGACTCGAACCCGCGACCCTTCGGACCGAAGCGCTGAGTCGGTACTCGCTCTTAGCCACCTCGGCCATCCAGGTCGGTTATTATAACTCTTTACTATCAGTTATTTGCGAGATTTTGTCGAAATATAGACAACTGAACCCCGTGGAAGAAATAGGGATACCTTTTTAACTACTTTTTGTGTCAAACATCAAACGAACTTGTAAATCCGTGTGCTGTTAGCTAGTTATGAAAGAAAATAATGTTTTAGCTATTAAAATATTTTTTGACATAGTTCCATTAAAAAATAGTAGTTTTCAAATTAACAGAAGGGAAATGTGTGTTTTTTTAATCATATCTATCTTCAGAAACAATTTCATGGAAATTTACGTGCCAGACTATCGGATGTATGAAATGCGTCGCATGAATCAAACTGGACCATTTGGTAAGCACACATGTTTTATTATTGCAATCTCTTCGAAAAAAGTATTTTTAAATAAGGTCAGGTAAATGCCATTAAATGAGACCTACATCTTCTTTTTCGGCGTCCGTAGCTCTATCCGAGGAGGGAAAATTAGAGCAAAAACTAAAGCGTTGTTTAAAAAATATAAATTGCCTTTATTTTAACCATAAATTACGTCAATAATATTAGTTTTTTCAAATAATTATTTGTTACGTAATTTTTGGTTGAATTAAAGCCAGTTTATATTTTATTTAAAACGGCTCCTTAATTTTATCTCTATTTTTCACTAGTACAGAGCGAAGGACGCTGAAAAGGAAGATCCATGTCTCATTTTTTTAAATATTTAATATAGAAGCGGCTACAAATTTGTTCATCAAATTTTACTACGGAGAGTGCCAAATACACTAAATATTTGACATACACGCCACTTTTATGTATTATTTTGATTTTTCAAAAATTACACATATAATTTTCTATGCATCCCTCACGTCGTTAATTTTTACATTATGGGCGTTCTTCATACATTATTTCATTTATATGTGCAAGTGCTTCAATTTACATCTTACGAATTTTTTTGGGAAACTCCCACGTTTCCGGTGAAAATGAGCTGATTTGCGCATTTCAGAAATGCTCAAACGACATTTTCTAAAAAATGGCTCCAAATGTTTCAACAAAATTTTTGTGTAACAAATTATATTTCATTCTTCTATGATATTCTTTGTCTTATTTCAATTCCTCTCTTCGGAGAGTGGAAAGAAAATGTGAAAAAATTATATTTTAGGCGCTGCTAGGTAGAAAAGGGGAATGAGTGAGGAAAAATGGAAATGCTGGCCAAGACTCTACAGTCAAGGAAACTAATTAGTACGAGAAAGTCTGTGCCATTCTGTTGATGTAATTAATGGATTTGTATGTACATAGAATTGTATGTAGTATTTAAGAATTGTAAGGAAAAATAAGGAACGCCACTTTTTTATATTTTACATCTAGGGAGGACGGTACTTACATATACTGTTGGAAGTGAAGCGATTGCAACTATTTCCGTTAGCCTATGTTAGAAATATCTAGGTTTGATCTCCGTAACGCGACATACTTGCAAAAAGTAATAACTAAGATTCACTTGCATTCATCAACAGCTGCAATATGAAATTGGATACACATGTAATATTTTGGTGGCATGACGTAAGTTAATTCCGTTTTAAGGGAAAATAATAACTCGCTTATAAAACTCGTGAATTATGCATTCGTCCTGCATAGCGATCTCCCATCCAGGGTCCAAGACACGCAGCGGTCTTGATACGATGACGCTGTCACCACCATCATCATTACCACCACCTCCACCCGCCCACCACCACCACGACCACTGCTATCGCCACAGTGGCTTTGGCTAGGCTGGCGACTCGCCATAGATGTCGTTAAAAGTTATGCATATCTTTTAAACGAGTTTCATTCACTATTCAATCAGCGACGCAGAAAAGCAGGTAGCCATGGAAAACTATTTAAACATTTATACCCTCAAACTAACAATCTACTCTATCTCCGCAGGTGTGGGAGATATTTCATCATTCTATAAACATTAAAGTGACTCGCTGGGTGGTAATGGATTCATACGGTTATGGATGAAATTTAAGATTGGAAGTCACCTGGGACTTAAGTGGATTAATTCCTAGAAAAGAGATTGCTCCAGAAAAGGTGAATCAATATAAGTTATTACACAGGGTACTGGAGTGATTTCTGTTACAGGGTGGAGCCATACGTCGTGTCATTTAGAAAAAGCATATTGGACACCTGCAATATAGAATAGAGGAGGGCTTAGTTGGGTAACGTATTATAAGAAAACAGAATCAGGTCGTTAGTGAAGTTTGCGAGAGGTGAGCAAGTCGCTCAAGGATTGGCAGCTTGGCTGAATATGTCAAATAACGAATTAATAACTATCCATTCTATTATGCATAGCACGTGTGGAACTTTTAAGGTGATAGGCAGATCGTTATTCATCAGCATTTTTATGTCGGTTCTGATGTGATCACGTCATACTTGGCGTGTTCCGTGTTATGAAGCCAAATATTCATACTATTTATGCCGTGTATTCGGCCAATAATTTCGTCGGTGTTAACTGAGAAAAAGATATATACACTATTGGTGCTGAAACAGCACGTATTTTCTCGCCCGTACTTTGACTCAAAATTACGCGAAAAGAACTCAAATTTTCGAAACATTGTAAATCACCTTATTTCAAAACCTATCTTTAAGGAACAGATTTCATTACGGGGAAAAATCGCTATCTTCATAAAAATATTTTAATTTTTTTCAAATTTAGAAAAATGAGAGTTTTCAACGAAAATGAGAACTGTACCATTTTCTTAAACGTCCTTTACACTATCCAAAAACAAAATTCAATCGAAACCTATGGAGCCAATTTGCTTTTGAAAATTTTCAAAATGTCACAGTGTCTTCAAGTAAAGTAACCCCTCACCCACCAGTGAAATATCAGTTTCAAATTCCAGGGGCCGCGACATCAGCTAGATCGATTTGGGAATATCAATTTTGGTGAAAATCGGCTGAACGGTTTCGTCGCTAGTGTTGTTTCTCAGACGAACGGACGGACAAGCAGACTGACATTTTGCCGTCATTCGATTTTTCGTTATCAAGGACCCAAAAAACACCACACGTGAACCACTTTCTTTTCATTGGCTTTGTTTAAATATGAAGCAAATTATTAGCATTTCTATCTAGATAATATTCATTAAGTGGTATCAGGAGGCAGCCCAATTAGGTGTTAATTAAAAGTTACTAGCCCAATGCTTCCAATTCACTGACGGTCAAAATTGTGCACTAATGAGGCAGTAGGCTGAAACTATAGAGGATGAAACATTGTAGAGAAAATTACAGTGATGGAGCAAATTCGTTCCATTAAGGAAAGTACGGTCAATGATTTTATGACTCGTGCTGCTAATTATCTCCTTCATTTGGAGCTTGTGTGTGTGAATGTCAAATTATATGATATTCTTCTATTCTGGTCTAAATCTCTTCAGTTAAGTAGTACCTGAAGCAAACATTGGATATACAAATTTTTGTTAGGTTGCAATAAAAGAATTTTTTTCAATGTTAATATCTCTGTAATCTTGAGAAAAGCGTATTTAAATGATTTTGTTTAAGCTTGGCACGCCCTAGCAGAAGTACAGATTCTAAATCTGTTTTAACGATTCGTTTATATCAGGAACTGCGCGTTAGAAACAAAAAAAATAACATTTAGAGATAAGACATTATCATATCATTTCTGCAGTTGGGGGTCCAACCTCCCTATTAACGCGATCGCACAATAAGGATTTCGCGAGATAACACACCAAATTGTTGGTAAAAGGCACCTCTGAAATGTTGCAGGAGTGATGCTCTAAGGCTAATTCTATCCTTCATTACACTCACTGTTCCAGTGCATTGTCTTCACTCGAGGAATCAGCCAATATTCTACGCTAGTACTTTTCTATAGGGGACCAAACAAAGGCAGAGACCATGATCGACGATGTGCTGACGATTATAAATGCATTGCGTCAAATCGTCAAGTTAAATATCCTTTTAAGATTTCATTGTCGGTTGACACTAAATGAATTGATGTAAAGAAAACTAATGTGAAATTGGTATTGGTTTCCTCCATTAAAAAAATATCGTCAATATTGTCACGATTCATGCCACCACTTACGACAGGCAAAAGATGTATAAAATAGTACATGTGGAAAAGTAGTAGTATTTCCACCTCTTTCTCACGCCCCAATAGAGACATGGCTAAAAACCCAAAGATCTTGAAGCAGATCAGGAGAAAGCGGCTCGTGAGGAAATGGCTAGCGCATTTGTTTTCTATCTCTGGAACCCGGCTTTGAACCCCGACCAATCAATGTGCAATGTGCAATGAGGCTACCAAACGATGTTACGTACAAAACTTTGGATATACATATTACGAAACATTATACGAAACAATGTTACATACAAATTCATTGTACGAAAGTCGAACGGGAAGAAATAAATAAAAAAAACGATTTCAAGGCAGGGTTTTTCAGGGTTCTCCCGTTTCCATGTCTCTTATTCCACTACTTCTTTATCATCATTCAGCTGATTATCAATTCCGGTATCATCTTTTTATCAGATCATATCCCTTGGGTTTCAGAGACATAAGCAATTGAAGAGCCCAACAATCCCAAATAAATAAATAAATAATACATTAATAAATATTTTTTCATTTATTTTAAGTCACAAAGTGTGTGTGACGTGCGACGAGGAGAAGTATGTTTTGTGCGTGTATATAAATGTGCGTGTATATAAATGTGCCGTATAAAGCAACTTAATAAACTGTTTGTGAGTGTTCATTAAGAGATGTAACGCAGAGTAAGTACGCGGGCCGCCGGATAACCCAAACGGCGGAGGGGCCCCCGGAGTAGGCGACGGGCAGCGGGGCGGTGGCGGGGGCGGGGGCGGGGACCGCTGGTCCGCCTTCCGCGTGACAAGATGCCGCCGCCGCCGCCGCCGCCGTGCCGCCGGTCCAACAAGTGGCCATTCATCGGCGGCGGCGCGGCGCTGCGCGGCGCGGCACTCCCCTCCCTCGGCCCCGCCCCCTCCCGCCCCCGCCCTCACCTTTGCCACCGCCTCCTCCTCCTCCTCCTGCGCACCCAACCCGCCCTCCGCCCGGCCCGCCTCTTCCTCGATCCCGCGCCTGCCAATGCCTCCTCCGCTCCTCCCTCCCCTGGCCCCCCGCCCCCGCGGCCGCCGACCGAAGAAGCTGCTGCTGCTGCTGCTGGCGCCAGCACTTCCAACCGGATCCGCTCTATCAGCCCAATGCATTTCGAGGTTTCTTTCTCTTGGCGTTTGTTATCGAACTGGTCCATGTGCTCAAGTGCACGCACGCCACCGGCTGCTGCTGGTGCTGCTTGCGAAACAGACCTCGGCAGGCGCCGAACGCCACCGTCCTAGGCAGTCAAGTGCATTTGCTGCCCCCAGAAATAATTGAAGCAAAAGCCAGTCACAAAATGATTTCATTATTCCATTTAAAGAAAAATGTGAAAAATCATTTGCATTTCACCATCGGTCAATGTAAGGAAATTACAGCTGGTTGATATTAAGGAGTTCTTTGGAGTAACCATGTGGAAAGTGAATACCTTATAAACTTTCTTGTGTACTACTAATTAAATTTAAAAGTTCTGACGGTTATACGAAAGAAAATAGGAACATGAAAATATTTTCTTTTTTAATATTGAAGTACCTAAATGGAATGAAAATTGGCTGAGCTGGTACTAATACTTGGGAAAGAATAAAATATGTGCGTTTCTCTCCGAAGTTATGTGGTGTGTATTTTCGGAATAATTGAAACTGGCCATTTTGTAAAACTTAGCCATTTTCGCTATTGTTATCTATCTCATCTAATCCTAAAGATTTTATTATCAATTGATAATTATCATTCACATCAGCCAACTTTATGGTAAATTTTAAGGTGCAGTTGGGGGAAGGGAACACGCGTGTATACAGGCAGCGCAATAAAGCAGCGAGCGGCTTCGTGGCCAAAATAGAATCTTCATCCGAATCCGGGCCTGGCGAGGCTGCTGAATGAATGGCAATGAATGGAATTCCTCGCGGAGTGAAGGCGGCCTAACGGGGCCTAGGGCTGGGGGTCGCGCGGCGCGCGCGGCGTTGCCTAGTGCCACTCCCCCTCCGCCTGCGCCTCCGCCTGCGACTTCGCCTGCGCCCCCGCCTGCGCCCTCGCCTGCGCCTCCGCCTGCGCCTCCGCCTGCGCCTGCGCCTGCGCCTCCGCCTGCGCCTCCGCCTCCGCCTGCGCCTCCGTCTGCGCCTCCACCTGCGTCTTCGCCTGCGCCTTCGCCTGCGCCTTCGCCTGCGCCTTCGCCTCCGCCTGCGCCTCCGCCTGCGCATTCGCCTGCAGCTCCGCCTGCGCCTCCGCCTGCTCATTCGCCTGCGCCTTCTTCTGCGCCTCCGCCTGCGCCTTGCCCCGCGCCTCCGCCTGCGCCTCCGCCTCCGCCTCCGTCTGCGTCTCCGCCTGCGCCTCCGCCTGCGCCAGCCCTGCACCTCCGCTTCCGCCTGCACCTCCGCTTGCGCCTTGCCCCGTGCCTCCGCCTGCGCTTTCGCCTTTGCCTTCGCCTCCGCCTTCGCCTCCGCCTTGCGCCTGCGTCAGCGTCTGCGCCTCCGCCTCCGCCTCAGTTTTAGCCTCCGCCTGCGCCTTCCCCTGCGCCTGCCCCTCCGCCTGCGCCTCCGTCCACCAGTGTCTGGAAAGAGCGAGAACGAGCACCCACAAACGAAATTCACTAACGATGCGACGTTCGCACCGCGTGAGACACAACCATGCGCGTCATGAGTAGAGCCTGGAAGTTCAGGCATTCATTTTACATCAAATAGGTAGGCAAAATAGTAGTTCATGCAATTGGTTTGTAATGTTAAGGTTTATTGCATGAGTACATGTTTGGTAAACGAACGCCTTTACGAGCAAATTTTCAAATTTGTACGAATGCAATAAAGTAATTTTATACTCGAGGTGCATACGCTATTTTTTGTGTATAACAGCAATATAAATTTATAAATGAATCGAAGTTAATTTTGGGAAATAACTTTATTTTGACGTCAGGTTATTTGAGATCCGGGCGATAAAACTGTGTTCGGCTGATCCGTTTACCGCTACCACCCCACGATGCCATCGCTGCGATTGGCTGAATGTGTGATGACACAATTATTCGTGCCGTAAGTGGCAAAAAGGTCATAATCTATGCCGTCAGATGACCCTTTATGAACGATTTCTTGTAACGAAAAAGGTCGTTGATTCGGGCATTTATTCCGGCTAATGTAGTGGTGCAAAAAGTCAAGTAAACAACGAAAACTCACATCTAAAAGGAATTATTGAAAAAAAATTAATAATTAAATCGATTCACATTTTTATTCTAACTCTAAAATTTACATAAGCACATACGTTTAAGGAAACAATCTTTTGTTTATAATCTTGATTCCATGTGATTACCCGGTATGATGACTACGGACTTGTTGATTGGCGAGGCTGTCTCTTAGAAATGCTGTTGTGAATCTTGAAATGGTATCACTGAAAACGGATATCCCTTTTGAATCTTGAAATGGCATCAAAGAAAGCGAAATTATCTTTTCCATTCTTCGCACCTGAGAAGGGCATATCAAATACTCAAACGGGATCGGCGGCCACAATCGAAAGCGGCATGGGATCCCTCGTGAGCTGACGTAGCCTGTCGGCATCAATGAAAAAAATAAAAAATCTTTACTGGTATCTTTATTTTTCATTTATATTGTTAACCCTTCCTGGCTGTGGGAGCTCCGCTTCCACAGAAAGGCACATCACGACCGTACCTAAGTGTTGTCCAGGCCTGCAGGTGTTTCCAACCTGATCGAGATCGCTAAATGTCTAGGTCAAATTCAGCCGCTGTCTGGAGGAGTATCCTAGCGGCCGACTACTCTGACCGTTAGTTTTCCGCCATTTCCCCAATCAACCAAGCGAATGCCGAAGCCGTAAAAAATGGGTCACGCGATCTTTCCTTCATCTTCCTTGTCCTATCCTCACTCCTTTCTTACACTCACACACACACACACACTAACATGCACTCCACTACCAAATATCTTGGGAGCTTGGCTGAGGCGATTGCCCGCTAGTGGGAGATACCTGGAAAGGGAAAATCTTTCTGACCGACTCCGGATTTCACCATCAGCGAAGAAAATCACAGTCAGCTCCCTTGATGAAAACATGGAGTATACACTTACAGTATTAATGGCAAAAACAGTTGTTCCCGGATCTACGAAATAATCAATCAAGTAATGTACATACTTTTGTCTTAGATCGAATGTGTTACCTTCAATGTGAACGTACAATGTGTCTGATTCCTCGCTTTCTTTCACCCCGACGCATGAGGAATGTCGGTGGAGCCCTGAAGAATAACATGCTTTACGTTGACATGAGACACGGAACCCATTCGTTGTGTAAACGCGCATTGCGGCGAATAGAATGGGCTGGTTCAACCTGCCAAAGGTAGTATTGCTGCGATTCTAGCCGGAAGGTTCTAGGGTTTGAGTCCCGACGATGAAGGGTTTTCAACACTAGCTAGGTGGCTGGATCGAATTCAACAGCTGCCTGGAGGAGATTCGAGAGACCGTCTCTCTGTTCAGTAGTTTTCCGTGGTTTCTCTGATCAAGACCAGATGAATGCGGGTGCAGTCCCCTAACAAGTGAGCCATGTGCCCCGCGCGATCTTTCATCCGTCTTCCTTGCCCTCTCAACTCGCCTTTCACACAAATACATTTATATGCATTACGTTATCATACATGTCGGGGATCACACTTGTCCCGAATGAGGCGGCGCCCTGCTGCTGGGGAGAAATACTTGGGAGGGGAAATCCCTCCCTACAAACTGACGTGTAGGTCAGCAGCGTGTCTCATCATCCTGCGGTGGGAGGATGACAGCCACCTTCCGGGATAAAAAAAATCTCTACACTTATGGGACTAATGACCGTAGCAGTGGACGTGTCCGGAAACGTGAAGCGGGGTGTGGTGTACAGTGGCGGGACGGACGCACGTGCTGACGCGCATGTGACGCGCGCGCGCTGTTCCTCGAACGCCGTGTTCGTCGCCACCGCCGCCGCCGCTGCTGCCGCCGATCGCGCGCGTGCCGCCGGCCGCGTAGGCCCCGAAGGTCCAGGCACTTTCTTTAGCGCCGCCTGCGCCGGGCCTCACACGCAGGCAGAGCTGACAAGCGACAGGTGAAGCGCGCTAAATGAAGCCATCCATTGCGTGTGCGCGAATACTTCGATTTTCATATATGCCCCCTTCATAATTATCGGCTGCCGGCAGCTTGAAATTTTTAACTTCCCTTCGTCTTTCAAGATGTTGCCACGCGTTCCTTATCTGTGACAGTTGATGCTCTACGATTACGATAGTGCCATAACGCCCAGGTCATCAGCCTTCTCTTCCCGAGTTATAAAATGCACTACACTTACGGAGCAAATGACTAGTAGTTGACGCTTTAGGACTCCTTTCTCACGTCTAATATTATATAGAAAGATCAAAATATAAGGGGCTTATACACATCAATTTGTAACATGTAAATTGCTAATGTTTGCCCCTTTCATACTTGTGTGTTCATACATGTATGAACATAGCTGCTATTCATGCAGCAATTTTTTTCAGGAGGGGGTAGTCAAGCGCTTAAAAGGTGAAGAATCACGAGTCTGGACATAACATTTATGTTAATTTAATTCCAATAGTATGCAAAAGTGGACGACGTGTTTGGGAGGGGGTGTGGTGTCACGGCGGCACCAAGGGATCCCCCGCCCACTGCCACTCGACGCCACCGCCGCCGCCTCCGGCGCAGCATGCGAACCAGAGCGGGAATTTTCGGCAGCTGCGGCGGTGGCTGACGTCAGCGTCGAATCCGCGGGCGCGGGCGCGGGGCCGCAGCCCCAGTGCCCTGTCCCGGCCCGGCCCTCTCCGCCGCGCCGCCCGCCCCGCGCCCAGGGGCGATGGCCTGCTCCCAACAAGAAAGGCGCCGATTCGCGTGTTTTCGGGCCTTTTTGAAGGCGAGTTCCTCTCTGAACGTGGATTGCTTGCGCCAGACCCTCAGAGTCCTGACTTGCTGGCTAACAACTGCGCAAAACCAGGCTGTCCGCTCGCTGCGAGAAGCTGCGACTGGTGGCGGCCCGCTGTCGGGACGGTTCGTAAAACATTGATCATTCAAGGCATGAGGTATGCCTATTTTTTGAGAGGTTTTTATTGCACGGGAGCGAATATTTTCAAATCAATTCTGGCCAAAAACGTTCGTTACAGTTTTCATTATTCAATTTAACATGTATACGAGTTAGGATGCGGATCCCAGAGCACAAAAAAAGTGCACAAGTTGCAATCTCGAAATACGTCAATCTCAGTTTTAAATGTTTTTGGATGTTAAATAAAAAATAAAAGAAACATCTAGTTTGAGCGCACTTTATCTTGGGACCCGATTGAGCACTGCACGTCGGTAAATGAAAAAACCTACATATTGATTGATATTCTTTGTTCGTAGTAGTATTATAATATAAAACTAAATATTAATAATAACTTAAAATGAATCGAATAAATGCTTTTTTCCTTCATTTTTTCATTTCATTATTTTGATATGCGAGTTTATCGAATACAGTCGCCTGGATCGTCGTTTGGAGCGGTCAGGTATGTGTGAGGTTGACAACTCCCACCGTCAAAGATTCAATTACTATTTTTTCAACGTTTCACTTCGTATTGTTAACATTTGCTAAAATCTACGATCTCTAGCGATGTAGCCTGCATGAGGCTTGGAGTAACATCAAACAACGCGGCGACAAAGCCTTCAGGTCCATCCTGTGGATGCAGGTTCAGTCTGTGTAAGGGGCATCATTGGCTTCCCGCTCATCCATCATTTCAACCTTTACAAGTCCTCTCATTTTCATTATTTTTTCCCTCTTTATCGCTCTATTCCCGCTTACACCGATGAAGACGACGGCAAACGACAACTACGAGTATAGTCACTAATCTAGGAAAGGGGAGGACATCAAGCCGAAATCATCCCACCTAGATTATACGAAAAAATAACTATGATTCTACTCGCACTGGAACATGCCAGAGTTGGGTTTGATTTCGCCTGGAAGCGTCTCCTTCAGGAGGCATTGCTCTCGGACCGTCGAACTGATCCTGCTCTCTTGGATGTATTCAATCTACTGTAGTGTACACTTAAATGTTCGGTGATCACCTGAAAACTAAGAAGAGTCGCACATATTGAATATTGCCGTGTGAGCATCTTTAAAAGTGTTGTTGAACTGGGATCCCGACCAGAGTTCGCTTTTGCTCTCCGCATATATTTCATTACGGCTCATGAGTTGGTACGCCGAGAAGCGAATACATTCCTAAAACAGACTATCGTCGCCTCCTGATCGGTGGAAGTTGAATGCGTGTGCGCTTACGTCATCGAGTACCGTCGGTTCGTATAGGGGTCTCGGAATTCACTCTGCGCGACCGGCAAACAAAAGTTACCAACGGGAAGGGTCCTGTGACACCTGCGTTGTGGAGTATTCCCACGACAGATTTTAATAAAGTTAATTAAGGAATCATTAATTTCAGAAACGCCTGCCCAGGAAGAAAACTGGAAGAAGCGGCAGCAAAGACGGGAAAAGAACTCAAGGAGTTCCTCAAGGATCGATTTTAGGCCCTATTCTGATCCTACTTTACGTAAACGATATGCCCTCGACGATTCAAAACGGAAGAACAGTTCTCTTTGCGGATGATACGAACATTCTTTCCAATAAAGAAACCGTAAGTAGTACAATATCAGATGTTTCAAATTGGTTCCGAAATAACAAATTAATAGTAAACGAAAAGAAAACGGTTTTAATGCAGTTTTCCATTTCAAATAAACAATTCTGGGCTTCATTGAAAATGAATGGTGTACCATTGACTGATGTGAAGGCAACAAAAATTCTAGGTCTCTCAATTCAGTCAAAACTGCAATGGAACGTCCATTTAAATGAATTGAACACAAAATTAAGTTCATTATGCTATGCTAATTCTTTCAAATTCAGTCAGCCTTCATGCTGCTCATTGTGTATATTTCGCGAACGTTCATTCCCGCCTGAGATATGGCATAATATTCTGGGGAAATACATCTTATAGCTCCCAGACTTTTAGATTACAAAAAAGAATTGTACGAATAATAACCAAATCCCAACCACGTGAATCTTGTAAGCCTCTCTTCATTAATCTAGGAATTTTACCATTACCTTGTCTGTTTATTTACGAATCAGTGTTTTTTGTCAAAAATGACTTGCTTAAGGGTGGGAATATATTTTCAGAAATGCCGATGTCTATTACTATAACACTTGACGTAGAAATCATATTCATCAGGTGACAGTATCAACAGCTCATTACAAAAAATTCACATACAATACATGTACATTATTTTACAACACTTTGCCAGATGGCATTAAACGATTAAATTCGATAGAAAAGTTTAAATCCAAAGTGAAATCGTTTCTGCTGCATAACTGTTTCTAGAAAATTAGAGACTATACTGAACATCACGAGGAAAGTAACATTAATTTTAACAGTGATATTTAATTATTTATTTACCATTTGGACTGTATAATTCTAAACAATATGTAACTAGTATTGTATGGCAGCTTCTGGGTGAGTTACCCCCATCTCGGTCGGGTTTTTCGTCCAGTTTCCCTGATCCATTGAGCAAATGTTGAGATGGCCCCTTGATTTGCTTTTGGACATAAATGTCTGGAACAGGACATAGAAACTTCATTATCAATGCACGACTTCTGGAATTCAGTAGGAAATATAGTTATTCAAATTATCTTTTCCATGTTGTCGCGGCATGTATTTATCCTTGAAAATAGATTGTATTACATGGGAGTTTCTTTTTCTTTTAATTCAAAATTCAAGTAGTATATGACTTGGTGTCGGGATCACAGAATTTTGAAAACGTGCACAGAATTCACTTCTCGCCATACACAGGTCACGTCATACACAGTTTTAACTGATTTTGACGTTAAATAAATAAATTTAAATAAATAAACTCGCTCCCAGGCCAATCTTACAAACCCTCACTACCCAAGAAATCGACATGACACTGGAGGACCTTCGCGAGCATTGGAAGCGCCTCGGCAGGAGCCGCAGTTGGGCAGCGCCGATTGCCTCCACCAATAAATTAAGCACGGTACCTAACGAAATAATTTCGCATAAAAAGCAGGCAACCATATTTTGGAGGTCACCCCATTTTTACTTTCTCGCACCTCCTTCGTAGAAAGGGAAAGTTATTTTTGCAGCAGGTAAAAGTGCCATGTTTTTGATCAAAAAATACCTCTTCGCCAGACCCTGGTACCGTAAAAGGTCATTTTTTAATCTAGTAGATTAGTTTGTTGAAGGGGAACCGAAGTGCCTAGGTTCGAATTTAAGCTCGAGCAAATGTTTTTGGGAGTTCGAATAGTAGCATGTAGATAAGGTGCTGTAGTAAAACCAAACCGCTCAAAATGCTTTACCGAAATGTAGCACACATACCGCTTGAAAATAACAAATAATAAATAATTATCGTATAACTCGTTACTAACTATAAATGAAATATTTTAACAGAATGTCATCAATAATCCTGCAATAACATAGTTAAGTATATTTACACAGTATAACAGTACAGCGGGACGGAGCGGGGCGGAGCGCGTGGGGCAGAGCGGGGTGGAGTGGGAGGGGCGCAGTATGGTGGAGCGGGGGGAAAGGGGGCGGAGCGGTCTGGGGCGGAGCGGGGCGGGGCGGGGCGGAGTGGTGCGGAGCAGACTTGGTGGAGCGAAGCGGGGCGGGGAGTGCGGGGCGGAGCGGGGTGAAGCAGGGCGGTGCGGGCTGGTGCGGGGGCCGAGGGCGGGAGCGCTACCACTTCCTTCCTCGGGCGGCGGCGGGAGCTCCACGCTCGCGCTGGCGCCAGCCGGGGGAGCGGAGAGGAGGCGGCGCGCGGCATTATGGGCCGGCGATCGCGGGTTCGATGCCCGCGGCGGCGGGTTCACGGGCCCCGCGCCCCCGCCCCCTCCCCCTCCCACCGGTCGGCGGAGACGCTCCGAAAGCCATCGCCATCCCCGGCGCCGCCCACCGCCAGCCGATGAGCGCGCCGCCGCGCACTCTTTCTCGTCTTCCGCCTTCCACTTCGCCAGGTTTTCCCCGTGCGCTGCAGTTTCATCTGCCAGTCCCTCCGCTCTGATATCCACCACTACTTCTCTTACCTCCTTGCTACCTCTGCCTTTATATTCCCAACACTCTTAGTATTATTATTTCCCTTTCTTGGGACCGCCTTCTCTTCATTTTCGCCCCCCGCCCCCAGCTCTCTTTATAACGGGCTGTCTCCCGAATTGCTCCGTGCTGCATTTCCTGCCTCGTTGCCATCCAGTATCATTGGCAGGTTGTGCGTCTTGTTGCGAGTGCAAAGGCCGTTCCGGTACGGCCTTTGTGGTCGCCGTGGGCCGTCGTGATTTCCCTCTTGGCGAGGCGTCTCGTTGGCCGTGTGGCGTTGTCGCGCTGCGCCGCGCCGGCCGTGGCCCGTGCCCTGCCTCCGCCTGCGCCGGCGAGTACCGTTGCGCGCTAACCAGTTGGACACTGGCTAACTCCTCTCCAAGCCGCTACGCATAAGGCCGTTCAGCCGGCGCCGCGCCGCGCCGGGGCGGGGGCACGCGGGTCAGAGGACGTTCGCAGGCGGGGCCTGGGAAGGGGCCCAGGGGAAAGGTGAGCAGGCGACGCCGTCTCCCGGGGGCTCCGCCGCACCCTCTTCCCGGAATACGGGCGCTGCTGCCTCGGGAGCGAAGCGAAGCCCGTCGGAGACACTGCTGGGTGTTGATACGAAATGCCACCCACGCTGTAGAAATGTTATTGCAATTCATGAGATTAGAGAGAGAGAGAGAGAGAGAATTAGATAGATAGATAGATAGATAGATAGATAGATAGATAGATAGATAGATAGATAGATAGATAGATAGATAGATAGATAGATAGATAGATAGATAGATAGATAGATAGTAGATAGATATAGATATATATCTTGCGGAAAATGTCAGAATCTCTCTAAATCACTAATTCGCCGGTTCATGTTCGCATTATCCAAAATGGGTGGATGAAGTCCGAAATTGAAACAATTTCGAAGCATACGTCAGCCAGACGGCTAGTGTAGGTGAAATTGTTGCGTGACGAGGAATAGCAGAGAATGTGCGGGAAAATGGGATGACGCTGTTGGTGGGGGCATCGGCCTTTCCGCATTCGATTTACATGCGGACAGGGCGTTCCAGAGGGACTCTGCCCCCTGCAAAACTTTTGAAAATGGCCCCATAGTTTTACGTAATACTTCAATTTAAATCATGCCTAATTTTCCGAGGCGAGGCTCAGGCCACTCTTCCGCCTGGCCAAACAAATTCAGCTACGCTCCATTCACCATCTAGCAGAGAAAGGAAGTGTCACTCGGGCAACAAAATTGGCGATTTCATTTTGCTCATAGGCTTCTTTTAGGCTTGAGGATCTTTTATATGCAGTCTATCTACAATATCGGACAGCCGACTTTACTTCCTCTCCAAAGGAAGGCGTGCGAAGGATTTTTTCGCCCTTAACAATCCACAGCGTCTATCGAGGTTGAACCCGCGAACTTGGGTATAACAGTCCGATGTGCTAACCGTTACAGCACTGAAGCCACAATATAATCCGCAATGAACCTTTTTATTTTCGTAAATGCGTTACATATCTGATAAAATGTATAATGTATAGATACAATTACAACTATAAAATAAAACACTCGTCCAAAAATTAAATTATTTTGGTGTGGACCACATAAACTGACCTGCCCAACACCACTGCCTCAAAATATTTCAGCAAATGCCTACAAATAGTAGATTCTAGCAATTGCTAAATATGGGAAATATGCCTAAACGCTGAAAAAATTAGTAATTTTGTTTAATGGCCGATGGAGTATATTTCTGAAGGTTTTCAATTTGCGTTAAAAGCGCAATCCATAGCAAAATTCGAAATCACATCGAAAGTGCGAAATGTGTTTCGTCTGCGTGAATCTATGATGTAATTGGTAAATTGAATTTTATTGTTTCCTTTGTGTTCGCTCTCTAACTAGGAATGCGACATTGACAACAACACAACAATGTTTGAAAACGTTTAATTTGAGAATGATCGCATTTATTAAATTATAATTATGATTTAACTGACGAACCAATGTAAAAATATAGAACAATTAAAAATCCTGATCCTGAAAGTCTGAGCGCATCTCAAGGGGTCTCAGCCTCCTCAGTTCCCTATTTGATGAAGGTCTCGGGAAGAAGAGGAAGTCCCAATGCCTACGGCGCACGCATTACTTCTTACGCAATTATATTTGAAGTTCACGAATGGCCAAATACCAAATTACTTTCACATCTTTCCGAACTTTAATGGGAGAATCTAAAAAGCATCAAACTATTTTTTATCGCAAGGAGTCCTTCCTTAATAATAATTTTCTCGACAAATACTACAAAATGCTAAATCTTAATTTTTATAGTGCTATAAAATACTGTACCCTTGTTTTCAAAATGCATTTTTTTCGAATTTAAAATGCTAAATTCTACTGTCACTAGAAATGGGGAACGCCAGCGGACGTGCGTGTCTAGCTCAGCGAAAGCCGCAGGTAGGAGAAACTACGTCACGTTTGTCACTCCCGAGCTAGCATTTTACTCTACAAGACGCGAGCGCCACACTGGATTTTTCTCTTGGAAAACAATGACAAAGAAGTGAACTATCAGAAATGAGAGATCAAAATCAGCGCCGGAGATGTTCACTGTTGATCAATCCAGGAATTGGCAAGTAGAACGAATAGTACAGCAGAACACAGTTACGGTGCAGTCAGAAGGAATCTTGAGAATGTTCTTAGCGATTTCTTCTTTTCTAATTTCTTAGATTTTATTCAGTTAAGACGGGAGATGTGGCTCCGTGCATCAATGTATCAACTGATGACACTGCAGTGTGTCTGAGCGGGACGTCCTAGGTTTGAGTTCGATGCTAGTTTGCCTGCTAGATCGAATTCAGTCGCTGTCTGGAGGAGAATTGTAAAGGGCGACTGCTCTGATTGGTAGTTTTCCGTGGTTTCTCCGATCAACACTAAGTGAATGCCGGAGTAGTACCCTAATAAATGGGCCACAGACCGCGCCAACTCCTCCTTCCTCTTCCTTGTCCTATCCTCCCCCCTTACACACATTTACATTAACACACACTACATTACCACACATGCCGGGAGACGGGTCGGGAGCTTAAAGCTTGTCCCAGGTGGGGCGCGGCAGTGCCCCGCTTGTGGGAGATGGCTGCTTCAAGAAAACCGCGCTAGCCGACGGTAGGTTGGAGCCGATTCTCGCCAGTGGGGGAAGATCACCGCCATCGACAGACGAGAAAAACATGGACTATACTTACGGGACTAATGTCCTCGGGAGTTGACGCGCCCGGTATCACTAACAACCAACCAACCATTATTCATTTAATGAGATTGATAAATGTTTCAGGGCTTGTCAAATACTATGGTCATTAGTCCCAATAGTGCAGTGAATGTTTTATCCCTTGAAGTGGTGGTTTCCACCCTTCTTAGATGGTAAGATCCAAACCACACGCTGACTTGTAGGAGATTTCTCCCTCTAGTTATGTTCCACCAGCGGACACGCCGCAAGCTGGGACAAGCTCTAAGGCTCCTGCCCGATACCCCGACATGCGTGATAGTGTAGTACATGTACGAATATGACAGTGTATGGGTGAACCTGTGCTCGTGCTTACGATCTAGTTAGTATGTAACTTGTATCGAAAATCCGTTAGCGTCGGGACTGGTACTCTAGGATCTCTCGGCCAGATTCACTGCAGAAGTAGCGTCTATTCTATAACTGAACTCAGCCGGATTTCCTCGATTTGGATCTCGTGCCTTTGACAGAGTAGACCTCACAAAATTACCATCCGGATTAGGATTAACTGTGTCCTTGGAGAGACAAAAAATATACTTGGATTTATTTATAGCTGCCTCTCAAGTAAATCAGCCGTTACGGTGTCATCCAATCGGGAAGTTGAACACCACCATAGTTACGTCACTGTAGTGACGTGTATGATCCCGATTGAATGGCACCGTAACAGCTGATGAAATGTCACAGGCAACTATGGAAAAATAGCAGTATACAAGTAAGTAGTGTACAACTGTACTTGTAATACTCGTACATTTGCTGCACGAGATTCAAATTCTGGGCGCCGAGAGCCCCCAATGTCCAAGGGCCCCCGATTATTTGTAAAAACAATTATTGAATTCTAAATTTTTCAAAAAATAAAATAAAAAAACCTATAAAAAGTGATGTATGGTTAAACTATCCGCAAAAAATTGGCATAAGGAAGTGATGTGTCGCGCGTCATTGGATAATATTTATAATGGAATGTTGCTGGTTGATGCGACAATGTCACTCGGTGATGAGAGGTTTAGTTGTTTTTTAAACATAACTTGTCTTTAAATTGGGAGGAGGGGATCGGTGAAAGTTAGAGTAAGAGACCCCCAAATAAAGGTAGGCCCACTCCTTCTCAAAACCTTCCCCCAAAACCGTTAAAACGACTCTGGTATCCCTCCCCTCCTCAGTCAATTCGCAATGAGAAGCGCAGTCAGGGAGACCCCCCCCCCGGATCCGCCACTGAGCACCGTGTAGCTGTAAAGCAGATGTTACTGGCTGTGTTCAGAGTGCAGCTGAGGGCCTGGAGTGAGGCGACCCGCCACTAGAGATGCGACATCAGTAAGCAAACATCAATGTTTGTAAACATCGTTGTTCAAAATTTAGACATCGATGATAATAATAAATCGCCCCAAAATCTTTAAAACATCATTTTTCTAAACTAAAAGTCGATTATAATAATAAATCGTCTCTGAAACGTCAATGAAGAAATATTTTATTTCTTCTGACGTCAACAACACCAAATCAGAATTCCCACAATTGAAACGTCAATGTTTCTAAAGCTGATTTAGTAACTTAATGTATGAATGCTTGTGCATGAAAAATATTAATTTGACAGTGGCTGTGTTCAATAATTTAAAATTAGATTTTTAGGATTAGTTTAGGATTTTAAGATAAAGCACAAACCGCGATCGTTTCGTTCGAATTTTGAACACGTTAACAGAACTATTATCAGCTATTACTCCGTATTTTCACTTTTACAAAATTATGATTAAGGACCCTTTTCTTTCGCAAACAAAACATAAACACAAAAACAAAACATCGAGCACAAAACATGGATGTTAAAATATATGTTATTTAATAAACTGAGGTAAGATGTAGATGTTTCTATAAAAATATCGATTTTTAAAATCAACGTCGATATCGAAGCCCTGCTCGCCACGTGCCGAGACGCCGAGGGCTGCATGCCTGCGGCACGACGCTTCTCCGGGCGACGCGCATTGCTCCGCGGAGCGAGGGAGCGGGGGGAGAGGAGAAGGGAGGAGGGGCGGGCCGCGGAGGCTCGCGTCAGCGTCGGCAGTTCGACGGTTTAATTATTGGGCGCGGGGCCGCGGGGTTAATTTAGAAGGCATTGTGTGTTGTGTTCCGTTTAAAAGGCCCCATTATGAGGCTCGGTGACGTCAGGCCCGGAATAAGGCGCAGGAGGGTTTCGCTCTCAGATTCATTCATTGCCTGAGCGCCGAGCACCGCCGGCGCGAGGCGGGCCGAGCCGAGCCGAGCCGAGCCGAGCCGAGCTGAGACGAGCCGAGCCTGGCCGAGCCGAGCCGAGCCGAGCCGAGCCGAGCTGAACCCAACCGAACCGAACCGAGCCGAGCCGAGCCGAGCCGAGCCGAGCCCAACCGAACCGAACCGAACCGAACCGAACCGAACCGAGCCGAGCCGAACCGAACCGAACCGAACCGAGCCGAGCCGAGCCGAACCGACCCGAACCGACCCGAACCGACCCGAACCGACCCGAACCGACCCGAACCGACCCGAACCGACCCGAACCGACCCGAACCGACCCGAACCGAACCGAACCGACCGAGTCGAGGCGAGCTAATCCAAGACAAGCCACGCCGAGCCGAGCCGAACCGAATCACGTCTACCCGAGCCAAGCTAAGCCAAGACATGCCGACCATACGCGACGCGACCCGACCCGACCCGACCCGACCCGACCCACGCCGACCCAACCACATCCGAATTCATCCGAACCGAACCGAGTCAAGCGCAGCCGAGGCGACCGCGGGCATCGCGTGCAGTGACGTCGCCACTGGCCTTGCGAGCGACGCGTCGAGGCAGACCGCCCGCCACGCTGCTTTCGTTTCCCAGGTCACTTGTCAATGCCGACTAATTCTCTCCTTGCTTGTTGCATGTAGTCCTCAGACAATTTGTTCAACGGTCATTTCGTAAGAGGTTTACATCGGGGAGAGTGGCGTCTGGGCTGAGCACAAGAAGATAATAGAAAGTGTTGTGTGAGAGGACGTCGACGAAGTATACCCGATGACGCCCTCAGGACGATCCTTGTCAATAGCATCTCGGTGGCCTCCGGATATAACACAATGGAAACATCGAAATCAAACGGCACCTGTCAATACATCATTGAATTTCATACATACTACGAGAAGTCGCATGTCGCGCCACAGATCCCACTGTCATGCCAATTTGCTACCCGGCGCAGACGCCCCTCCCTAGCATTTCGTCACGCCCAAGTGTCCGGCCACTTTCACGCACGAAGGACTTCGCAGGCGTACAGAGATTCCCACGGGCTTCCTCCGCGAGCCCTCCCACCACCCCGCCTCATTCTTTGTCCCTGGCGATCGTCGGATTGAGTACTGGAGCAGTCATATTAGGGAAGTCCATGGTACTTGGCCTGTTAATCCCAAAGGGCTCACCATAAAATAAGGACAGCTGACAGAGGGCGCTACCTCGCTTTTTTACAGATCGTCACGTGCCCACGGTCGCACAAAAGCGACCAATTAAAATCATAGCAAAGTAGGTCGCGAAGGGGAGGGATTGCCTAAAGCTAATCGACGGAAAAGATTAGTGGAAGGTTCCAGAAGTCTGATGATCGAACAGAGGCAAAGCATCATGCATGTGACAGAGCACAGAAATTTCCAAATAGGGTGGGGAGAAGAAAGCGAGGGAGCAACAGAGGATTTAGAAAAAAGGCACTTGAGCTGAGTACGTGAGGAAGACATTTGAGCTGGGGACGTGAGAGAAAACACTCGAGCTAGGAACGTGAGAGAGGAGACTTGAGCTGGTGACTTGAGAGAGAATGACTTTATAAGACTAGACTTATGGAACTTATGGCGGAGTCAAAAATCTACTGGCGTGTGACTAACCAGTACCCGCCTGTCTAAGCAATCCGGCTATCCATCATTCACTCAATCGGAATTAATTCCATTCCATTCCATTCCATTAATTCCACCAACACCCTAAAAACAATTAAAAGGGTGAGCGAACGCAGACGAGGTGGCGTGTGACGGCTTTTTCTCGCGTACCCGCACCGTGGGTCCATCGCTTCGAGCTCGGTCGCGGACGGCTGCTGACTTCTCGGGCATGCGACAGCAGCACGAGATCCATTCCTGATGTGTACGTGGCCACTTCAGCCGTGCTTCGCCGGAACCCCAGCGCCGGAATTGACCGGTAAAGGCCCGCAGGCGCGCAATCCCACCGAAGTGAGGTAATACGATCATCACAATCATTATTTCTGTGTATTTGCCCATCTCCATTTATATTAGACAACACTTTTGGACTGGAGATTGTTAAAAAAATTGTAATCTAAATTTTATTTTAGAACTTTCTATTTGTCAATTAACGTGTTCCCTCCGCTTAAGACGGGTTACACCACATAAAATTCCATCTTTGTGTATTATTCGAATAGCTAGTAGACGTAATGCATCCCTTCGATCCAGAAGGGATGCATGGGAAACCTGGGGTTCTCAATGCCGGAACAGGATGGCAGGTAAGATGCACGCTTGACGCGCAGTAAACAAATTTAGCGTGTGTACCCTGTCATTCGCCCATTACCGGTGAACTACGTGCGCGATGGTAAACCCCTTTTTGGAGTGGCTACTCAACGGGTCATTACAATACACGAACAGATCGATGGTACTTCCCTCATCCTTTGACGCTATAGACGCGAGCTTTTTATTTATTTATTGTCGTTTTTGTGAGCTGTATATAATGCGTTTTTGTTATGTCATTCCTTCTTATGACGTCGGTTATAATGACTTTAAGGAAAATCATGCCAAATCCGACGAAAATCGAACAACGTGTTTCTTCATCATTGCATAACAAACAAATTTACTCGCAAATAGATAACTTTCGAATGATCGAGTTCCTTCTCGCCAGAGTTTTTAAAAATATGAATATTACTTGAAACGGAATCGTTAAAACAGCCGTCTTGAAATGGAATGAAGACATAGACATTCCCACTCAAACTTTAAGGAATATTGAAGTTGAATTAGAAGAAAATCGAGCCACGCATTTTGTCGTATGTACGTAACACACAAATTTACGAAATACCAAACGGTGGAGTGAAATCACGACCTCACATCGCTCGGTCAATTATTTCGGTCAAGTACTTGTTAAATGGCTTAAGGCGATTTATTTAAGCCGATTTAAAGCCGTAATCATTTGCGTAAACGTCTTTTCATTCTTTTTTGCTTTTATCATGTATATATATATATATATATATATATATATATATATATATATATATATATATATATATATATATGTGTGTATTTATTACGTAAATTGTCGCAGTATCATTCGAGGTTTTCAGCTTCTCAGTTCTTAAAGGAGGATATGGCACTCCCACTTATTTTGTATGAGGCCAAAATAGGCATATTTCTAGCGAGAGCGTAGGTTTCCGCGGCCGGAGTCTGAATGTTCTTGGCTGTCCGGGAGACGCCGCGTCCAAGGCACAGGTGGCATTACGCCCTGAGGAAGGTCACAGAATGACGGCCGAAACGTCGGCACCTGTGCCTTGGACGCGACGTCTCCCGGACAGCCAAGAACATTCATATTTCTAGCATTTGCAACCGGAATTCACAATGAGAATTATACCATTGTTCATTGAAGGTCGGTGTCGTTTCTCTGAGCTTCCCTTGGCTACAGGGCGTGCCGCATCTCTCCACTCTTAAATGTTTCAATTTTGGCCTGTGCATGCGCGCCACGCGTGAGTGTCTCACTTAAATACAGCATATTGAATCCAGCAATCAGCTTCGTACTGTTTGAAGATGTTTACTTGAACGTATGGTAAGGTGATTTTCAGTCGTGATTGATTTCAAAGTTAAATTAGTTCAAGTATTTTAGCACTAGTCCTACATCACTGGGTAAACATTGTATTAAACTTAAGGTAACCATCTGTATCGTATATTGCCCTTTCTGTTTTAATACATGCTATATTAAACACTAATATAATTATAAAATATTGTAATTGTGTAATTGTAAAAGTGTGTAATAGAGACTTAATGTAACAAGAAAATAATGCTGCTGTGACAGTAAAAAGAAAATTTTATTTTGTCTTTGTTGAGACACTAAATGTCTCTCTCTCTCTCTCTCTCTCTCTCTCTCTCTCTCTCTCTCTCTCGGTAGAATGGCACCAGTACCCATGTTAATTCTGTCTCTTGGTAGAATGGTACCATAGCAACAGTCGCGAAATGCTGGTTGACAGATCGAAAAAAACTGTACTTTTTAGTACAGCAACAGGCAATCTTTTTTATCCTGTTGTAGCGTCACTAGTTGATTGCGTAGAGTTTTCGGTTAAAGCTGTAATGTCAAATGTCTTTGTTTAAAAAGACGAAAGTTGATGCTGTGTATTTAGTGAAAAATGGTGTGTTCACTACTTTGTTTGAAAACGACTCAAATTTTTTATTCGAGTTTCCAATTGTTTCGTTACAAATACGAGATTAAACGGTGCCTTGTTTGTTTCCTATTTGTAACGAAACAATAAGAAAGAATAAGAAAGCCAAATAATATAAGAAAGCCCTGTCAGATGAGGTTTCCAAATTTGTATTGATTTTTGAGTTTAAAGAAAAGTTGGTAATAACATCTTTCTTTGTTTTATATGATGCCCGTTTTGTAAACTTACTCTTTTATAAGTAGTAAACTTCAAAGGTAGTCAGTAGTAGTAAGGTAGGCAGTCAAAGTAGTCAGGTACCTAAACCCAATAATATTTTATTGTAATACGGTAATGGTGGTTCTTACTTTATTACAAATGTAGTACAACTGTCTGACGCTTACGATTTTTCAGTTTAGCCTCCCAGTAAAAAAAAATTAGACAAAGGCGATTCACTCGTGCTCTTTGTATTAATAATGATCGGTGCTTCAAATTAAATCATTATGCTCTGAAATGAAAATTTAAACTTCTTTTAACATTCATTAACACTTTTAGATTACGTTGGACATTCAGTATGCCACATTGCGTCCAACACAATTTCACAATTCTCCAACTGTAATATTTCTCAAATCTCAAACACGTGATATTATTTACCTAATTTCTTTAAATTGAATATATGTGGTAAACGAAAGATACACAATACCTACCTTGCAATTTCAACATGGTTCCTAAAACTTCATAAACCAATGGATTCTATTCTGTAGCTTGTGTAATTCTGCCACAAGTTCTGTGGTTTCATCTTCGTCTACTTGTGTACCTTTCTTCGTCCTCATTCGGCTTAACTTTCATGATGTATTAGGAAATCCAGAAGAATTTCGTGAACGTGGGTGTCGGAGAATGACTAAAATTGGACTGTAGTGCAAGTGGCAGTAGACGTAAAGAAACTGTCTGAGAATGACGTAAACTATTTCTAAAAACATAAATCGCTAACATCAGTCTCTTCATCTATTTCGTCCAAAAAGCAAAAGAAGTGAAAAGTGAGGTACTAAGGTAATTGTAGATGACCAACTAATGCAAAGTAACTGAGATTTCAGCCCCCCCCCCCCATTTACTTCGGGGAATTTTATTTTCTACTTAGAAATCATTATTTTTATTCTTTGAAATGTGATGACATCAAAATTTTGTTATTTCAACTTCGGTGTTTTTGCTGTTACTGTGTTTGCTTGGGTGTTATTTCAACTTTGAGTGCGTTTGGCTGTTAAATTATTTCTAGTTGCTGATATTTTTGTAGTCTCTACGTCTCCTCCCAAGAAGCTGTTCGATTGTACTGTATCACCCTGATAGTTTGAATGAATGATGTATTACTTCCATCCGTAATGAGTGCATTTTATCCTTTCATTTTACGCGTGCGAAATCGGAGAGTTATATGTATAGTAAAGTCTCTATGATTCGAGTATCGAGTGTTCGAGTGTCCCATAAATCCGAGTTAAATCCGACTTACCAAAAAATTAATTTAAATAAACAAATAAATTTATTCCCGAAAAAATTACCAAGACATGAAACTTTTTACTACATCTGTGTTTGATTGTTTGACCGGAGGACCTCATTGATTCCACACCGCGTGTAAGCCACCACGAGGGTCTTGCTGCGCTAGAGGCCACCATGAGGTACGTGGAACAACAACCTGAGACAACCAGTCGGCACTGTGATGTTCAGAAGATGGCGTGATATTGCCGCACGTAAAAGCAACAATGTACTTAAACAAAAGAAAAAGAAAGACAATTACTTTAAAATGTAATTAACTTTTATGCAGCAGTTAATGTGATAATATTATGCACGTACATTTTTTAATCAAATATACATTCTGTCAAATTTAAAAGTTGTATTTGTATTTCAATTTTCATACATTAATCATTTTCGTTAATTCGAGTTTTCGTTCATTCGAGCTAGGCTCGGTCCCGTGCACCTCGAATTACCGAGACTCTACTGTATTTCGAATCGATGAGAGTGGTACCTAGCAGTTTACTCACCTTACGGTTTCACGTAGTTCCGCTTTTGAATCCCGGTGAGGTCGGATTTTCCACTTGCCACTTACTCTGCGCGGCGTGAGTCACCGTATGTGTTTAACAGCACTGCAGGTGGCGAGACTGGCCTCAAGACTCCTACTTGGCCCGGTTCTGCCTGCCGAACCAGAGTGCAAAAGGTGGGGCAGACCATTGGCCTAGCGGGAGGACAGGCAGTGTTGACTCTGGCTTCCCATTGAAGAAACGTACAAGGAAAAGCACTCGTAATACACTTTTACAGATATACATTTGTATATGATCAATCCTTTTTTTAATTCCAAGTCTATTTCTGATGAAAAAAGGCATAAATGAGGCAAACTCGAGACGAGAAGGCGAAGTGCGGAACGTCAGGGAAGACGGTGCCTTTCTGTCTTCCTTTCTGTCCGGTTCCTTTCTGTCAAACTTCATTTTTCGTAAGGACATTCTGCGTGCACGTCGCAGTCAAACCGATGCCCGGAGACTGAAAGCCAAGTTTCAGAGAGACCTCTTTACACACATGCGTGCATCACTTCATCCGTTGGGATAGACGTATCTGTCTCGAACGGCAACGTTTCAATTTGAAGTGATTCTTCCCTGCTCTTGAGTTTAGTGGTGTTAATGTTCAACATTTTTCTAGTAATAAGTATTTTGTATTATTCTAACGATACATTTTTACATTCAAAATCTTCATTGCAGGATACCAATATTACCAATGGACCAGGACACCAATTATTTCGAAAAAATTCCGTCAGCCGTTCTGCGGTCTTCCTGTTTGATTTTGCCACCTCCTCACTGGAGTTGTCTCTCCCTAACAGTTCATTCCTTTCTAATATTGATGTGAAAAGGTAACTCACAAACATATATTTCTTTTTAGCCTTCTTCTTCTTCCCTATGAGGTTTCGGTCATGTGACTTGTTCCGGCGTTCACTCTATTTTGTCATCCTTGCTTCGGACAAAGGAAAGTATTGTAATCGTATGCCGGAAAATGGCGAATTTTGGACAGAAAAACTCTTATTGCCGGGCCCTGGTAACGAAAAACAGGATAAATCTTGTTCCTGTATGTTTAGTCAATTGCTTCCTCTAACACGTTGTGTCGATATAATCCACGATTTGTGAGTGATTGATACCGAAGAAATGACTGAGGTGACTGCAAAAATCTGTCTGTAGTCAAATGCTTGCGCCGAAACCGTTCATCCAATTTTCACCAAAATTGATATTCCCTGATGGATTTTAAGAAAATTGAGATGCTGCGAGTTTCAAGCTGATATTTTAATTTTGGAGGTTACTTACATGAAGCGTCATTTACATTATAAAAATATTCTCAAAAATGGCTCCAAGTTTTTGGATTAAGCTTTGTCCTCGGATAGTCGCACAAGTTTCATTTGAAATTCCTGATTTTTTAAAACTGCACAAGTTCAGTTTTCTTCGGGGTCTTCCTACAACTATAATTTTGAAAACAGAGTATTTTTCTTTTAAATAAATCTGTTGTAAGACAGATTTTGAAATAAAGTAATGTACAATTTTTTGAGAAAAAAGCAGTTTTCGCAAAATGTTTTCGTCCTTCAAGTTAATGCAAATACTTTTTTTCTCTAAAAACGCGCGATATTTTTTCTTCAATTTTTACGTAGGTAAAAGACGGAATTCTCAAAAGAATGGCTCGGGACTCATTGTAGATGAATTCTCTGATTTTTCGAAAATTGCATAAGTTAGAAATAGCCCGAGAAAAAATGAACTGTTGTGGCACATTTCGTTTCTTCCTCCACCGTTGTTAGTTGTATATCTGTGTGCGTGTTTCATTTGTATATTTCATATCTCATGTTGGAGCATAGTGCGTCCAATCACGACTCTGCTGACCTGTCACCTAGTAAACCAAAAAATTCTGATAATAGAGAAGATCAGAGTGATAAGAAATATTGCTTCACATCAAGATATGTTATCTATAATTCCCGTTTCGACCAGACACGTATCGTCATCCATCCTTTCCTCAGTATCTCTTGCATTATAATTTCTCTGACCGATATTTTTACTTCCACGTTCAGGATCTTGTTTTTAGGGTTTCAGTTGTTCGGGACGTCCGCGTTTTTCAATGGAAATTTGAATATAGGAATAAGTTTGAGTCTTCTGTAAAAATCCTAAAATCAGATTTCAAATCTATTAGTGGAATCTCATTTTACCCAAAACGACTCCAATTTTTTTTCTTAAAAATCGCTCTATGGATAGAGTTAAATTGGCTGAATAACATGACATTGACGTGACTTTGATATGTAAAATGCACAATGAAACATCGCAATTGCTGGTGTACTGTGTAGGGCGACGTAGTTCATCAAATATCACACTAGCTTGACTAATGTTTCCATAAATAACAATGTCATTGTAGATACTTATAAAATGAAATTATAATTTTTTTTTCTCCCAAACAATTCCGTATTTCTTACTTAAAATTACTTGAAGAACAAAAATAGAATTTTTTAGGCAGCAATCTATATATTTTAATATTTATATCAAACTGCGAAATAATTAATGAATTACATAGAAAAAATATTTACATTTAATTAAGGTATGGCAGGAAAGTGCACAAAAGGAAAATACTTGGCAATACAAATATATATTGAATAAATATAATAATGTAACTGATATTTTTTATTTAAAACATGTGACTGCGTGTAAAGGATAATGACACCATAGTAATTTTAGTTTACTTCTAAGTAACAAAATACATTTTGTAGGTACAAATTGATTTACGTTCTTACTTAGCAATATTCAGCTTAAATTCGAACGAGTGTTTTAATTGGTTTGCATTCGTCGATTTCTCTGTAGTATCCGATGACATTAAGGCTCCTGCCTTATAAAATAAATATTTTTAATTAAATCGCGAATATCCTCCACGGGGCTCGTAGCCTCAGAAATGTGCTTACCACTGTTAAAAAGATTCATTTTATAAGGCAGGAGGTGTAACCACAACTGAATGTCATCGGCCACTATAGAAAAATCGTAGAATAAAAGCTTTAGATGTGTCATTCTGATTTCGTGGGGAACTAAGTGCAGATTAAAGAAGTCGAGAATTTCCGAGGCAATTCCGTTTGTGCAAGAATATCCACTGACCGAGTATATTGTGGGTATTGTCAATTTTTGCTTATTTGATGCTCAATAATTAATTTTATTAATTTAGTTTGTTGAGAAATTGAGAAAAAGTGAAAAAAATTTTTAGAAGCTATTAGATGGCTGCTGAGAAGAGGGTAGCGCAAAACCGAAAAGATAGTACAGACTAAAGAGATTCGGAAACAACATAATACGAGAAAGTGTGTGCCATTCGTCGCACCACTGGTTACTTAAGAGGTTAGCAGGTTTCTATGACTTTGTTATAATTTCCAGATTTACTCTATAAAAAAGTTGATAAGTACGACTCCTTTTCTTTCTACTCGTAAGTCTTCTAACTTGCCAATATATTGAAGTTATCAATTCTCTTCGTATAATTCTCAAGGACAGATATCGGTGTTTAGCAATTAATTAGAAACTACCGACATAAAACTCTGCTGGGTAGGGAATTACAGCCCAGTCCTACATCCAACATAATTAAATCAAAAAAAAGTCTGCAGATTGTCATACAAACCAGATTATTGCAACATAATTCAACTAAGCCATGCAACAATAGGGTTAAGCAGGAAAAAGGTGGGTACTTGTAGGGAAAGAAAGGGTAACGGATTAGGTAAAGAGGGAGACAGGTGGGACCCGAATAGCTTGTTTAGCAGTATTCTTCGAAATGAGACCTTTTCGAACATTGTTTTACTTTTTGGAGATTTAGTTCTTTTAGGTGTTCCCACTCCTTGGGATGGGTGGCCAGAAAAGTGCAGGAACCCGAAATCTTATGTGAAATTAAATGTAAGAAGAAAAACAAATAATCTTTCACAAGAACTTTGAGAGACTGTTCGATTTTCTGTGCTATGTAATATCAGCGCTTAGCAATATTAGAAAGGTTTCTCACACACAGTATCGATCTGCTGTAACGAATATTTTTAGAGACTGGCCGTAAAAAGTTGAAGTTCTATTAAGAAGCAATTTTCAGGTTAAAGACAATTATTTCCAAAGAGTTTTCGCACGGGTTCGGCAATGGGCATAATCAGCCTACATAATTCCTGATACGCCAAAATCCGATGTCTGTCAAGAGTAGAGATGCGACATCTCCAACAAAACATCGATGTTTTTAAAACTGGATTAGCAGCAATTGAAGTCCACGTAAGGGGGGATTTAATTTAAAAAGTGTAAAAATTTTATCGTGTATTTTAATTCACCTTTAACTGAAAAAAAAGTAAAAAATCATCAGGACAATTAACGAAACTTGGATTATCGATAATTCAAAAATAGGCTTCTTTATTGACGAAAACTCGGTTTTATTATGTCATCCTTGGTTACATTGATCTGAAGAATATTTAGTTGGTGGATATTTGAAAATTATAATAGGATTTTGTTAAGAAGAACGTTTCCCGATTAAGAAATATCGACCTCGTAAATAAATCGAACACAAAACATCGGCTTCAAAAAATCAATGTAAATACATCGATGATTTTATAAAAAATAGGTATCAATGTCGCATCCCTAGTCGAGAGGCGTACGGAACTCCCTGCTCTTTCTCTCTGCCCCGCCACACGATTCCACGCCTACCAGCGCTTCTCAGAACTGCCATGAATGAAGACAGAAGCTGCCAACGGAGCGATCGGAAGAAAGGTCACGCAAGGACGTCCCGCCCACGCCGCTCGCCCGCGCGCTCGCGTTGGCATCCCTGCGAACTGTCTTCACTCCAGATAACGCCAACCCAGATAATTTTTCAAACAAAGGCAGATATCTGGTTATCACTTAGGTTGTACGTAACCCATTACTCATTCGGCAGCTGGCCCGGGGAGATTGCTGGGTGATGATTTATGGGATGAAGTGTAGCGTGAAGAAGAGGAGGGCGTGGCTGGAAAGGGCAGAATCGGGGGCGGTGGTGCTGACAGCAGACCACGGAGGCGGGGCGGGTGGCGCTGGGCGAAGGGTGGTAGTAATGAAAAAAAATAGAGGTTTTTAAAAAATTGATATTTTGCGCCGGAAAGATCGATATATTAACATCGATGATTTTTTCAGATCGATATATTTTTCCAGAAACATTTATGTTTTAAATTTTTTTTATCGATGATTTTGTACGTGGTAAAATCGTTAAAAAGTATTTTGAACCTTTTCTGTATAGAATATTGATTAGAAAATTAAGATGACAGAGTGCTCAAAGGCAGAATATACTTTAAACAAATATTTATGTATTATGTATATTAGATATGTTTTATTTCCATGATTTATGAATGAAAATGAATAAATGAATAATAGTAAAAATATGTCTTTCATCTTTTATTTCCTTTTTTACATTCGATAAACATTATTATTATTATTATTATTATTATTATTATTATTATTATTAACATATTACTTACACGTCACCATATATTCAAACATACCGGTATTTCGTATAAGATCTCTAATTAAAAAAATGGAAACAGGGTGGGAAAATACCATCTGCTTAATCTTATTTAAACATCGATGTTTTTTGTCGATATTTTTATCGACATCGAACATTTTTGGTGAAATATCGAAATATCAAACACTTTTAATAACATTTGCCATTACCAGTGGTGAGTGGCGTTGGCGCAGGGGGGGGGGAGGGAGGTTGCGCTGGCGGAGGTGCAGGGGGCGTTGGTGGTGGGGCGGTGACTTGCAAACGCTCCCATAATACCACTGATGCCCGACCTACCGGCGGGTCGCCACGGCAGCCTGAGCGGTGCGCCTGTTATCTTGGAACCCGTGTGGGGGTGTCACTTACGTGAGGAAGAACTGGCAGCTTGCACCCAACCATGGTGGGTGAGCTATTGTTCATCGCGTCTGACTTCAGCCAATGAGCTTCAGGCACCAGTTTCCATCACAATATTAGCGGGAATTTTAAATGCAGTCAGATGCCAGATACAATTATTGTCACCTTGTTATAGGGCATTGAAATAAAAAATATTGCATATTTTATTTCAATTACACCTTCATGGTATTATTTTTGGTTCGTCACCGTTGAAAAATTGTCACTTCATGTTTCTCATTACTCTTCGCTCTCCATGCAACATGGTGGCGAGCGTCTTGTCTGACTTTTCAATCGAAGTACCCGTGTTATGGTCACGTGGTTTGTGACGCAAACTGGTGCTGCGCAGGAAGAGCAAAAATCGGTGGGCCGGATTAGATTACCCGCCTCTTTCCACCATGCAGAAAACCATCACCGTGTCCTCCTGTTGAAGACGTGATAAATGACACTTTACGACCTGTAGATATTAGGGAGTTTTTTGCACCCTCGAACGTTACAACAATCGAAAGCACTCTCAATCATCTGCGCATGCCCAGTTCAAGTATCTCCTCACTTTTGTGCATCTGCGCATGCGCAGGAGATCGAGATTGAAGTCGGTTGCTGCCCGCTATGGCGTGCAAAAGCTCCTTATTTAATCGTTTATTCAGGGTCAGAACAAAAAAAAAAGAGTAAGAGATTGAGGAGACCATGCATTATTGTGTAAAAGAAAAACGGAATTATCTAAGATTGTCGGGAGTCGATGGAGAGTAATTACGAAAACAATCATTTAGCATTATCCGCTGTATTACAAGCAATAATATTCTAAATTTTCTGCATTAAAATATGAGTAGGAGCGTAGAGCAAGGAAGAATCAGTATCTTTCTCTAGGTAAGGGGATCGTAAAATGTGAAAGGCGTGTTAATAAGGAGCCTTTGAATATTGTTTACTAGCTTGCTGTTCTGTTCTGTTATTGTGTGAGTAAATAAATTATTGAGTGATTTTTCGCCGAAGGAGACGCCATACAAGAAGCCATCATTTACAATAAATAAGATAATATTGAAAACCTTGTATGTTGAGACGAAAGGCGAGGATATTGGCATGACTCTGACATTTTTGGTGTCTAATCAATTTTACTCCTGGGACCACTTCTCGGCTATATATTTAAATTCATAAATGTTACTATGCGACATTAATTGTTTCTTGAGTCGATAAAAAAGTTAATAGACCTCAACCGCAGTTGCATTTATCATGTTTACCGTCTGTCTCGACTTCTCCTTGGGGATGCGATATGGCCAACAAAGCATTGATGTTTCTAAACATCGATGTTCAAAATTAAAACATCCATGTTAATAAAACATCGCCTTCTAAACATCGAAAATATTAAACGTCCGTGTTTTTAAAATTGAAAAAGTAAACATTAATCTTCACGCTGGAGGATTAAATTTGGAGGCGGACACATTTATTCAATATTTATTGAAATTTAACAGACAAAACAAAGGATCAGCACAATTAACAAAACCTTTATTACTTCATTAAATAATTTTAAAAAAATATTACAGAATACATTTCTCGACGAAAACTCGATTTTATTTATTTTTCTTTCGTCATTTTGGTCTGAATAATTTTCAATTTATGGGTATCTGGAGATTATTAAAGGTTTTTATTATGATATTTTTTTGCTTTAAAAATAAAATTCAAAGCACATAAAAACATCGACCAGAAAAATAATTGTAAAAAAACATGGGCTTCAAAAAATCGATGTCGCATCCGTTCAAAAATCAAAATCGTTGACATCATGTCGCATCCCCACTTCTCCCCACACAGACAAATCTCCAAGACAACGAGTTAAATTTCTCGAATTCCCATTCACAGCGAAACAAAGCAAGGTCGTCCTTTTTATGGCAGTGCACGCAGCGCCAGAGCGAGGAGGGGAGCGAACGCCCGCGAGGCTGGCGGCGGTGGGGGCGGTGATGGTGGTGGCGGCGGCGGTAGTAGTAGTAGTAGTAGTAGTAGTAGTGGTGGTGGTGGTGGTGGTGGTGGTGGTGGTGGTGGCGGCGGCGGCGGTGATGGCGGCGGCGGCAATGGTAGTAGTGGTGGTGGCCGTGGCGGTGGCAGTGGCTGCGGTAGCGGCGGCGGGGGGCGAGGGCGGCGGTGGCGGCGGAGACGGCGGCGGCGGCGGCGGCTGCGACGGCGGCGTCGTCGGAGGGTGAGGGCGGCGGCGGTGAGGCGGTGGCGGTGGCTTGAAATCCGTGTGACTTCTGGCGTGCTGCTTCTTGGGAAGGAGTCAACAGGAATGGAAGGAGTAATCAGTAATTGACAGCAATAACGATCTTTTGTGCGTCTGCGCATGCGCTAATTATCAAGATTGCAGTGGAGTGCTCTACGCTCTGCGGTGCAAAATCGTGTAGAATCGGGAAATCGGTTAGCATTCGATATAAGTCGTCCGCCATATTCGGCGGAATTGCGGACTAGCCATCACTTGGAGTTCGAGTTAGGAGAGACAGGAAGAAAATTAACAAAAAAAAAAACACAAAGAAAAAAAAATTCATACATACAACTGATGAGAATGAACCTAGACTTAAAAGCGATGTTCGTAATGTGCTTCACGCTGTGGAAAAAGTCTCCAATGAAGATGGCAGTGGCGGTTGTGCTGCGATGCCGAATTTCTGTTCACTAGTTTGGCGAGTGCAAAGAGAAAGCCTATATTATTTGTCACTAGTTTTCTTTTCTCGGTGATTTCAAACACTTGCACAAAATTTGTTTACATCATTCTCAGTTTTATTTCAGAAAGAATTCTACATTTGGAGACACATTTTAAAATTAGATAAATGAGAACAAGAAAAACAAAAACGGAATTTTTGAGTTAACCAATAATTCAATTCTTTTTAATTTTCAGTAGATTATATCCAGTATCTTCCTGTGTATATCCATATTTTTTCTGGGTTGGCTGTAAACCACGTAATTGCAATTGAATTTGAATTTTAATTGAATTTGAATTTTAATTGAATTTCAGTTTGCCACAGCCCCCGAACCATCTCCAAACGTTCCGAAAGGCTATCCTTTAGAAAGCTAAGTTGCTATGTTATTCTCATCTGCGTCTCTCAAGAAACACGCACATAATGCGTATGCGTTGAAGGCTGGAAACGCCGGTCTCGCACGCGAGAATTTCAAGGTTCAAGACTAGGAAGATGCGGGGTAATTCTGAACTGGAAAATCCTCAGTAAATACAAAAGAAATTAATCAAAACAGTCCTTCTCGGAACTTCGAGGTTGGGCCTTGCAGTCAAATACGCCACTGATTCTAATAACATTTAATTCCCTTAAGTTTGGTTGAATACTAATATTTCTTGGAAATGAGTCGCATTAGTGTGTACACATCGATAGGAAACTTTTTTTATTTGGACAGTACGAAAGGAAGATGTTTGGAGGAAATGCTGTTAACGGACGGTAAGGAAGTTTGGAGTATGAGTATCAGCGGTTGTAGAAATGAGTGCAGCATCATAACTCATCAGCAGGTACAATCGGCTCGAGCATTGTGGAGTCGGTACCCTTCCAAAGTTTCCATTGGAAATTTATAGTTGAGTCTTTCTCGAGAAAATCAAAACTAATCAATACGTAAATGTCATTGTCATATATGTTTTGAACGGGGAGATCTCACGGAATCGCCCTTTCTGCTCTCAGTGTTTTAGAAACACACGGAACGTTTCAAGTCCGAGCAGTGGCAGCTGCTGCTCCAACAAGCTGGGGGTTGAAATTCCATCGAATGACGGACATGCAATTTCCAAACTTCAGAACGTATAATAAAACGTAAACCATTGATGTAAGTCAATTAAAAGTAAGTTTAATAAAATTTATATTCGGAACATAATTATGTGCGTAGTGTATGTGTCAGGTATGTTCATCAACCGCGCATATGATTATGGCATTGATTTTCAGTGGATACTCGAGTTTTTTTTAATAGTTCGGCATTCAGACAAATGCCGGTAATAGATGTAAAACAAAAACTAACTAGAATTTCAAAATACAGTGATAGCACTAATGAATGTTCTGTATTTTTCAGGAATATATTCTCTCTTAAATCGGTAGGGATTCTTACTTCCTGGAGAAATATGAGGTGTCGGCAGCATCATCAACAGCAACAACCACAAACAACACTTGTAATATAACTACCTCTTGAGAACTTCCACAGATTCATTCACGAACAGTTCACTCAGTCACGACCGACGATGACGGCCGGCCTCATGTGAAAGAGGGTGTTTCTTCCTGAACGGCCAACTTTACACGAAGGAATCATAAAATGCACATTTTGAATCAACAAATCTAACATGAAATGAAAATAATATCCTCCAAACATAATAAATAATGCATTCAATACCGGCAAGAATTGACTGAACTAGAGTACATTCAATAACACGCGAAATTCGTAAAATTAAGTTGCAGCTAGTTTTAGACGAAGACAGAAAATTGGTATTACCCAGTCGCCGCGCTGTGGTGTAATCGGGGCGCTCGTTGTCAGAGTATTTAGCTCGTTGCTATGCGAAAAGACCCGATGGTCCTATGTTAAAGTCACGGAGTAAGATTCCCTTTTTCTGCGTTAACTCTTTGGTCGCGTATTAGTATTCATATGCTTTATCCACGGTGTAAAAGAATCTTAGAGATCAAAGAGTAAAAGCAGAAAAAGAGCGTACGAGCGTGAATGGTGTATTGTTTCAATGACGCAAACGAACCAGGTGACAGTGTTACTCGAGTCTAGCAATAACACACAGTCTGAGAAAAAGTAACATTTTTTCCCTTTTGTGAAAAGAAATATTTTTGGGGTAATTTATTGAAAATTATTTCGGCCTTCGGCCTCAATTTCAATCCTAAAGTTTTGAATTTATTTCAAATTTTGCAGCGCAGTTTCATGTGCTTTAATGCCTCACAAGGGTCATCTACCTACTGTATTTTGTGGAGGTGTAATTTTAATACCGAGACCAACGACCTCTGATATCCGGTGTCTGCTTTACCGAAGGAAAACCCTTGCCCGTCCTGATTCCGGCTCAACAAAAAGCGCTTTTCATCCGTCAACAGGCGCTTTTCAACTAGGGCTGGGAGGGGAGGGGCGGGGTTGGGAGGGGGAGGGGCGGGGTTGGGAGGGGGAGGGGCAGGGCTGGGAGGGGGAGGGGCGGGGACGGGGCGTGGCAGGATGAGGAGGAAGAGCGGGGCGATCTGGGCTGGGCCGGGCCGGGCCCGGGAGGGGCTGAGAGGGTCTGGGCGGAGAGAGGCGTGGCAGGACGGGGGTGGGTCGGGACGAGGTGGAGAGAGGTGTGACGGGACGAGGCGTGACGGAAGGGGAGCGGGTGGGCGGGACGGCGGTCGGTGGCTCAAGGGTAACGGGAGCGCGGCGTGCCTCGCCGGGCGCCGCCCTAATGCTGATAGACAGCTGCCGCGCTTGTTTATAGACACCTCCGCCGCTCCGTCGCTGCCCCGCCCCCGCCCCGCCCGCGCCCTGCCACCGCTCCTGCCGCCCCTTTGTCGTCGGCGCAGTGCACCGCGTGCGGAATTCCGTGTTCATTTCGGTGGCCGCCCGCTCTTAATTACTCGTTGTCCCGCACCCCCTGCGGTCGGCAGGCCTCGCTCCTGCACAGGGCCTCTTTCGGACGCGATTTCGTAAAACGGTGCAATTCTTCTGGCCCTCACTTTGGACATTTTAGGCATATCATTGCAACAAAACATCGGAAAAATTGGCTTTCAACACTATCCTGACATTGCATCGTTAGTGACACCTTATAATGCATTCAGCAAGCATTGATAATTTTTTTCATAAGCACACATAACTTAATAAGAGACTTAATATGATAACTTCATATAAATTTATAACTTAACAATATATTTATTTTATTGTATATTTATATCCCTGAAGCAGGCCAAATAAATGGCCGAAACGTTGGCATTGTAAAAATAACTTGGCTTTTATTGATCTACCATAAAGATTCTCTACATTATATTTATTGCAAGAGATGTAATGAAATTTTAAGTAAATATAAATAATTGAAGAGTAATGAGTTGTCATCAATCAAAAGTATAAACGATATTTAATTCAATATATTGTGATGTATAACATTGAAAATACTAGTTTCATTTTTCCCACTTCTAGTGATTAACAGCAATAGTGCTACAGTCACCTTCAATTTTCTGAAAAATAACGAAATTATAATGATTGAATTATAAAATTAATTTTTACTAACCTTTTAAGAAAAAAATTAAGGATTTTGAAGAATTTACCCTAGATAATATGGCCAAAAACACGGGGGAAAAAGAAAAGTAGAAAGAGATGACAAAGAAACAGTAATTTATCTCATTCATTTTTTCAATGTGAATTAAATATTACAAGACATCGGCGTAAACCACCATAATATAAATCAGTTTTCACTGACGATATTATTTATTCTCTCAAAACTAATCTTAGCGTTACCAGTCTCATATTCTTCATTAAACGTTGCATGATCTGTGAATATCATTTTTATTTCTTCTGTCTTATTAATGTCACGTTTCTTTTTGTCTTACAAATGATAAATTTGTTAAAACGTTCAGTAATTGAGATCTGGTAACCGTTTAGCTGATCCGTTGCGTGGGAACTGGTACAATTAAGAACGTCAACGGTTGAAAGTAATAAAATAATATCAGTGTTAGCTTTGTGTGTCAGGTCTACAATATGTTGAAGCTTGAGATGTGACAAGTTGTTGGCAACGCCCTGACATCAGTGTCAACTGATGAGAAACAGATCATGTGGATGACGAACCGTTTTCATTTCTTTGCCTTTTTTATCTTCCCTTCTGTTCCCAAGTGGACTCTCAGAGAACGCACAGTGACTTATTGTTTTCAGTTTTGGTTCAAATTTGCTAAAACTCATTTTTGTGTAGCAATAAAATACGTTAACTTCATACACTACATGTGTACTTCCGAAATTGACAAACTAGGACTGATTGTAATGTGAATTGCAGTGATGATTCAGCATTCAACTAAACTGGGGCAAAAACCACACGTAAAGAATTTTAATGTTGATGCATGACGCATTCCATTTGATGTCCAAATTAGTACGTTTTACAAAAAGGGAGCAGGGCTGCATGTGAAAGAAAGTTCGTATACAAAATCTGTCCCCTCGGTGGTTGTTGACCTACAAAATAGTACTTCGTAAAATTATTACGACCAATGGCTTGCCTTGATTATGGATACTAGGGAACCTAAAAATTAGTTGGTTCTATGCGCTAGTGTTGAAAACTTTGATTAGCAATACAGTGTTTGGAAACTTAATAGAACACTGTCAAAAATATTGTTAAATTTAATGTGGATTAATGTATTAATCTTAAAAGCAAAGAATTAAATATTAAATTTAATGCTTAAATTAAAGTCAGTGTAGATTTAATGTAGGGGTTCTCTCATTCCCCCCTGCCTCTCATCATTCATACCGTACATTCATAATCACCAGTCCAACAGGATCATTCATTCATTCGTTCGTTCGTTCGTTCGTTCGTTCGTTCGTTCGTTGGTTCGTTCGTTCGTTCGTTCGTTCGTTCGTTCGTTCGTTCGTTCGTTCGTTCCAGATACGCCCATAAAGGATAGACTCTTGCAGCCTAATGGACATGTGTACACTAAATTTAGTGGATGTTCGTGATATTTAATTTAATGTGATTTACATTAAAGTCATGTAGAGATTTCTGAGAGTGAAAGTCTTCAACAGAATGTCGCTGTTCCGCGCCGCGCGGCGGTGGGACGTTTCATCGACATCTGATATGCGGATCGGAAGGAAGGGGTTCTCAGGAAGGGCTGCTCAATCAGCCGTTCCTCTGCTTTGCTGTTAATTGGCGTTAAAGAGCCACGCGGCGCGCCCTCTACGCCTCGCGAAGAACAGTCACTCGCTCTGGAACTCGTCCTTGGCATTACTGTGGCGGCAAACATGCCAATGACGCACGCTGTGTAAAGGATGGTGCGAAGAAGAGGAGAAAGATGGAGAAGTAGAATAAAGAGAGAAATTTTAAATGCAGAGTCGGAAATTTCTGCATTAAAGTAATTATCATGAACTCACATTAAATTTAATATACACATTACATTAGCATGCACGAGTCCAAGCTTTATGGTCCTATCAGGAAGGAATGGATGAATGATCTTGATGGAGTGGTCATTATGAATATACTATATGAATGATAAGTGGTTAGGGAATCGGGGAAATCTCTATATTAAATGTACATTGATTTTAATTTAAGCATTACATTTAATGGACACATATATTAGTCTTTTTAATGTACAAGGTATATGAAGTATCCTGTACATTAATATACATTAAATTTAATGACATTTCTGACAGTGTAGATGTCACAGGGGTAGACATGTGATGATGGATAGACTTTAACTGGAACGGAAGTGCACATAGTGTATTTGGCATGTAGTGTCTGATTAATCCGACTTTAACTGCATTACGTAAAGGGAACCTAAAAATAAATTGGACGCGCTTTTGTTGAAAATTTTGATTAGCAATATAGTGACTGGAAAAAGAGTAGAACAATGTCAAAAATATTGTTAAATTTAATTTAAATTAATGTATTAATCTTAAAAACAAAGCATTAAACATTAAATTTAGTGCTTAAATTAAAATCAATGTAGATATAATGTAGAGGTTCTCCCGTTTCCCCTGCCTCTGGTCATTCATTTCATAAACTGTTCATAATCACCAGTCCATCAAGATCATTCATTCATTCATTCATTCATTTTAGATATGTCCATAAAGGATTGACTTTGAATTGAAATTTGAAATTTCTATTTTGTGGTGTTAAAACAGCAAAGTGGAAGTGTGAAGACGATTTTCGTGTCTATTAAAAGTACCCATTTAACAACAAAAGTTAATGAAATGTGTTACGTTTGTGAATCACACTTTTGAATTTCCTATATCGTAAAAGAAAGTAAACATAGTAGTCGCTAAAGATAATCGAAAATATGCCATCTGGATGCCTCTGTTAACCTTACCCTTAGCCTATCCTTGAGACAAAGGCATAGCTAATTTGAAATCATTAATTTTTGTTATGTTATTGTGCAAGATGTATTCAGACTCTATTATTATCAAATCGAATAAGTTTCTCAGCACAACCAAAAAAGGCCTGCTGTTTCGTGTTACGTCGGCCTGCATACGGAGCGAGATGTTAGTCCTATATTTGGACTCAACCGCCGGTTCCGTTTATCATCTGACCAATCATTCACTCTGACACATTAGATAATATACAATTATTCAAGCTTCTGAGAAAGAGTAAATAACGCAGAATGTGTATCTTACGCACTTGTTTTGCCTGCGGAGCTCCCCTTGTGGAAGATGTTTGTAGATATTTGCGGCTCGTTAATTTGAAAATTATGAAATGTAGAAGTGCAAGTTTTCAAAATGATGAAACATACACACAATCCGACGTTTCCTTTTTATTTTCATTTCCATGCTTTGTGTTTGCTATGGAAATCTTTTCATTTGTATCTTTGTACCTCAGATTGAATTGTGTGTTGCTTGTAATTACTTGATTATAAAAGGCGATTGATCTTCGAGTCATTTCCTTTAAAAACCATCAGTTTCACTTCTGTGAATCAGGGAGTGTAGTTAGAATGAACACTGAAAAATACTGCATTATAAAAGAGTTAGAATACATTTTATTATAGGGACTCATTTTTGTGTGAGATACACTTAAAAATTATTTTGAGAAATGTAGATTCGACTGACAGTTTAATAAGCAAAGAGATAAATGCAATGATTTGAAATGATATTCCTGTGTCAAATTCAACCGAGTCATCGCGAGGAAAACAAGCTCCAAAGTGAATAACGTTCCAGACAATATAATTATAGGGGAAAACAAATATTACATATTCATCACTCGCATTAGTTTCCATGCATCCATAACAGGTGTGATTGGAGTAACCACCATCTCCTAAGAGAGACCCAGCAAACTTATACTCTCTCGCAACTTATGACGACGTGAGATCTTTCCAAGTAAGACATTTAAAGCGTCCACTCAAAGTCCTGCATGAACACTCCCCCCCCTCCGCTTCCCAGCCGAAATTAAATGCCATGTCCTCCAAGTCATCATCTCCCACGTGACGGCCCTGCTTCCGCGTGGCCAATCCGCCTGGGGAGAGTTCACACGTCTCCCGCCGCGCGCGACTTATCGCCTCTCTCCCCGCGGCGGCGGCGGCGGCACGTCAAAGCGAGGCCTTGCACCTCGGCGCGGCGCGGCGCGGCGCTCTTATCGGCTCTTTCAATTAGCTTCCGTCTGTGTGCGGCCGCCGCCGCCCGATGTTGACCCCGGCCGAATATGGGCGCGCGGCGGCGTAGCAGCCCGCCAGCGCCAGCGCCACTGCCTGCGCCAGCGCCAGCGCCAACCGCCTGTTGAGCAAGGCGAGCGCGCCCCCCGCCCCACGCCCCCGCCGCTGCAGCCGGCGCCGCGCCGCGCAGCGCCGCCGTCGCCGCCGCCCGGGCCGCGTTTCGCCACGGCTGCGGCGGCGCGCCGGTGCCCCACGCCGCGCCGCGAGGGCGCGTCCAACTCCCCTTTGTGTGGTCCACCTCCATTCTCTGTGGCCCTCCCTTTTCTGTGGTCGAATTCCCATTCCTGTGGCCCTTCCTTTTCTGTGGTCCAACTCCCCTTCCTGTCGCACTCCCTTTTCGGTGGTCCAACTCCCCTCCCTGTGGCTCTCCCTTTTCTGTGGTCCGATTCCCCTTTCTGAGGCCCAACTCCCCTTCCCGTGGTCAAATTCTCCTTTCTGTGGTCCAACTCCCCTTTCTGTGTCCCCCTTTTCGGTAGCCCAACTCCCCGATGTTTTCAAAACATCTATATTTTTGTATACTCATCGATGTATTTACCATCGATATTTTGAAGCCGATGTTTTCTAACATCGATGAAGTGTTCTGTATTACAAAATTCTGTAATAATTTCCAGATATCCATAAATTGAATATTCTTCAGACCAAAAGTTAAAAAAGGTTAAATAAATTCGAGTTTTCGCCAAAGAAATGCCTATGTTATTTTTTAATTATCGAATCAGATATAATTTAAGTTTTGTTAATTATCTTGACGATTTTTTTACTTCGTTTTATCAGATAAGTCTCAATTAAAATTAATAAACTAGATCACTTTCATATTAAATCTCCTCCACGTGAAATTCAATGGTTACTTGTCCAGTTTTAAAAACATCCATGTTTAATAATATCGATCATTTTAGGTCGATGTTTTATTAACATCGATGTTTCAATTCTGAGCATTGAAATTTAGAAACATTGATGTTTTGTTGTCGATGACGCTGACCTGTGAATAAGCTGCAAACTTATATTTACACGACTTTCTCGCATTTAGACCGAGCGAAGTGGCTCAGAGCTTAGCGCGCTGACTTCGCATTCGGAAAGCCCGGGTTCAGTCCCCATGCATTCTGTCCGTCCTCGCTGGGGATTTCGTGGTTTCTCGGTCATCCAGGCGAATGCTGAGATAGTTCTGCTAAAAGGACACGACCGCGAAACCCGAGTCGCGAGACGAATTCGTTAACCACGTGAAGTCACGAAGGTTAAACCAATTCGAGACATCGCGAGTTCCTGATTGGGTGACCGAACCCTGGGTTCCTAACGGCGCCAAGGCCCATTTTCCTTTCCAGGACATATAATGGCTAAATACAAATATAAAAAGTGTATTTTGCCATTGTGCGATTAACTGAATTACCCTTTACAGCGTGAATCAGTTATTTCATTAATTAATCAATGATTTAAAATAATTGTTACAGCGTGAATAATCCGACAAATCTACTTATTTTGATAGGTTTCGTAATTTTATGAAATGTATGTTATGTTCGTAAACGCAGATCCCCATTTATTACAAAAAGAGAATAATCTAAATTATCTAATTATAGACAAATGTAGAAAGTTTTAAGGAGAATGCATTAGTATTTTCACCTCATTTTCAAACAAAGGTTAACTATCAGCTTACTATCACCGAGGTGCAAGATCTTTTGTAACAACAGCTTCGTCCGTCACATGAGTGTGCTTTTTATTGACACGAGTGATTCCCCGCGAGCGGGGGAGGGTCCAGAGGACCACGATTCCAGCCCTCGTGGAGGGTTAGGAACGCCCACCCAGCTTGTGAGTTTCTCCGCGCTACCTACATCGTTGATGTCAAATACTGCTGTGAATAGAAAGGCTGGAACCTCAGGTCCCAGACTCGGGTCGGTCCGCGGTACGTTTCAGCCATCCACCCCCCACCCCACCCCCGCGAAAATTGAGTGTGTCTTGTTCCGACCACGAAATGCTAAGTATATCTTCTCACTCTATCAAGTGCACAGCTGTTAGCGCTTAACTGGACGTAAGCCCTACACAGGTTGTGTAGGACTGCCGAAAGACGTAGGAGTTGGCGAGACTTCAGGAGGTGACGTTCATCTCGATGCCAGTCAGAGGGTGGAGGGGCCGGTCGCCTTCAAAAGGGATGAGAAAGTGATAACAACGGTGCTCAATTTCCGAGTATAAAGAGTTAATTTGCTTCGGAAAACCCATTACATATAATTCAGAACTTACACCACTGCGTTATTGTTTTACAATACTTTGAATAAGATCATATCGATCCGTACACTTAGAATTATCTACAATGCAACCTCATTCTCCATCCGAAGAAGGCACTCGCATGAAAGACGTCACATTTCAGTTTTCTGTTCGGAATAAACACTCATGGTTTCTCCACTCTTGTATACACTTCGCCACTGTTTTTCAAAAACGTTAGCAGAATATTTATTTATTTCAACCGAAGAAAGGTTTGTTACAGCTTCTGCTACTACATACTTCACCACTCTTTTCCAATAATGTTGGCAGAACATTTTTTAATCTCTTCAAACGAAGAAAGGTTTGTTACAGCTTCCTCAGCGGCATCCTTTAAATATTTTTACCCCAAACAGAAAGTGAACATTTCGTTCGTTTCGTCGAACTTATTTTAATTGTGAGAGGTTCATTCCCAGTGGAATGAAGGCAAATGGCAAGAGCACCACGTAGGATGGAGGCCCAACATTGAAAATAAAGGAAATTAATACTTTTTAAAAATATTAACATGTAAAAATGACAGATCTAGTAGAAAATTACTGCTCTTAAATGTTGATGAGAAAACACACAAAATGGTTTTCCATTCAACGTACACTGCTTAAGAACAGCCAACAAAATACTCTGGTATAACTGCAATAAATTAAATATTTTTACAAAAATAGACTTCACACAAATACTGCAATGACATAGGATAATAGATACGATTCACAGCACAAACAGTTCTGTACATACCTAGAATAATGTAAAAATGATCTTCCTAATGCAAATCACGAATAGCAAACACTTAATGGGAGGCGGCCGCTTCTTCAGTGCCTTGCTGTTGCATAACGTCAGCTATACTTGGGTTTTCGTAACGTGACGGATGACATTATTTCATTTTTACACCTCTTGCCTTATAAAATGAATATTTATAACAGTGATAAGCACAGGTTGGTGGCAATGAGCCCCGTTGAGAAGGACGTTCGCGAATTAATTTAAAAAATCATTTTATAAGGCGGGAGGTATAAAAATGATCTAATGTCATCCGCCACGTTCCGAAAACCCACGTATATGTCGTAAGCACTGAGTATGAGATTTCAGTCGGTACGTGCAGTATGGGAATATGCTGAATAACTCACTAAAATATTTGCATTTTTCAGGCAAAATCGAAACTGTTTGAATGCATCTGGATTTTCCCCGAGTTCATGGGTGTCTAACGAAACCAAAGATGGCCAAAGGCTGCAGAGTTTTCGCCTTCTGTGCGCATTGGAAATTAGTAATGTAGATAGTAGTATGAGAAAATATAAATAAATTCGTTTTTTTAACTTTACCATAAAATAAACAAATCAGAAAAAATAAATAAATGCAACACATTTTATCATCAATAATTTGTTTTAAATTGTCTTCTTTACTTTTAAGAAGTCATATATTTTCTGAAACTACTTTTGATAAATGCATCATGAAGCTCGAATGTTTGTATACTAGAGTCTATCTTTCCTCGGTAACAAATTGTTGAAGCGTTTTCTGTAAACAAAACGTATGATTGAAGTGACTGAAACGTGCTCCAAACCAGAAAAAAAGACATAGTTATATTTTCCTTGAATATTCTCTCTTTATGAAAGAGAAAATAAATTTCATAATAATATCTCGATTATTTGCAATATCTGGAATCTGAGCATTTAGTGAAAATAAACCTGATATAAAACTCATCTAATGTTATAAATCTAAAGCAAGTGTGAAGCGTCATTTCATTTCCTTTGCCTCTGTAATGTGCAGTTCTTGACATTGTTTTACATTACATGTAATTACTTGCATTATTTTGCTTCTTGGTCCAAAGAACGAGATCGGAAAGACACTAACAGCGTGAGTCACCTTCAGCGTTTGGCTAATCACCGCATTCCATGTGACCCCTCTGCCTGAACATGAGTGACAAAAACCCGATGCCCAACAAATTCCGGTCACGCATCTGGGCGAGGAACCGAGGAAGAAAGTTGGCGTCTCTTTGGACAACAAGACACTCCCGCTTGCAGCCGGTAGCCATTTCAGCAGCGGGAGGCCCAAAAGAACCATTTCACAAAAGCAGTTATACACGCATTTCTTTTCACAAAAAGATTAAGTTCACACATCGTGATCAGGAATGTTTGCGAAAGCGGCGAAACACCATATGTTTTTGCATGAATAGTTTATAACGATGGCGCATCTACCCGGATTTCGATCCCGGTTTGAAATTCGAATCTTATTTGGTTTCCATTGTAGATTCATGTGTTTCTCATTGACAAAATTTTGATACGAATCTCGAATTATAGAAGTGACGCCATTATATTTTGTATCGCATCGAAGACGAGACAGGGTGGCATGACAGGTATTGTAACACACAACACATAAAAGTTTCTTTATTTCATTTCTATTACAAGAAAAGTTTACAACTTGCTAAAATTTGTTTTGTTAAAGTCTCTTTTTCTTAATTTTCGAATTAATCTGGTTATCCCTTTACGAGACACGTATCTCGTGTCGGAAGTCTTACAGTGGGTCGCTGATCTCCAAAGCTTGTGGGATATTTTCCTCATTCAACGGGCCATTTCAGGATGGATAATTAGTCAATCGCTCGGTCCCAGGGGTGGGAATGTGGACGGGATAGAAAAGGAATTTATCATGAGCGGTTCATGGTGCGTTGATAAGGAGAAAGTTATTTCTCTAGCATTCGCCTGGAATTAATTTGAAGAAAACACTGAAATATTTTTCAGAGCAGCCGATCCGGTAAGTTCGACATATCTACCGTATTTACGCGAATCTAAAGCGCATCTCTTTTTTTTACCAAACGTAGTGCTCAAAATCGCATGGTGCGCATTAGATTCAAGTGCAAATTCCATCCCTAGAACATCAGTAACTTCATACATTTTTTTTTCTTTTATTACGTCACAACGTATTTCTGGAGTTTTCCAATTCAATTTTTTTTCATTTATCATTAGACTATTATTGAAGGTTTTTAGTTTCTTTATGGAAGGCAAACAGTGAACCTCGTCATATGATGCTTCATTAAACGTAAAGCAGTTAACAGAAAAGCAGTTAGCAGTAAAGCAGAATGCTAATTATGTATACGATAAATACATTGATGTATTACATAAATTTAAATGAAATACTATACCTGTTATTCAGTGATTGATCCGCATTACATTCGATACAAAAGTATTTTTTCATAATTTTCAAAGTTGTGTTCATAAGTTTCAAAGTTCAAAGTTTTTCATAAGTTTCAAATATGGGGTGCGCATTAGATTCGATGGCGCATTGGATTTGCGTAAATACGGTGTCTTTATATTGAACTGGTGTCGAAGGTCGTGTCACCCGCGGGTGTCGATCGTAGAACCTCCCAGACTACCGAGCTTCAGCTGGCAACTCGCAACTTCGTAGAATGTCGCAGTCGGTTGTTTTTATAACATTTGTTAAATACACTGCGTATGAAGATACCGGGAACAATCTTTATTTTACGGCATACTGCCGAGGAAACCAATTTTCAATGCTTTGGCATTATTTGCAAGCCGCAGCTTATTTCAAGGTTTGAGATTCATATTTCCACGGAAAGTACAGACACAAAAGTAAGCACAACATACATTCAACAATACAGAAGTTACAGGGAAGTTCAGTAGTTTGAGGCGTTGTTTGTTTCGGGATTTCTGGAAGTATGTAGAGGCGAATTCCTTGAAGTATACACAAACATCACTCCCATTCAAAACGAGTGTGAAAACTAGCACTTAGCACCTGTGCGGAAAAAAATCTTTTGACGTATCAAACAATATTTCTACATTGTTTATATCACAACACAGGTATGAGATGTTTGGGCTGCGGCTAAACTACTTGTAGTTTCAACAATAAAATTCCACAAGAAATGGGGTTGTTTTACAAATTTTGTGACACTTTAAAAGATTTTATTTAAATGATGGAAACCCTAATGTCACGTGATACATTCGTTACGTCTCCCCTCAATGACTAACGGGGTTGAGGAGATTTCCGCTGCGCAGCCTCGCCGGGCTGGGCGGCGGCATTCCCGGGGCGTCGCGGCTACCGCGCATATTTGTCGCCGCTGGCGGGCGGACGGGCCGGCGGGCGAGTTGGGCGGCGCGTCGGCGCCAGGTCGGTCGCCGCCGCCCCCGCCTCCTCCCCCCTCCACGCCCCCCACCGCCCTTGTCCCGCCCTAGCCTCGGGCTCATTTTATGGGGCGGGCGGATCCAATTTCCACGTCGCCACAAGTATGCGTGGAAGATTTAGCTCCGGAGGCCGGTCGGCCGGCGAGCCACGCTCGGCGCCACCTCGGCGCCCACCGCCTCCCTGGGCGCTACCTCTGCTCTTCCTCTTTCTTTTGTTCACGAGTCTTCAATTCGGTAATCTTTCGCAAGTCCTGCTGTCTGTAGGAAGTTGATTGCTGTACACCATACCGTACAGCAATCTTGTATCTTGAACGCATGCGCAAATTTACAAAAGTGATGCGAAACTCAGTGTAGCAAATTGCGACTGGTATAATGGAATATTTATAGATCGTTCTAAAATGATGAATTCACAAAGAGAAGAATACTGCATTACATCTGATTTCTATATCTCAAATGAGATCATTTCAATCGTTTCCTTTCTCTAAATCAGTCCATTTTATGTCTCTCCGTGCCTAACGTTTTAAAGTTGTATCTACAACATATATCTTAAAGCCAATGTGATGTTTATCATGTGTACACTGTAAAGTGAATAGTAGTAATACGAGTAATCTTGAATAAGTCACGACATTAGGCACTGAACGGCTATCGTTTTCCAACATCAGCGCTGATAAGTAAACTAACGCGTGTGAAGCATGGGAGCCGTTAAAGAGTAATTTATGACTATCACTTTAAATGCACTGTGTCCCTTTCTAGAGACATTTAATTTGTATTCAGATTTCATTGGGTGAATTTTATGTTTGATAATGTTGTCCGCCTCTGCTTTACTTTTTAATGGCACATTCCGAGAAGTGATGATGTAAGCCTTCGCATGAGCGGACGCTTGACATTATAACAAATAACATCCTGTGCACATAAACGCCGAAGCGCAGACGAGGCGCAAGGAAGCGGCTGAGCCATTTTGGTGAGACGAGCGCCGTCTCCCCTCGATTTGGCCAATTCCCATCGGGGTGGTGTCCGGACAGAGGCGGAGGGATCCTCTTCCTTCATCTCCACCCTCTTCTACTCCACCTCCCTCCCTCTTCTCCTCCTTCGCCTCCTCCTCCCTATCCTCCTCCCCCTCTCTCTCTTACTCCTCCTACCTCTTCTCATCCCTCTCCTTCTCCAGTTCCTCCGTCTCCTCCTCCTTCTCCCTCTCCTCCTCCTTCTCCCAATCCTCCTCCACCCGTATCCTCCACTTCCCTCTCCTCTCTCTCCTCCAGTCTCGTTTCATCCCTATCCTCCCCCTCTCCTCTTCCTTCACCTCCTCGACCTCGTCCCTCTCCTCCTCCTCCTCCTCTCCTCTCCCTCTCCTTCCTCTCTCTCCTCCTTCTACCTCATCTCCCTCACCTCCCTCAGCTCCTCCTCACTCTCATCCTCTTCCTCCTCCCCTCTTTGTTCCTCCTCTAACTCCTGCTATTTGTTCTAATCATTCTTCACTTCCGATTCTTTCATATTGTTCTAATCATTCCCATCCTGCATCTCTTTCTCTGTGTTCTGCATATTCATCTTCTCACCCTCCTTCTTCGTCGTGATCGTTTTCTTCTTCTGTGATTATATACATATTTCTCAAACCACCAACTGCTTGTATCGAACAACGTAACAGCGCAGTAGCCAATGACGACAAAATGGTCAGTTTCACTAATTATTGACCATTGCGCTCGACAGACCGTTCGCTCTTCCGTGATGTCTCTTTCGCAGCAACGTCCGAACTTCGCATGTTTTGCAGCCGCGTCCCCACTGCTCCGTCAATGCGTCCTCGCCACTCGAAGCGTCAAGGAGACAAGAACATTGTCTCTTAATTGAATCTCATTACTTAATTACTTTCATCATTCGCAGAGGAAGTCAGAGGCCAATTGATGTAGTTCCACTCGCCTTCTTCCATCCGCCTCCCTGGTCGCCTTGCCTCCGCCTTCGTGCCCGCGCAGCTCAGCCAGCCTCACGGCACCTCGCCTGCACCTTCGCCGCTCCCTCGCTCCCTCTCCCACACGCCATCCCTTTCACCGCCCTCGCCCAACCCTTTCCTCGACCTCTCACCACTCGCTCCCCACCTTCGCTCCCCCCCACCCCGCCCTTGCACCGCTCTCCCTCAGACCTCTCCGTGCCCACTCCCCGCGCTCTCTCCACCCTCTCCTCACTCTCTCTCCACCCTCTCCCCACTCTCCCCTCTCTCCAACTTCTTCCACTCTCTCTCCACCCTCTCCCCACTCTCTCTCCACCCTCTCGTCACTCTCTCTCATCCTCTCTCCACTCTCTCTCCACCCTCTCCCTACTCTCTCTCCACCCTCTCCCCACTCTCTCCACCCTCTCCTCACTCTCTTCACCCTCTGCCACTCCCCTCTCTGCCACTCTCTCCACCCTCTCCCCACTCTCTCTCCACCCTCTCCCCACTCTCTCCACCCTCTCCCCACTCTCTCCACCCTCTCTCCACTCTCTCTCCACCCTCTCTCCACTCTCTCCATCTCCCCACTCTCTCTCCATCTTCTCTCCGCCCTCTCCCCACCCTCTCCCCCTCTCTCTCCACCCTCTTGCCACTCTCTCTCCACCCTCTCCTGGTTATTGCACCGCTCACGACACTCCCATTGCCCTCATCCCCACAAGTATATCGGCATCCACACAAACCCAAGGACGGGGGTTATTAAAAGTGTAAACATTAATTAAGCTAATCAGATTTATTTCGCATGCAGTTTAACTTGACGATTCACGATGACCGCTCAAAATAATCCGTTCACATAACTAGCGAACTAACACCCACACACGCACACACGCACAAAACCTATTTTCGGTTATTACCGGTGTACTATTTTAACTTCTAACCGCAGTCACTTCTTCGAGCGTCATCGCTCTCACCCCAACCTCAGCCTGCACCATATAGAACAGGGGTGGGTATGGGGCGTCAGTAGCCCCATAACCTTTGCCCTCACTGACGGGGCTTCTTATCCCTCACCATCGCCTTTCGCCGCTGCTGTTATACCGGCCTCCAGCTCAGATCCGTCGACACCACCGCCAGTTCTCCTCCACAACCCTCTCAACCTCCACCACAAGTCGCCTCGTCCTCCGCCCGCGGATTCCCCCGTGGAGATAGCCGCGCCGCGCCGCGCTGTGCCGGTCCATTTCGCACGTACTTAATGTCACGGGCCCCGCGCGGAATTGCGATGTCGTGTTAATAAATGGCGCGCGCGCGGGTGGGCGGCGGCGGGGCTGCGCGCCGCTCTAAACGGCCGCCGTCTGCCTGATATGATCAGCGGCCACGATAAAATTGCGGCGGCGGGTCATATATTTCTGCGGCGGCGGAGGCGGTGGCGGTGGCGGCGGCGGTGGTCTGGGCGCGGGGGCGGGGCGAACCCGGCTCGTGTGGTGATTGCCCGGGGGTGACGCCACTGGCGCTTTCGGAGCCCCACGCGGAAGCCTCTCGCGCTGCCAACGCGTCGCTGGGCCTGCGCCGGATTAGATCCCCAGGCCAAGGATGTTCTTGTGGTAGTCTAAGTAACACAATTGATTGATTGATTGGTTTTTCCGGCCGCCGAAATTGAATTAGTCATTAGTAAATTTAGTGCATTTTTTATCGCGTATGGTGGCAGTGGATTTCTTCCGCTGGTTGGCGAGATCGTCACACGTCGGTTTGATTGATTGATTAATTAGTGATTTTGATTGATTTGTCCCGTTAGTGTAGTGCATATTTTCCTGGAGAGGTTGCTGTGATCTTCCCCTGCTGGATGGTGAGATCCGGCGTCGCCCTACACTTCTGGTTGCGGGATTTTCCTAAAATATGTATCTTCCTCTAGCGAGTCAGCGCCCCGGCCGGAACAACCTCTAAGTTCTCGACCGATCTCCCGACATGTGTGGAAGTGAAGTGAATGTAAGGTGTGAGGATACAAGGAAGAGGAAGGAAAGATCGCGCGCGTCCCATGGCATGTTTGTTAGGGTACTGCTTCGGCATTCACCTAGAGTTTATCGAAGAAACCACGGAAAACTACCAATCGGAACAGTCGGACGCTACAATACTCCTCCAGACAGTTGTCCTATCAAGCTAGTGTCGAAAATTCTGCCACTGACGGGATTTGAACCGTGGGATCTCCCGGTCAGAGGCACACTAGTGACATCAGTTGATGCCATGAGCCACCTAAACCGGTCTAAGTAACAGGAAAGAAGTCCACAAAATATATGATATACGGATTCAATGAAAATGCAGACACAGTACTTATTCGCTTTATTACAGACTGATTTGCTGGAATGAAGCGACTTATTCGACGTTGTTGAATACAGACTACATAGTGCGTTGTGGGAGAATGGACTGTTCCGCTTAAGAATATTTCTTTATTAACTTGCATGTGGTTTTCTAAGAACTTTCATGAAAACATTTTTATTTTTGTTTCTCTTCCCTGGCAAATCTTTTGCCTTTGGTTCTGCATTTCCCTTGCTTTGCACACTTATACCTCAGTTAACTTTCCTAGTTCAGTAAATAGTGAATACGAAACACAAGTAGATGGGAACTGTAGTACAGTTTATCACTTGATTCACAGAACGAAATTTCACAGACAATACAATGATTACTGATTTTGTTGCAAAAGGTGAAGATGACAATTCTTTTTTTTCTTCTTTCTTTATTTTGTCCCGGGGATAATTAAGTATTTTGCAGCATTTCATTCTGTAGATACAATCACAAAATTTATATTTCTTTTATTTCTTAGCACGAATATTCAATTTTTCTACATCCTGCCTCTCGCATTAATTGCCTGTCCCCGAAAACGAATGTGCAATACACCCGAATGTGTCTACATCTGTACAATACCAGGATTTAAATTTGCTAGAAAGGAAACCACATGGAAATTCCAATTCTCTCCTGTGGAGCAACTCTGGCGCCAGCTCCCCCCTCCTCCCGACAGCTACTGGTGGCCTCAGGCGCTCGTTGCGACCCGTCGACCAAGGTCATTCGGAAGCTGCCCTGGCCATCCTTCAATTCATTTCTCGTGTAGGTAACCCCACTTTCCACACCACAGTTTGCATACTGGCGTGCTCTGATAAAGTCATTGTCTTATGAACGAAAAATAATTTACTATAAAACGATGATATAATGATGAGTATTAATTCAGGAGTGTGATAATACGATACGAACGATGTACGAGCGAATATCGTAAACTTCACACGAGTGTATTAATTCCCGTTATATCGATTTTCATACGGGACTTTTTCACCAATTTTTGTTTGTTGAACTTTTACATGGGATCGTTTCGTGATAGTTGACATTCAGGATTCAGCCAAGGCCACCTAGCGGACAGCTCCTCTACCTGCCGCAGATTGCTTTGGTTTTACCAGTCCGCCTGCGACAGAGTACAAAAATTGCTGTAATAATTCCGAGGTCACCTTTTTCGCTTTTTCTCTCATTTCTGGAGGTGCCAACTCAACCTCTGATTCACTAGACATTTTAAATTAAGGAATTTGACGGTTTTTAAAGGCCATCACATGGCAGCAACATATAACACAAAATGAATTGCGTTTTGATCTTAACCTCAGTCAAATGTTCCCTCTACCACTACCACTGTTCTAGTCAAATAGGATCAAAGTGAAATTACGATTCAATTTATTTTAAATAATATTCCACGTAAAAATACTAATAATAGAAGAAATTAAAACTGACAAACAGTAAATAATATTAAATGCGATTTTAATGTACACAATCGAACGAAACATTTACTAGAACGATTCTCATTGATTAATGAAGTCAATACTTGGTTTGTTAACTTCTCTGTGATTGGTCAAGAAGCTACATTACGAAATGTGTATCGTAATGAGTATCATTATGCAACGAATTGCAACCCTCAAATGACACAATTATACAATGGGTGTACAATAAAAGCTATTTCACAAGGTCGCTATGTCAATCGCACTACAGAGAGCAAGTTAGAAATCTCACTCCGAGTGCGCATGCACGAGTTTCAAAGAGGAGAGAGGTTTCCCCTCCTTTATCGTAATCGCCGGCTAAGACGGTAAAATCTGTTATTACTGCAACCTCTCTAACCAGGAGGTCTCAGAGCTAGAGTGCCTACGCTGACGAATTTTAGACACCAGCTGCTTGGCTCGGTCGAATTCAGTTGCTAACTAGAGAAGAACTGCGGCGGCCGGCTGCTCAGATCGGTAGTTTCCCGTGGTTTCTGCGATCTAAACCAGTAGGCGAATGCGGAGCAGTATCTTCACCCTTTGCACGTGTAGGGTATCTCTGACATGCCACCAATGAATGCACTCTGCGGTCGGATGTTTCTGTGCACTGCGAGGTCCCACAACTCGTATGGCATCTGTAAGATGACAATGGAAAATGGTGGCCTAGGTCGTAGCAGATACTTTGCATTCTAGTTCCAGCTTGTAACTGATTTCGCCAGTCTTTGGGGACAATTGCCAACCAATATATAATTGTTTTTACGGACCGTTCATATGTCAATCAATCAATACTTTATTAAATGCAAATTTCCGAACTATTGTATTGAAATTAAAGTAAGACATAAATTTTATTAATAAGGTTCATTATTTTGAAATTTCATAGGCATCAGTTTGGAAGTACAAAACCAAAAATTTACTAATTTTTAAAGAGGTTTTATTTGCTAAATTGCTAATACTCTTCGAACTAGAGTTTTCTAATATATGCTGTATTTGTGAATCATCCAAATCACTCATTGTTTTAAAATCACTTAGCTTCTGCAAGATTACATGTGCATACGAACAGCACTATCTATTTCAAATCAATAAAATGCCAAGTCTATAATAATCCTATAACATTACCACGTCACATTATAACGTCAACATTGTTACTAGATGTGGTGCTACGCAATGGTACAGACTTTCTCGTAGTAAAGTTTTCCAATTTCCTTTTTCTGAATTGGTACTGTACAGTCTTGCCCCTCCTTCTTGCCTGCTGCCATCTATCGCCGCCCAAATTACATTTTTTTTTTTTAATTTTCAACTTTTCGGTTTAACCGAAATATTATTGTAAGAATATTAAATAATACTAAAACTTCGTCCTAAATAGCAATTCTCATTAGAAACTTTGTAGCCGTTTTTATGAAAATGGCGTTAAGCGTTACTGTAGATGCGTAATTTGAAGCTCTTTTTCACAGGAATCTATTGAGTTTTCGAAAACCTTTATTTGAAGTAATTTGAAGATCTTTCACTCACAAATGTAATCATGTATATAAATTGGTGAAAGTATGATATTAAAGGCACAAGATATATTTAAAATAAATTACATTTGTATATTTTTTTAAAAACAAAATTCATATTAAACAGTGCAATTAGCACTATCCATTGGAAAAATTTAAAGAAAAAATTTGGAGCCATTTTTGAGAAAATGGCGTTTGAGCGTTACTGAAAATGTCGAAATTGAGCTCATTTTCACAGAAAACTCTTGTGCTTTTGAGTAACTTTATTTGACATTATTTAAAGCACATGCACTCATAAATATAATACTGTGAAGAAATCGCCTCTAAAGTAAGTATTACGGACGTGATAGACAAGTAAACAAATACACTTTTGTAATTCTTGAAAAAAAGAAAGAATAGAGCAATATGGCGTTTATGTCATCGTATAGGGTTCGTTTGGCACTAGTCGTACCAAAAATTTAAAGAACAAAATTGGAGCCGTTTTCGAGAAAATCTTGTTTTTGTAATTTTTTTTAAAATTGCAAATATTGCACGCACTACTGCATAAAAACTACTAAATTTTTAAAAACCTACATAACCTTGATGAAAGAACTATTTATGGACAACAAATTTAATTTGAAGGAAAAGTATCTATCTTCAATATTGTAGTTGTAAGAAGTTCCGAAAAAATTCATACTTTTACCATTTCCGAAAATTTAGAGTTAATCCTGAAAATCGGACCTATGTCACCTTTATAAGTGTATATAACTCTATTATTACAAGAAATTTTAAAAAATGGAGCCATTTTGGAGAAAATTTTGAAATTTATTCTAGGGCTTCGCAGAACGTCCCCCCAAAAATTAATGAATGTTTTCAAAATCGCAGAGCGTCAACTCACGCAAAAGCGACAGGGTTATTTTGAATTTGGAAAAAATTCTACGCATGGTTTAGGCGCTAGGTTTGTTCACATACACCAGCCGGACAGACAGACGGAAGGAAGGACGTTTTGCTTTCAATTGGTTTTTCGGCATCAAGGACCCACAAAACAGGGATTCTGGGTATACCCCGTGTTAGATGATTTTTTTCTTAATTTAGCAACTGGATTTATCTACTTTTTCGTTATCAGGCCTCAGCAATAAAATTTTTCTGCCGAAATTCCTCCTTTTTTCGCGCAGCATTACATAACTTTTTCTATACTACGTATATTACTCCGTATATACACGTACGAATACGACAAAGTAAAAATAGAATAGTGACCCGGATTGGTTCAACAATGAAAACTTTGTTTTACATGTTAGGAAAATACGTAGGCATCTGAGGGATGCCCTACGAGTTGTGTGACATGTCACATTACATACAGATAGTACTTGTAGCCATTATTGTCATGTCATCTTTGACTTGCCGTACGAGCTGTAGGACGTGTATCATGCTCATTGCATATACATGGGTTTTCGTAACGTGGCGCTTGAGGGACTTGTCTTCACGATGGAATATGGCAAGACTTTCCGCGTCTTTCTTGGTCGTGTCGCTTGATACGGTCGCGTTCATGCGACATCTGGCGGCATAATCGAGAAAGACGCAAAACTCCGTGACCTGTAAAGGTAGAAGTGCTTCAAATTACGTCAAATGAAGTTTTTCGAAAACTCAATAGATTCCTGTGAAAAAGAGCTTCAAAATTCGTATTTACAGTAATGCTTAATCGCTATTTTCTTAAAAACGGCTACAAGTTTTTCAATGAAAATTTCTATTCAGGACTAGGTTTTACTCTTCTTTAATATTCTTTAAGTAATATTTCTGTTCTACTTTTAAGAAACAGAAAACTTGAGAAAATGTCAAAAAATGGGACTTGGGGCAACGATAGATGGCAGCTGGCCAGAGAATGAAGCAAGACCTTAAAGCCAGATCACACCAAGGAAATTAGAAAACTTTACGACAAGAAAGTCTGTGCCATTCTGTAACACCTCTAGTTTACTATTTGTTACTACTTCATCTTTATTTTCTTTTTAAAGGCATTTTATAGGCATTTTTGTTGAAAATTAAAGAAAACCCCGTCAATAAGTACACTAAAAGATTTAATATTAGAATTTACACAAATACATCACTTCCTCTTATTAAAAGGATTATAAAATTAATTTTATTCGTAGTTCAGAGTTACAGTGCACAATTAAAGATTTTTCAAAATTTTCAGTAGTGAACGAATCCCTTCTTTAATTGAAAATTACTTTATAACGAGTGAATGTTCTCTCCACCTCACATGAAGCTACAGGGGCATATAGCTGGTTATAGACAGATCTCTTCAGATTTTCCCGAAAGAAGGGAATCTATTTTAGACATTATTTCCCAGCCTGGATTGCAATAAAAACACACTGGTAAATAATAACTCAACCCCTTTCCCTACCTCTCCATTCAGTTCCTTCAGCATCTGCTGTAAGTTGCCAACGATGCCAATAGCGCCTGTTAGGAGAAGACCTCTCGTCTCTGGTTTTGTAATATCTGTGGGTAGATGTCCATTTTTTGCTATTGTGTAGGCAAGGTGGTTCTTGATATTTGGGGACGACAACACTTCCTTAGCTTCCTTAATGGCAACTGCTGCGTCGTCGTTAAAACCTCCTAAAATCTGTGATATGTCTTTGAAGTTATGCGCGTAGTACATGGCGGCTTGAAGCCAGAAACCCCATCTTGTCAACACGGGTTTGCGATGGTAATGGAGTGTTGGGAAAAGCTGTCTTAAATGCTGCCACTCTGCTCGGAGCTTTCAGAAATACTTTTTCCCTGCGGAAACTAAATGGTTTACATCATGAAAATCCGACGATCTTCTGCTAAACGATGAAGGGCATGAGCTGCGCAAGTTGTGTGTATCATATTCGGATAAAAACCTTTCAAACTTAGACAGATTTGAGCATATACGCTGCTGCATCAGTCAGAAAACGCAAACATTTTTCATACGCATTATTTTCGTCAGAGAAGAAAATACGTATAGAATCTCGTACATTGAGCAATTGTAGAATGGTTAGTAACTTCTAATGCTTTTAAAATTAAATGTGGCTTACAAGGACCATGGAAGTCTAGTTTCCCCACGACAACATTGGCAATCTGCCTCGAACCGCAATCTGTAGTTCCATCAACAAATAACTTAAAATTTGAAGGGCCAATATCGTCTCGAATTTCGTTGATTGTTATTTAATATTGTGGAGTTAAATACTTTTTACGAAAAGTTGACTCGTTTGGAATTTTATATTTTGTGTACTTTGTCAAGAACTGGTTAAATGTTGGGTTTTCAAGTTTAGAAAATGGGATATTTGCTGTCATCAGCGCGCGGCACAAATCACTGTTGAATTTTTTCTTGCCTTCATCTTCAGGCTGCACTTTTTGAAGAAAAGTTTGAATAGTTTTTCTCATTTTCCCTGCGTTTTTGGTATGAGTTGCCGTACTCTTTATGTTGCAAGATACGATATTTTTTGTCACAATTGTCAACTTTTTCACAACACTGGCAAAAAAATACTTTTCCGTCAGTCGTAAAATGTTCGTCTTCACGAATCCACTCTTTCAGCAACGTACTTCTTGAATAATTTTGTTTCGGCATTATAGCAAGCGCACTGAACAGGATCACTAAACAAACTGAACTGACCTGAATCAGACTTCGAGAGCAGTACAAAATTACTGCCGAACAAATCTCCGCCTCTGCTGGGTAATTCTATCTAGAGTCTGCAATTTTTTCAATGCTGTGTTCTCTATAAGAAACAGATAAGATAACTCACGGGTGATGAAAGTAATCCATTTGCCCGATCACCGTAGCGAAATTCGGCGAAACAGATAAGAGTGGCACGGCACGGTACGGTGTCATATTCGCATCCGTTCCGACACGAGGGCCTCTTCGCTGGGTCACACGCAAGGGCACACTACCGAACAGTGATTTTAAGAACGCTATCAAGACCAAAATTGAAAGAACGAAATTTATAAAAAAACACACAACGTTGATAATAGGCACCGATAGGTTGTGAAAGTCAAAATAGGCATTTATCCCTTAAATAGGCACTTTTAGGTACTATAAAACCCACACAGAAGCAATCTCATGTATTAAAATGGATAATGATAAAAGATGCCTCAAGTTCTATTCAAAGAAACAAAACAGGCATTTAGGACAATGTTCGGGCCCTAGTCATGAGTAGGTATCCAGTGATTTACCGCCACAGCGGAGCCATTTGCACACTTACTACTAAATCTCGCGCCAGTTCCTCTGGACGCAGGAAAGCTATATACCTCGTGCGAAACCTCGACATGCCTTCTTTACACACTCGCGCACAAACACCCCTTGTACGTACACCACAATACCTCACATGTTAAACCTTGCTCCCACTGGCGGTTTCTCGCTGACTGAGATACTTGTGGGGGCCTATCGCAAGGCAACGTGTAGGCGGCTTTCCAGTTCTAGTGGTGGGGGAAGTCCGTTACCTCTCTTGTATAACATGCTTCATACTTACAGAACTAGTGACCCCCGCAGTTTACGCGCCCGAAAACACAAAATAATCAATGAATCAAACCGTCGGTGTATCGGTGATCGATGATATCGATATCAAGAGGCTCTGATCGTAAATAAGTGGAGGTAGGAGTCCTTAGGTTTCATTTCCAGACAAATCGCATTGAAGGTGGTGGCGCACAAAGTGCCCCTAACATCGCCCACGCCCTTAATAATTAAGGAAATTATTGGAAAGCGAAGGATTCAAGACATCATCTCCCAACCCGTACCTCTTCCTCGACACCTCCCAACCCATACCTCTTTCTCTTAACGGCAGAAGCGCCGGTCACCTCTTCCATCAACTCCGCCCTCTCAGTCTCCACTTCTACAATCAACTCCACGCCCTCCGCCCGCGCCTTATCCGCCAATATCACGCCTTCCGCCACCACCTCTACATCCAACTCTGCCTACTTCACGTTCATTTCTACAATCAATCCCACTCCTACGCCTAATCAGAATCTACGCCTACGTCTAAATCCGCCCCCACCGCCTCGTCCTCTAAATCCAACTCTACCCCTTCCGCGTCCAACTCCACAATCAACTCTACCCCCTCCGCTACCACCTCTTGCACCAGCACCGCCCACTTCGCAACCACCTCTATATCCAACTCCGCTCCACCTCCGGGACCTCCGGTGCGGCGCCCCGCCCCGTCACGCCCCGCCCCGCCCATCCCTGCCCCATCCACCCCCGCCCAGCCCATCCCCGCCCCGCCCATCCCCTCCCTGCACATCCCCGCCCCGCCCATCCCCGCCCCGCCCCGTCCTTCCCCGCCCATCCCCGCTCCGCCCATCCCCTCCCCGGCCTCCCAGCCCTGCCCCACCTCGCTCCGCTCCGCCCAGCCCCGCTCAGCCCCGCCCGGCCCCGGCCAGCCGGGGGCTACGTTTTCATGTTGCCGCCTTATTATGTGAGCGGAGGTACGCGCGGCGCGACAGGCGCCGGAGGCTTTTTGCTGCGGCAAGAGCACCCCCTCGGTGGGATATGTCCTGTCCTTGTCTTTCTCGTGAAACAATGATCCGCTTCGCTGAACCGTGCCCGCCACGTCGACGTCAATGGGCTTTTATTAATGCCACTAGCTCGGATTAGATGTGGGTCCCTAGGGCCAACACCAAGGCGTCCAATTTGAGAGTCGCATACCAAAATGTTATAGGTATAGTAAACAATAGCTTCGTGCTAAGTACTTGCTAAAGTCAACTTACTCATGTATTTATGTAGAAACTTGCACGTGTGAGTTTTCTGAAAATTTACTAAACAAGAACGTGTTTTCTTAGGAAATTAGGGATGAGCAAAATTTTGATCATGGATGAAAATAATTCATTATAAATTGGACTTAAAATAATACATTGCTATAATATGTCTAAATTGTAATTTAATGCCTTCTATTAGTTGCATATAAGAGGTATATATTTATTGGAAATGTTTGTGTTGTTTATTGGTAATATTTCGTATATTTAATTGTGTATTTGATATTTGAACATGGTATGTATTGTGGGATATAGCTGCCACAGTCAGGAACAATTGTTAGAAGTTATTTCTCGGAGCCAGAGAATATTTCAGATGTAGAACCACACCTTCATTTTTCTCGATAACTACATATTTATTTTTAATTATTTAATGTTTTGCCTCCCTAGCTCTTGACATATATCAGACAGCATGTAATCACGCACTATTACGAGTTCTATGAGGTATTTTTCCTTAGTGTTGGAAATAACTACGAAATCCCATTTTAACACCATGTTAACATAGCGATTTCCGGTGTCGTAACTGCAATTATGAGTGCTGACACACTTCATCCGCCACCCACGCATTGCGGCACTGCTCCCACTTCCTCGTCGCCAGTCCCCGGTCCCCGTCGCCCCCACCCCTCCCCTTCCCCCCCGCCCCCACGTGCCTCGGCGTAGCGCACACGCTCCTGTTCCCCCGCAAGTTGACACATCAAGTCATGAGAGTGTAACGAAAGCATAATGCCTCCTAAAGGATAATATAAATTGATCTGAAACATGATCCTGATCTTTTCTATTTCTTTTCTCGAGACCTGAACATTGCTGAAAACCGCTATGAGATATGTGGAATAGAAGCTGTGACTTTTTGACATTTTAGTTCTTAGATTGACAAGCTTCTCATACAACTTTCATATTTTGCTCTTAGTGTTAGGTTGGCCACTGGCGAAGAAGGGTGCCACCGTCTCGGATTTTCATTTCTTCTAGTGCAGATCATTAACAACGCCGGAAATAACTAAGCGCTCCGGAGAGGGCCTTGAGAGAAATGTGCTTACCTACGAATTTCATATTCCCTTATGTTTCAGCTTTGCGCAAAAAAGGGTATGTACAAAAACTTATTATTTATTTTTACAAAACTGTGATATTACATATTGTATGAAACATACTTCGATTATCACTTGTAGTTGTACATAACTCAACAGAAAAAAACAAACAAAAAACAAGGAAGCTTTACAGAAAAGGCCCGATGCCATGGCTTTGGTTACTTAACGGAATCAAAGCAATTTCACAATATTTCTGTAAACGTCACGTACTAAATTTCAAGTTCTCAAGTTTTCTTCTCAAAGCCAACATTTCCCAGTTTCTGGATTTTTGTAAGAAAGTGTTATAATCTAGGGCGAAAAATACCAAAACAATTTTTGGTTCTAACCGTTTCCCGAACTCTCTTTTTCCACGCGACTCAGCTGTGAAATGGGGCGAGCCCACCGCGTGGTATACCGTATATCTCGGGGCGGCGTTTGCGGGCGTCGCCGCGCCGCGTCGCTTGTTTGGTCTGGCGCGATTTAACGCCCCCCGTCGCTTATTTCTGGGGCCGTTAACCGCTTCCGTGCGGCGCGCGCGGCTCCGGGTCGACTCCCGGCGCGAGCCACCGCCGCCGCCCCTCGCCCCCGGCGCGTGAAGACTTGTCGACATTTGCTCCTGCTTTCGATTGATTGATTGATTGATTAGAGATTCAATAGCTAAGGTCAACAGTCAACTGATAAGGTCAACTGCTAAGGTCATTCGTCTCGTAAGTGTAGTGCATGATTTTTTACGGTATGTGATGGCGGCGATGTTTCGCCGCTGGATCGGCCGTCGAACTACCGTCGGCGGAACTGGAACAAGCTCTAAGCTCCCGACTGATCTGCCGACATGTGTAATAGTGTGGTTACTGAAAGTGTAAGAGTATGTATGTAAGGGATGAGGATGGGACAAGGAATGGGAAGGAAATATCGCGCGCGGTTCGTGGCCCGATTGTTAGGTTATTACTTTGGCATTTGTCTAGTGATAATGAGAGAAACCACGGAAAACTACCGATCAAAGCACCGCCGGGACTCGAACCTAGGACCTCCGGCCAGAGGCACTGCAGTGACATCAGTTGATGCCCTGAGTCCCCACACACGGCGACATTTGGTCCTGGCTTCGATTGATTGATTACTGATTCCGAGCGCGTCAACTGCTAAGGACACGAGTCCCGTAGGTGTGGTGTACAGTATGTTTTTTTATCGTTGGAGGGGGCAGCGAACTTTCCCCGCTGGATGGCGAGATTCGGCGCCGAACTACGTCGGCTTGCGGGGATTTTCCCCGACCGGGTCCTAGCTTCGAGGGCCAGTGGACGCATATCGTCTTCCGTGCCCCATTGTCACCCCATTGTCGAGTATTTCTTAATTATAAACACCAGCCACTTGATTTTCAACAGTATTTGTTATTTAAAATCTTTAATAGGACTTAAGTTTGTACTTTCACATCTTGTGCACTTAACACACTGATTTTGGTTTGCGAATAATTCGCACCAAGATTTCCATTCTGCCTGGTCTTTTCCCACTTTCGTCAATTGTTCGCATACTATCTCTTTGAATCCTCACCCTTTCTTTTTTCTCTGGCTTCCTACACTCCTGGTGCCTTTCCGAACAAACCTGGTCTTTCTTTCAATTATTGAAGAAATGCAACACATAATTACGATCCAGTTTCTTACGATTACAGTTTCTCACGGTACTCTTCAATTATATATCTTTCTTTATTGAGTCTTTCGCACTGTATTTTTCAGTTATAAATCTTTAAACGATCCCATGCATTTTTTTTCTTGACTTCATATCAGAAAGTCCTTTCCCAGATTTTGGCCAAAAACAATATAACCATCACGCAGCCTTCAACCTTAAATATTTTGTCCTCGTAAATAGTGTTGAATGTTTGCAGACAGAAGAGAAATTCAGCAATTTCGGATGTAGTTTCCATACAGTTTAAGTTGTAGTCACAGTTTATCTTATAACTGATTCTTAGCATGAAATGGCATATGAATATTTATTCCTGAACTATTCAAAGGTATCCACAAAATACATGCATGCTCAGGTTCAGCAAAGTGCATGCTTATTCATTCTAAGTTACAAATAGCAGAGTGAAGAATAATTAATAACTCAGACTCTGCAGATGTGAACTTATGATGGTGGTGGTAGTCGTAGCGTGGTTAGAACATCGAACGCGGAAACTTACAGGTTCAAGTTCCAATGCAAGATTGGAAAACCATTATTGATGGATTGGGAACACTCGCAGAGGCATAGGTTGAATCATTGGTGCTATCCCCAAGTGAAGTAATCCACCAAGACCAAGACAAATGAGTTCAAATTTGCGAAATTTTCGCACGGGTTCAGCTAGTTTTCAATACAATTTCACGTTTGTCATTGTCACTGGTTGTGGTGCAGAAGGAAACGTGTACCCAAGCTGCCTTGGCTCGACCACGTGTGTGTTGGCGGTAATCGCTCTCGGCCTGCCAAGGAGCATCCTAGCCCCAGAGACTCGAGCGACGGCATCGTCCAATGTTTTAAACTCCCTGTGAACTTTTTATGTGAAGTTCATGATATATCGTGTACACAGACGGACAGGCGCACAAACCTATTATTTTCGATCGCTATAAAAGACCTGTGAGGCGACAGAGACCGCGTTACTCGGGAATGAGTCAGTTGCTAGCGCCGCCAGGGTGGGCCTCGTCTCCATGTGTTTCAAGAAGAAACATTTGGCGCATTGTGTTGACGTCCCGAACACTTTTCTGTATTTACGTTCACATAGCCATTTCTCGGGAGATGTTTTAAATTTCTAAAATATATTTGCGTGGAGCTCTGAAACCCTTTCAAAAGCTCGCATACGCGAAATCCCGTCCAATCTATACAATTCAATTTGAAAGATAGCCTGCCGGGCGTGGGAAAGACATGTATACTCGCCGTCATAACATGTCGTTTCCAGCGATATGGTGTTTCTTCGTTAGGCGGTAGCCATTGGGCTTGGGACGTGCGCCCTTCACAAAGGAAAACGTGATTTAGCTCCAAACATACCTGAGGAGAATGAAACGAAGTGTATGCTCGCGCGTGTTGTTGAATGGACCGCCGCGAGCGCGCTCACTGTCACTGGAGGCTTCGAGGCAGTGTTGCCAGGTTAGAGGTTTTCCCCGTAAATTTAGACGTTTTTTTGGGAGGTCTTTAGTGGGTTTTTAGGGAGCAAATTTATTTGGTGGCTTTTGTTGAGGAATTTCGTTGAGGTTTTTAAATATTTTTTTAAATATATTTTTATCACCCTCCCCCCCAAAAAAAATCCCTATGATTATTGCAGGTATATTTATTCAAATGTAACTAAACGTGGTAAAAATACTTATAGACGCGTATGATTATTTTAATGAGATCCTTCGTTTAATATTCGGCGGTTATTTGTCACAACCAAAGGTTGGAAGAAGGCAACATTATTTATGAAAGGGAACGAATCTCAGCAATAAACGAGTAATGAAAACAACGACCTCGGCTGAATGAGTGAGACCAAGATACCTCTGTAAGGTTCATGACTCGTACACAGTGTGAAACTCTTAAAAGAAAACTTATACAATGTGTGTATATTTGCACATCATTAAATAAATATTTGTAATACATATTTGTATGCATTACAAAGATGGATGTTTACTGTAAAATATAAATATCATAATATACAATTAATAATATTTTTCGCGTTTCTTTAATTTCCATACCACATCATACAGTATATTAAACATTAAAAACTCATTTTTTGTTTTTCGTTGTTTTTGTCGTTCTGTTGGTTTTTTTCGTAGCGCTTTCTAGTGGAAAATGAAGACCGCCTGGCAACACTGCTTCGAAGAAGCAAAGCAGCACTTGCACGAGGGGTGGGCGGCGAGGCAGATACGACAGGGCCACGACAGGGCCACTGGACGCTAACGCAGTGCTGACAAAAAGCGCTTGAACTGCATTTGAGCGACTACTTCGGCATGTGGCGAGTGAAGGAGCTGAAAGCAAACGACGTTGATGCAGTTGCACAAGAAACATACGAATGATGAACGACTTTGTGCTGCAATGAGTATCAACAGGGTCACTCAACGAAATAATCATATTGTTTTTGACGTGTACATGGAACATGTGTGCCGGGTTCGACACCAACGCCTCCATTCTCCAAGCCAATGCTCACCAAAACGCCAGGAAACGTTAATGCAAACAATGCTTACACACACACATGCGCGTGTTAACTCATATTTACAATGCTCACTTATATTGAAATAAATAAGAATAAAAGTAAAGACTTATTCATGCACGTGTGTAAATCCATCTTAGATAATTCATTTACAGGGATACATTTTTACGATATTGCTAGTAATATTTGTCTCTCACAAATAATTCTGTGTTACAGCCATACAACGTATATCATATGTGATGCAATTAAGATAAAAAATAGAAATTGAGATTTAGACCAATAGTGATTTTTTAGTAGTGTATTAATAATTGTAAACTTAATAACTTCAACCTCTTACGTAATAAATTGTAAAAATGTTCTTCAATTTTTGGGAGTCCTAGAAGGTGTTGCGGATGATTTTCATAATCATATTATTTTTCTTTTGTTTCAGGTGAGATTCTTTGATTTTCCAGTACAAGCTCAACGTGAAACTTTTCACAGTTAGGTGAGTCATATATTTAAAATGATATCTTTAGATACGAATTCATCATCAAAAAGAAGATCGAATATTGAACTGTATTTCAACAGTCTGGAAATATGCATAAATTCATAGGGAGTTCATTTTAATAATCTACAAAGTACTACCTTGTATCCAGAACTTTCCCAGTGAGAATTAATTCTGCGGAATCCAGTCCGTGTATCATTTATCCATATCCATAATCCCTTCAGCCTTAGATAAAGGCATATGTTTTTCATATTAGTGATAAACACCAAATTAAACTTATAATTTTTTTGACGAATAGAATTGTTCTGAATCAATATTATAATTTTTTTGCGCATTTCTCCAGAATTTCGCATTTCTCCAAATGGAATTATAATTAAGTTTTTTTTTTGCACAAAAGAAATGAGGGAATATGCTGTGAATATTTTATAAAGTTGTACTAATATTGAACCAGGAGTTCGTTAATTGACTTTCGACCATATTATTCTTTCTGAAAAACAAATCGAGATTTACGACACTATTGTACGCAATAAAAACATTTTATATACCTATCCTCTTACAATGAAAGTTAAAGCATAAAATTAAAAAAAGAAATCCACGAGGAGTAGGAATAGGGGATAGAGGTTTCTTATCCCCTATTTTCCCGAAATCATTTAATTTTTTCTCGAAATTGAATTCCATCTAAACACCGTTCCATCTGTAATGATTCATGCAGAAACCTCATTCTCATATTCTTCTTACAAGAAAATGCGAAGTATAACTTCCTTTGTCATATATCCTTAGAAATAATTATGGCACTCTTCACTCGTCACACAGCATATTTTCGGCAAGTGCAGTTAGTGTTATTAGTATTGTTCCGGATTACTAATATAATATAAAGTTACTAGCGTACCCGTGCGAGAGATTTCGCATGTTAAATTTCACACTTTTCATCTTTCCTTTTCCATATTTAGAGGGGAAGTTAACGGAACATGTTTATTTGTTTGAAAACGTTTTAGAAAGGCAACTTTCAATGTACTTATAGAATTTAAAATTAAAATAAAGAACAGTGAAATTGATATAGCATCGTAGGCTTTCACGGCCGGAGTCAATATGAGTGAAAGTTTCCGGGCTGATAGGCCGTGGTGCAGTTGGCATTGAAGAGCCAAACGTTTCGTCCACGTCTGCGGTGGACATCTTCAGTGGCGGCAGCGTCGTCGGGGTAGTCTCCGGGTCGGCGGCTGACTAGCGACTGAGGACCAGCGACAGACACAATATTATGAAAGAAATATAGGCCTACGCTTTCATCAAATTTCATATTTAATTCATGTTTTCAAAAAAAAATTCCCCTCTTGAACTGCCCCGTCCATGAATGTATATTGACTTAAATTAGCAGAGTTGGAAATTTGGGAGGCGAGCGATTAAAAACGGAGAAAAATATTTTGAATAAGAATCAAATGGGCGTTTAGTGATTAATAGATATGACGTGATACCAAACCAAGTTCATGAGTACAGTAAGTTACATCATAAACTTTTCACAGAAAGAATGTCAATACTTTCATTCGATAAATGAACGGTTGCACAATACACATGAAAAGCAAACTTCATCGGTATAAGCAACTATTAATACTTCTAATTGTTGCTGCGAGAGTATTTAGGTTTATTTGCATTATCTTGAATTAATGATTATGCAAATAAACCTCATCAGTCGGCGCAAACCACGGTGTACACAGAAAGCATACATATAACTTAGAGAAATCGAATCCTAAGCGTGACGTCACAAACAAAGATCGACCCCTGCCAGAGGGCGTTGCTCAGCGCCGAGTAATAAGTTGCTTTTGGATAATTGCGATAAGCGTTGGACATGCAAAAATGTAATAGAATGTCCAAAAGTATCTTATCCTGTAGATTACGGTAGACACATTTCTTTGAAGCCTTCGTCCTCAGAAGTTTGAAGGTTTCTTTGAAGTTTTAAGACTCTAGAACGCTTTGTTTAGGAGTTATTAAAGCACATATATTTTGACAATGCTGTTTAGTGTTGCGGGTTGCATTTGGAATTAATTTTAGGCTGCGGCTTTTTTTCTACAAATCTTTTGCATTTTTTAAAACAAAATGTAATTTGTCACGTCTTGTGAAATTATCTTTCTTTGGAGACCTCATCTATAAAGATTGATTGTCTATGAGAGACCCGCAAAAGGTATGTATACTACTGAAATAATACAGGAGACGATAATAATTTATTGCCATTAATATCTTAGATTTCTAAGCAGCTTTCATGTGCTGGAATTTGTTACATTTATTAGTTTACATACTGGAAATTACTTTACATGCAGTTTACAATTACACTTGAAAGTGCCATAGTCACTCCGTTTGTGAAGATAGTGTTTTTAAACTAACTGATGATAATGCTGCATTAATATGTGGTAATTGACAGAGTAGTTTTCATACGGCGGTTACCACATGCTTCTTTGCGAAATTGAATGATGCTGTTATTTCCACGATAGATGGAAACATCTATAATTGGAAATGTGGGATTCGGACACACCCACTCCGTGTGTCGTTAGCTCCCTCAACCAACTACTCTTCCCAGGGCCGCCAACATTCATTTAGAGTTTGATGGTAATATATTAAATAAATCATATTTTGAGGACATGTAGCATTCGTCAACGACCTGGCCCGTCGTTCGTTTCGATCGTAGTTGTAGGAGCTCTTCGGGGCCTCTTTGGAAACTTTGCAGTGTTGAAGATAGAAGCGACGGTGAATATGTGTGGCAGGTGCTCCCACTTCATCCACCAATCGCATCGGTTACTTGGGTTGGCTGAGCCATGATAAGCTCCAAACTCCGCCCCTAGGCATGGTGGTTATCATACGCAATTGGTGCTCCTCTTTCAGACAGAGATTTCTAATTTGTTGACCGGGAGCGGTGGCTCAGTGCATCTACTGATGTTACTGCAGTGTCTCTGGCCGGACGGTCCCAAGTTCGAGTTCCGACAGGGGCAGGATTTTCGACACTAGCTTTTCAGCTAGGTCGAATTCAATCGCACTGTCTGGAGGAGAATTCTAGCGCGCCAGCTGCTCTGATCGATGAGTTTCCGTGGTTTCCTCCGATCAACACGGGCGAATGCCGGAGCAGTACTCTAACAAACGGGCCACGGACCGCACACGATCTTCCCTTCCTCTTCCTTACCCTATCCTCACCCGTTACGCACACACTTACACTAACATGCACTACACTGCCACATATTCCGAGAGACCGGTCGGGAGCTTAGAGCTTGTCTCGGCTGGGGCGATGCCCCGTTGGTGGGAGAGTCCTGGTTAGGGGGAAACCCCACTAGCCGACGGTGGGTCGGCGCCGGATCTCGCCATCCAGCGGGGGAAGATCACCGCCATCTCCCTAGAAAAAACATGCACTACACTAACGGGACTAATGACCGAAGCAGTTCACGCGCCGGGAAACACGAAAAATCAATCAATCCAATCAATCTAACGTCTTGAGCTATAATCAGTTTACTGCTCAAACTCAAATTATTACCACCTGAAAAATCGTTGCAGAATACTTTTAAAAAAATTCTATAGTGCGTATTATCCTACTGTCCAAATAATTGTATTCCGAAAATGTGTGGAAAAGAGATTTCATATTGCAACCTTCTCTTACAATGTATTACGACGCGCCAGCTTTCTGGAAGGCCTTGATATCAATTATACTACGAAAACACTTCAGAGCTTAGGAACGTGAGGGATATACAATCGCCATTGACCCTCCAGCCTTAAAACAAATTCGACGTGAATCATTACCAAATTAAGACGGGCGATATATTTAGCGCCTTTCGCTTCGCGGCGCTTCAGGCGCGACCCACGCAGTGG